>CM035091.1:83656451-83990519 GCA_020205505.1 Panax japonicus
ATGATTAAAATATTATTAAATGATTAATAATATTTGATAAGAATTAAAATATTATAATATGGTTAATAATATTGATAAATGATTAAAATATTATTAAAGGATTAATAATATTTGTGAATGATTAATATTCTATTAAATGATTAATAATGTTAAGAAGTGATTAAATAGTATTAAGAGATTAAAATATTATTAAAGGATTAATAATATTAGACAAAAGTTTAAGATATTGGTTAAGTGATAGTAATATTATTAATGGATAATAATATTACTAATGAATTAAAGAATTATTCAATGTTTGATATGTGGCTAAATATTAGCTAATTTATTATTTGAGTAATAGTATTGTAATATAAAGTGCATTATACTAATTGGAAGATCGATCTTATTAATTATAGGCCTTTCAGAATAGATTAAATTAGATTGCTTAGCAGTAATCAGTGGTACAAACAAGTTTTCTAACTCAAACTCGAGTTAATAATTTTTTCAGAATGCTAGTGGTTTAATTATTGACAATTATTCCACATCTTTGATTATTGATTCACACTTAGTGCATGTTGTGCATGTTCATCAAGTATGAAAGGTTGATCACCTTCATTACCTTAAGGTTCAGCTAAATTTGTTCATGGTCATTGTTGACCACTCAGCATAATTATACAGTTATTCATTTATTGAAGTTTTAATTTATGCCCTTCACAATTATATTACATTGTTGAAAACTTAAAAGCTTATTCCTTTTCAATCATGATATATATTCCTTGTACTTAAACTTGCTAGACAAAATAGTTGCTCACCCTTGCTATATCATGATAAAATTTTTAGATTAAGATGAAGGCTTGAATAAAGACAGAGGCAAAGGCAAATTCCAAAATTGGATTATTATGCAGTTATAATTATTAAATTTTCTGATGCGAATGACATTGTAAGTCGTGTAGGTTATTGAATGCTTGTATTAAGTTAAGGTTACAGACCTTGGGGATTATATGTAAAAGTTTATTGTATAAAAAATTTATATTTATATCCTCCGCATTAGTTATAGAAATGATGTATCGTAACGTACCAGGTCCAATGATAACAAAGACTTTTTTTTGGAAATTGATATTTCCAAATTAGTAAGACTGACCGAATCAATCAACTATATAATTAAAAGGTTTAACAAATTAAAAGGTTCAAATATGCAAGACTGGCCGAATCTATCAAATATATAATTAAAAAGTTTCACAATTTTTTTTGTTTCCTATCCAAATTAGTACAAGTATTATTTAAATTTGTAATAATTATATACTATCCAAATTTGCAATGCATTCAAAAGGAACCCCAACCTGTTAGGAAAGGAGAAAGTGTTTTTTTTTTATTTTTCACTATTTTATAAAGGGAGAGGGAGAAAAAAAAAACTACCGTTCTTGAAGCTATGTAACACGTACATGGTTTTAAAAAATAATATTACAATTTTTTTTATCTCCTATTTTCTCTCTCATTCCTAAATTATGATCTCTTCACTAATTAACTTTCAATTTTTTACTTGCACACACAGTGTGTGCAAGTAAGAACTATTATCTCTAATAGGAGAAGGTACACCTACAAGATTTTTATTTTATTTTTTCGTTCTACCAAATTTATTATTAGATTTTTTATTAAAAAATTATTTAAGATAATATATCTTGACAAATTTTATGTAGAAAAACTTTATTATTAAAATTTTAACAAGATATTCGATTTTTAGATGTATTGAATTAAGATTGTGGAAATATCATTATTAAATTAGTAAAGTAATTAATTGAACTATGTGTGTAGGTTTTATTTTTCAAATATTATTAAGAAACTGATATTTTCACATGTTAAAATGATATTTCCACATGTTAAACTGTTGTGGGTAATATTTATAAATTTTGCAAAGTATACATGTTGTTATAAAATATTCGTTTGGTCGGAGAATATTTTTTTTGTCGGGGAATATCCGTACGATGGCACAATCATTGATGGACCCATAACGGAAGTATTGTCATAGTTAGAAAACGACAAAATTATCTTTTTTTAAAAATAACAGCGAAAGTGTTACCGTTAAAACTGTTGAACTACCCGGTAGTAAAAGTACAGTAATACGCATGGTTGCATAGTAGCACACGGTATTGATTATTGATGCTTACGTAAGAAGTCACTCAATTATTGCTACAGTAATTGCTGCATCATATCTCTCATATTATTGATTCAATTATTGTCACAGTATCAATAGTTTATATTATTAAATCAATAATTGAGACGAAAAAGTTATTCATATTATTATTTGCAATATTGACAATGTCTAGAAGTTTTTTCAAGGAGAGGTTTGGTCACCTAATTGCGCGCCAATAAAGAGAAATCCTTATCGGTAAGTCTCATCTTTCCTGGGAACGACCTGGTTGTTAAATATTGTGAATTATAATATTAATGATGAATAAATTTGTGTTAATTAAAGATAAAATTGATAATTCCATTGTGTTGAAATTATTAGTGTTAGTGAAAATCGATATTTATTTCGTTAATAATTGATGTCTGGAGGTTATATTGACCAATCGGGTAATTAATCAGATAAATGAGAAATTAATTGCTATTTATTCATATTATTATAACTATTTATTCACATGTGTGTACTATTGATTCACATTCATTTACTTTTAGGGGAGTTGGTGCAAGATTGATAATACTTGCATGACTAAGTTAAAAATAGAGGTATAGATGAAGGTACTATACTGTAATTATTTTTTTCACATGTTTAGAACTATTGAGTCACATGATTTACTATTAATTCACATGATTTACTATTAGGGGAGGTGGTTTAAGTTTGATAATACTTGCAGGACTAAATTAAAAATGAAGGAAAAGAGGAAGGTATTATACTGTAATATTTTGAGCCCCAAAACGTGCAATTATCAAAACTATATTTTCCTATAAATAGAAGCTCATTTTTCCTTCATTTCTCACCAATTCACTAAAGCTATAGAGCAATTATTATAGAGAGAAAGAAGAAGAGAAGTCTGCTACCTCACTATTCCAGTATCCAGTCTTCTTTTGAGGTAAGGGGAATTATTTCTTTCGTATTCATGAAGAGAGCTTCTGTTATTCCATTCTTTATTATTATGTTGGAATAACCTGTCCATGCGAAGTACCGCATACATATTGAAATTCTTCTGTTATTCCATTCTTTATTATTATGTTAAAATAACATGTCTATGCGAAGTACCGCATATATGGTGAAATTTTTCTGTTATTTCATTCTTTATTATTTTGTTGGAATATCCTGTCTGTGCGGATTACGCATGACCTGGTTCCGTTCTTTATTATCCTGTTGGAATATCCTGTCTGTGCGGATTACGCATGACCTGGTTCCATTCTTTATTATTCTGTTGGAATAACCTGTTTGTGCGGTCTATCGCATGCCTGGTGAATTCTGTTGTTATTCAATTCTTTATTATTCTGTTGGAATAACCTGTCTGTGTGGACTACCGCACGCATAATGAATGATCATTTGTATTCATTCCTTATTAAATTATAGAAACGATCTATCTACGTGGATTACCGCATAGCGGGTGAAAATCCATTTGCAGTTTCATATATTCTATTATACTCGTATGAGATATCATTTCTTTTGTACTCGTCATGAAATATCATTTTATTTGGTATTTTATTTAAGAGTTATTATTCACTCTAATATTATTCACACGGGTATTCGGGATACTTTTTGTGTCGGAGTACTATTCACGAGTTACTATTCACGGATTACTATTCACCCAAATTACTATTCACCCGAATATTATTCACTCGGGTATTTGGGATACTTTTCATCCCGGGTTACTATTCACGGGGTACTATTCTCGAAGTACTATTCACGGGGTACCATTTACCCAAGAAATATATTTTTATTATGTCCAAATTATTTTTCGTACATAAATATTATTCTTGAATTTTACTCTACAAAGTAGTATCATGTTGACAATTTTAACGTTATTGAATTCTGGATAAATTAAATTATAAATCTTTAAAATTTATCCTTGAACTTGTTTTATTGAATTATTATGTCATTGTCATCATCCTCATGCTTATATTGTGATGAAAGTCATCTTTGGCTTACGTGCATAGATGGACTTGGTATAATTATGACCAGGGATTATTCGGTATAATCATGACCGTAATGTAATGAATGATGTGGTAAAAGTCATCATTGACCTGTAAATCATTGATGGATAGTTGTTGGTATGATTATGACCAGGGATTACAGGAATATCCTTGGTCGTGATGCAGGGATGATTCGATTTTATTTATTAAGCTGAGTCTCAGCGATAAAGTTGATGAAAAACTTTTTAAATCATAGAAGCTAGTAGATTTTATGCTCTACTTGACTCCTCTAATGGATTGCTTATTCCGCTGCAGTTGTTGATCTAAAACTTGTTGTCTATTATATTATATCAGTTGTTATACTATTGAAGGCTAAGGATACTTTATTCTGCATTATATTAGTCATAATATTTCTTACTGGGCTAGTTGAAATCACCCTTTCTTTCACTATTCTCTTCAGGAAATGAGAATATATATATAGCTGGGACGAGTCGAGGAACGGATTGACGGTCCAGATGGTTGTTTTAGTAGTCCTCACTATTCAGTGAAATAGTGTGATAATAATTATAATGAGGACTTTATTTGAATTTGGATACTCTCTACGAGACATTATCCGTGTTGAAACTCTCAGCTACGTTGTTGTCGTATTGTATAATTAAGTTTGTATTTGATTTCTGTACCATGTATTTGACGACTCAAGATGGGTGATGTATACCTGTTTTGGGGGCGTCACAGTTAGTATATATATATATATATATATATATATATATATATATATATATATATTATTCACATATATTATATATATATATACTAACAGGATATAAAGTAAGTAGTTAGTATATATAATCCTGCTATCATATGTTTATATATAAATGTATTCCAAATTTAATTTGCATGCTATTCTATATTCTAGTATAATTATAATTATGTTATGCAGAACTGACGTTCTAAATATTAATACACAAGCACTGAGACCTAATAAAGGTTATAATAATATTAAATACACATAATTATTATATTTATGTAAGAGACAAATAAATGATCATAAATCTTTTGCTATCAGTTTGTTTTTATATGTAATAATCATCGAGTCTTTTATATATATATATATATATATATATATATATATATATATATATCACTACAAGAAAATGCTCTAACAGCGACCAAACTTATCAGCGACCGCATTTTGTAGTCGTAGATAGGATTTTTAGCGACCGAAATTGAATGTAGTCGCTAGATTAGGTTAGCGACCGATCCCGGTCGCTATTCGGTCGCAGGTTCATTTTTACCTCCAAAAAATTGGCTGTAAATGTTGGCGCGCTACTTGTTTGCGACCACTATATAACAGCGACCGCATTCGGTCGCTGATACTTCCACATCATTTAAAATCAGCGACCGCATGCGGTCGCTGATAGCGGTCGCGGATGTATTTCAATAAACCAGTATCAGTTCGTCACTCTCGATCCAGAACAGAAGAAAAAAAGAGGGAGAAAAGAAGAGGGAGAAGAGGGAGTAGGGGGAGAGAGAAGAGGGAGGAAGACTGCCTGCCGTCGACGCCTTCACCACCGCCGACGCCTTCACCACCGCCGACGCCTTCATCACCGGCCGACGCCTTCATCACCGGCCGACGCCTTCACCACCGCCGGTAACCCAGATCCTTTATCGTATTTACCTTTATCACAACCAATAAACTTGAACATTACTGCTGAAACCATTTCAGTGTTGGAATATGCTAGCAACTTTGATTCTTCCATGAATTATAATGTCTTCTTTTTACCGAGCATGAAACTATGATTTTTTTTTTTTGCAACTTTTCTTGAATATATACTCCTTTGTGTAATTTTATGTTCTTGAAGTTGGTTATTTTTTCTGCACAGCTTATCCCAAGGCCAAAAAATTTACCGACCCATTTGGAGTTATATTCAATAGAATTTTTATTTTGTTTGTTTTAAAAAAATTGGATTGTTTGGTGAAAATATTGATCTATGAAGTGTGTATTTTTGTTTAGTATTTTTTATTTTTGGTCTTCAAAATTCGTGGAGGTTGCTATATAGTTGATTTGGGGTGTGGAGTAAAGTAGAACAGTTATGGGTTTTGTTTTTGGATTTAAATGTTATTAAACATATTAAACTTGGAATATTGAGAAAAAAGCAGACCTAAAAAAATGGTGTTTCCAACAGATTTTAGGGAGTAGGGGGAGAGAGAAAAATTTTGAATACAACATTACTGTTGAATATATTGTTGCTGAAATTTAGATAAATTGTTGTTGATATTGCTGAAACTGGGACAATTTTTGGGCTTCTTATTGTTGCTACTAATATTGGATTCTCCTAAATTATGCCCTGAAATTGGTTAAGTATGCATGCCCTCGTGCATGTGGATAGTCCATATTATAGGGGAGACTCTGCCGAATTTTTTTCATATATAAGTCAAATGGCTATATAACTTGAACATTAGGGCTTAACCCAAAACCTTGGTTGCAATATATGATCATACTTATACCAATCCAATAACTTGAACATGAGTATGACATAAAACATAACTAGGAATTAATTTTATCCATAATTCAATCAAGAAGAAGGTTCAAGAGATTCTTATACATTCTTGTTGCTCTTATATGCCTACAAATAGTCAAGTATGCATGTCCTCGTGCATGTGGATAGTCCATATTATAAAGGAGTCTGTCGAAATTTTTTCATTGGTCGAGTAATTTAGACTTGTCCCAATGCATATGTTGAGCATGCATGATACAATGATTCATATTTTACCCCTAGGAATCTATTGTCTTTAGGTTGTTTTGGTATTTATCCTTATTCAATTCCCGAATAATCATATATGATGCACACTCATGTTATATATGTACATATACATCTATATGTATTTATAAGCATCATAAATGGGATTGATCTGAATAGTAAATCTCTAACAAGGGAATACAATAATTAATGTCAACATAGGTATCGTGGAATCATGGACCTCTATTCAGACCGTAGTTGGATGGCACGACGAAAGTCAAGTGCCCAGATAGGTGCTACAGCTGAATTTAGAGCTGGTTGCCAGGTGTTTTTGGAGTATGCGTATAGTCACCCGGAATGTATGAATGGTAAGTCGCAGATACGATGTCCGTGTTTGAAGTGTAAGAATGTAAATTATATGGACAGAGACATGGTAAACTATCATTTACTTGTTTCTGGGTTCATGAGAAATTACGAAGAATGCTGGTGGGCACATGGGCAGAGAAGAGATGGTGGCATCACAGAAGTACACAATTCGGGCAGTAGTACTCATCGAATGAATGAAATGGTTCATGATATTGCAGGGCCAGATTTTGATTGGGAGCAAGGCAGAGAGCAACCTATGAATTCTGATGCCAAAGACTTCTTTAAGTTGTTAGACGAGGGTAGCGAGCCATTGTGGCATGGTTGCACCAAACACACTATATTGTCTGCAGTGGCGACATTACTTAACATCAAGGCTGATCACAACATGAGCCATGAGTGTTCATAATTATGTACCTTTCATTTATGTTCTCTATATAGGAATGTTCTCTATATCCTTAACTATATCATTTGTAGTTGTTGTAGTTAACTATTTTGCAGTCATGTTTATGTATCTTTCACTTATGATAATCGTAGTTAACTATTTCATACAATTAATTGTCATTCATAATTTCATACTAACATCCTAATTTTTTTATTTATAGATGTCTTCTGAACCTGCAGCACGAAAGCGCGGGTTGGGTCGGGGCCCTAATCATGTGCCGAAGGCCCCGGCTAATCCGGATGATCGCATTCTTATACAGATCCGTCCTCCTCCAGAAAGCACGTAAGTTAAACATCGTGTATATATAAGAGTTTAATATTTTCATTGTTATAAATATATTTTAATGTAAATTACTGTATATTGTAGTGATTTTCAAGATAGTAAAATTGTGAAGTGCATTTCACAATTATGCTTACAGAACTGGCCTACGCCAGTGATTACATGGGCGAGCACACCTCTCGCCCATAAGGATGCAGTTTGGACTGAATTTCAGGTATGTTTTTATTAATTATGACAGATTATATTAATATAATATTCAAATTAAGGATAATTTTTAGTAATGTTATTATTGTTGTTTTATTTGCAGAAAAGGTATAGATGGGAGGACGCGCAGGCTTCGGTGATTCAGACATTATTCTGGCAGAAGTGCGCGGTCCGTACCAAGGATAACTTAAATAAAGAACGACAAAAAGCCATTCACAATGCCGAGATCGACCATCCAGGCCAGGGAGAAGATTATATGCACGAGCATAGCCCCTGGTGGTGCACCCAGTCCATATGGGCTGAGATGTGTACCCAATGGAGAGCTGAGAGCTGGGTGAAAAGACGAAAGACTGCCGCCACCAACAGAGCCTCGGGTGTATCCGAAGGCGAAAAGGCTAAAGGAACATACAAGGGCGGCAGTATTTCACAGTTGCAGCATATCACTGCCAGGGTACGTATTTACAAGTTTTAATATGTTTTCAATCATGAATTGTGGAAAATATATCCCATTTTTACTTAGTAATATTGTGTTATTTTTGTATAGGAGTCTCAGTCTCAAGGTCAGCCTATCCATTGGCTGGATGTGTACGTGGCCACCCGTGATGGTCTGCCTGAGGCTATCCAGATAGCGGTAATAAATTTTAACAACTTGATCTTTAATTAATGCTTACAAAATTAATTTATTTTTAACTATTTAATTGTTAACATGATGACATGCAGGACACTTATAAGCGTTTATTGAATGAGCGCTATCCTGAAGGCACTCCACGTCCGTCTATCGATCAAGAGTTGTGGGAGAGGGCGTCTGTTGTGAAGAAGAACTACGTTAAAGGTCAAGGACAACGACGACGCCCATCCTTCAGTGGCTCATGCTGCTCTTCTACCCAGTCTACACAGTCATCTAGCCATCCAGCTGTTCATACTCCGGCTGACTGTGTGAGAGCTATATGTCAAGATCGGGATCTTCTGAAGATATTGGGCGGACATCTGGGGGCTCTGAGTGCTGAGGAGTTAGCTGAAACAGTAGCGGCAGCAGCAGCATCACAACACGGGGATGGCGACGAGGTATAAAATCAATTTGTTGTATATTATCGTAATATACCAATATTAACATAGTTAGTAAATATTTATAACTTGTTTTATTATTTTGTTAATATTACAGGGTGATCAAGGAGGCGGTGATGCTTGATTAGTACCTGCTTTAGATTAGTTTTATAGTTATAATATAAGTTTGTACTTGTTTCATTCTTAGGATGTTTGTATATTGTTACTTAAACAATTTTTAAAATGTTATTATTTTTATTCAAAATCATATTGGTTTTGAATGGTTTATATTCTAGTTTAGTGTATGTGTGATGGACGATGGATGTTTATATTGTTGTGTATGCTGTTATTGTGTATGTGTGTTGGGATAAAACAGGTACAAAACAGGTACAGGTTTTTGGGATCTATGCAAAAACAGCAAGATTCTGTTATTTTTTTGTTTTAATATCAGCGACCGCATGCGGTCGCTGATATCGGTCGCTGACACGTCACGTGAAAACACGTCAGCTTTGGACATGGCCCATGCTGACTCATCTTAGCGACCGGATTTTATATTTCGGTCGCTGATAACGGTCGCATATAATCGGTCGCTAAAAGTGGTCGCTGATGTGCATTTTAGCGACCAGATTTTGTGCGACCCCTTTTAGCGACCGCATTCGGTCGCAGATATGTAACAGCGACCCCACGCGGTCGCTGATAGGTGGTCGCTGATAGGCTTTTTTGTTGTAGTGTATATATATATATGAATATCCTAAAGAGGCCAGTTGGATATTGGGACCATCCTATCCACTTACTAGAGAGAGATAGTGCATGTGTTTTATTATTAATAAATACATACTGTGATGCCCCCAAAATTAGGTATACGTCACCCATCTTAGGTCGCCATTTACATGGTACAGAATTCAAATACAACTTACTAATACAACTGTCGTGTACAATACAACAAAACATAAACTGTGAGTTTGAATACAAATATTGTCTACTAGAGAGTATATAAACTCAATGGAGACCTCATTACAAATATTATCACACTATTTCACCGAATAATGATGACTACTAATGCTATCCTCTGGACCATCATTCCGTTCCCCGACTCGTCCCAGCTATATTCTCATTTCCTGAAGAGAACAGTGAAAGGAAGGGTGAGCTCAACTAGCCCAGTAAGAAATATTATGACTAAGATAATACATAATAAATTATCATTAGTCTCCAACAATGTTAAACTGATAAAATATAATAGACATCAAGTTTAACTGCAACGGAACAAGCAATCCATTAAAAGAGTCAAGTAGAAAATAAAATCTACTATCTTTTATGATTTAAAAGGTTTTTCATCACTGTTATCGCTGAGACTCAGCTTAATAAATATTCCACATCATCGAATCACCCCTGCACTACGGCCAAGGATATTCTTTACTATCACGACCACGAATTATCCATGCACTATGGCGTAAGATAATCATGTTTTCATCAACAGTCCTGATCATGCCATAAAATAATTCATCTTTGCACTACGGCCAAAGAGAATCCATAGCCATAATCATACTAAAAACTATGCATCAATGCACTACGGGCCAATGATGACTTTTTCCACATCATTTGTAACATTACGGTTATGATTATACCGAATAATCCCTAGTCATAATCATACCAAGTCCATCTATGCACTACAGGCCACAAATGACTTTCAACATAATATAAACATGAGGATGATGACAATGATATAAGGATTCAACAAAACAAGTTCAAGAATTAATTTATCTAGGAACTGATAACGTCCAAATTGTCAACGTGATACTGCTTTGTAGAGTAAAATTCAAGAATTCTCAGAAGAATATTTCCATGAAAAGATACTGGATGAAGCGCAAATATCAAGGATATTCAACTAATTTCATGGAGTATAGAAGTCAAAGTTTTAACCAACTGAGTATAATAAAGAATGGAATAATAAAAGAAATCACCATGCATGCGATAGACCGTACAGACAGTTTATTCCAACAGAATAATAAATAGCGGAACCAGGTCCGGCGTAAAATGCACAGACAGGATATTCCAATAGAATAATAAATAACGGAACCAGGTCAGGCGTAAAAAGTATAGACAGGATATTCCAACACAATAATAAAGAATGGAATATTAGAAGAATTTCACCATGTATGCAGTACTTTGCATAGACAGGTTATTCCAACATAATAATAAAGAATGGAATAATAGAAGAATTTAACCAAGTATAAGGTAGCCCGTGTATACAGGTTATTCCAACAGAATAATAAAGAATGGAATAACAAAAGTTCTCTTAATGAATAAAAAGAAATAACACCCCTTACGAGTACAATAAATAATATTACCTACCTTTAAAAGAAGAGTACTCCGACTAGTAGGTCGAGGATATACTCGGAGAAAATTTGCACTACGCTCAAAGATTTCTTAAACTCTAAAGAAATACGCTCAAGATTATAGAAGAAGAACTATCTCTATAGTTTCTCTTTCTAGAGTTTCAGTGAATTTGTAAGAAATAATGAAGGAATGAGCTTTTATTTATAGAAAAATGAACTGCATAGTAACTAACTCATGAACGGTCCAGATTGATTAACTTTAATCTGACGGTCCATATTTAAAGCAAAATCTTTTAAATAAAATATAATATATTCTATTTATAATCTAATAAAACGAATAACTTTATAAAAGATTTTACTATGCAAACACTATGCATAATAAAATATAATATATTCTAATTATTGTATAATAAAGTAAATAACTTTATAAAAGTATTATGTTTTATATAAAAAGATATTACTATGCAAAATACTATGCATAATAGAATATAATATATTCTATTTATAGAATAACTTTATAAAAGTATTCTGTTTAATATAAAAAGCTTTTCTATTTTATTACATTAATAATACCAATAAAACAAACTTATCACCTTTATTATAATTTCAACCAACGGTCTGAAAAATTAGCACATCTCTTCATGGAATAATATTGTACTTAAAAATGATTTGGACCGAAAAGAAATATATTTTTTGGGTGAATAGTACCCCGTGAATAGTAATTCAGGAATAATATCCTGAGAATAGTACCCCGACACAAAAAGTGTCCCAAATACCCGAGTGAACAATACTAGAGTGAATAGTAATCGGGTTAATAGTAACCCGTGAATAGTAACTCGTGAATAGTACTCCGACACGAAAAATACCCCAAATACCCGAGTGAATATTATTCGGGTGAATAGTAATTTAAGTGATTAGTAACTCGTGAATAGTAAATCAAGAATAGTAACTCGTAAATAGTAATCTGACACAAAAAGTGTCCCGAATACCCGATTAAACAATACTGAGTGACTTCTCACATAAGCATCAGTAATTAATACCGCGTGCTACTATGCAATCACGCGTATTACTGTACTTTTAACACCGGGTGTTTCAACAGTTAACGATAAAACTTCCGCCGTTATTTCCATAAAATATTTTTGTCGTTTTCTCAATCCGACAATAATTCCGTTGTGGGGTCCACCAATGATTGTGCCGTTATACGAATATTCCCTGTTAAAACGAATATTCCCCAACCAATCGAATATTATACAACAACTTGCGTACTTTGCAAAATTTATAAATACTACCCACAACTATAACATTATCTCAAATCCACACCATAATATTAAAAAAATATTTCGAGAAAAATTAAATCTTTATTCATAAAATCTGGGGTCTCACAATCTCCCCTCCTTATGAAATTTTGCCCTCGAAATTTACGTACGTACTTTGTGACGCCCCCAAAAATAGGTATACATCACCCATTCTGAGTCGTCGGATATCACATTATAAAAATCAAATACAAACTCCATTTATACAACTGTTGAACTGTCGTATAAAATACGACCACAGTTAACAGTGAGTTTTAATATAATATTGTCTCGTAGACAGTATCCAAACTCAAATTGTTACAATGCCATATAAAATACAGCAGCAAATATTTTAAGACCCCAAAGAAGAACGAGAAGATTACTATCATATTCATTCTAATGAGGTGCACTTTTTTGACGCTTTCAAAGTCGGGTTTTCATCACCCTATTCTTGTTCGCCAAAATCAATTATTATGTGACGTATAAAATACGACACACATATCTTAGGTCTTCAATACAATTATCTGTTGCATGTCATGCCATTGTATAATATATTGAGAAACTTCGACAGTCTCGAACCTTCACACTATTTCCCTGTTATCCCCGCTCGACCCAGCTACACTCTTATTACCTGAAAGAAATTGTGAAGCAAAAGGGTGAGTACAACTATCCCAGTAAAGAATATCATGGCTAAAATAATTAATTTATCAACAGCCTTTATCAGAATAAATCAGAGATTTAGAATATATGGTAGATAATAAAACTTTTCAACCATAATTGCAGCGGAATCAACAATCCATTAGAAGAGTCAAGTAGAACATAATGTCTACTTTCTCCTCCAAATTAAAAGTCCATCGTTAATATTTCATTCCTGTAATACTCATCAACAGTTCTTCATTGTACCCAAGATAAAGAGAACTTTCATCACCTGTTTTCACCTGAACCACTAAAGATTTTAATTAAGTTCACAATTCATATTTATAATCATGTAAATCAACAGTTTCTCCTTGCCAGGAAGGATTAATAGAATGTTTACTCAATATCCTTACCCCAAAGGCTGAAGATATTCAAATGTAATAATAATGATCATACCAATCAGTTGTCTATCTTTTCACTATGGGCCAAAGATATTCAACTATAAAACCAATGGTCATGATCATACCAATCAATTGTGTGTCAGTGCACTACGACCAAAGACATTCAACTGTTAACTAATGGTCATGATCCTGCCAATCACATCATTGAATTATCCATGCAATACGGCCAAGGATATTCGTTATTATCATTAGTGGTCATGATCATGTCATACACTTGTCCATCTTCGCACTACGGGTCAAAGCTATCAAACAACAGATCATCTTTGCACTACAAGCCAAAGATATTCAACAACATATCATCTTTGTACTACAGGCCAAAGACATACAACTGTAAAACCCATAACCAACAATATAATAAAGCATGGAATAATAAAAGAATTTCACCATGTATGCAGTACTTCGCATAGACAGGTTATTCCAACATAATAATAAAGAATGGAATAATAAAAGAATTTCACCATATATGCAGTACTTCGCATAGACAGGTTATTCCAATATAATAATAAAGAATGGAATAATAAAAGAATTTCACCATGTATGCAGTACTTCACATAGACAGGTTATTCCAACATAATAATAAAGAATGGAATAACTGAAGAATTTCACCATGCATGCGTAATCCGCACAAACAGGTTATTCCAACAGAATAATAAATGCGGAATAATAAATATTGGAACCAGGTCCGGCGTAAAATGCAAAAACAGGATATTCCAATAGAATAATAAATAACGAAACCAGGTCAGGCGAAATTCGCACCGACGGGATATTCCAACAGAATAATAAATACGGAATAATAAAATAATTTCACCAAGTATGCGGTACTTCGCATAAACAGGTTATTCCAACATAATAATAAAGAATGGAATAACAGAAGAAGATCACCAAGTATTGGGTAAACCGCATATACAGGTCATTACACCAAGTATAGGGTAAACTGTGCATATAGGTTATTTCAACAGAATAATAAAGAATGGAATAACAAAAGAAGATCACCAAGTATTAGGTAAACCGCATTTACAGGTCATTCCACCAAGTATAGGGTAAACCGCGCATACAGGTTATTCCAACAGAATAATAAAAAATGGAATAACAGAAGTTCTCTTCATAAATACGAAAGAATAACACCCCTTACGGGTACAATAGATAATATCCCTTACCATAATAATATCCCTTTACCTTTCAAATAAGAGTATCCTGACTAGTAGGGCGATGATATACTTGAAGAAAACTTGTACCACTCTCAAAGTTTTCTTAAACTCTAAAGAAATACGCTCAAGATTATAGAAGAAGAATTCTCTCTATAGTTTCTCTCTCTAGAGTTTCAGTGAATTCGTAAGAAATAATGAAGGAATGAGCTTCTATTTATAGAAGAATGGAATGAATAGTAACCAACCCATGAACGGTCCAAATTGATTTACTTTAATCGGACGGTCCATATTTAAAGCAAAATCTTTTAAATAAAATATAATATATTCTATTTTATATAAAAAGATTTTTACTATACAAACACTATGCAGACACTATACAAACACTATGTATAATAAAATATAATATATTCTATTTATAGAATAACTTTAATAAAGTATTTTGTTTTATATAAAAAGATTTTACTATGCACAACTGAATATAATATATTCTATTTATAGAATAACTTTATAAAAGTTTTCTGTTTTATATAAAAAGATTTTACTATGCAAAACAATATGCATAATAGAATATAATATATTCTATTTATAGAATAACTTTATAAAAATATTTTGTTTTATATAAAAAGCTTTTCTGTTATAATTTCAACCAACGGTCTGAAAAATTAGCACATCTCTTCATGGAATAATATTGTACTAAAAAATGATTTGGACCGAAAAGAAATATATTTTTCGGGTGAATAGTACCCCGTGAATAGTAACTCATGAATAGTACTCTGACACAAAAAGTGTTCCAAATACTCGAGTGAACAATACTAGAGTGAATAGTAATTTGGATGAATAGTAACCCATGAATAGTAACTCGTGAATAGTAAATCCGACACAAAAAGTGTCCCAAATACTCGAGTAAATAATACTATAGTGAATAGTAATTTGGGTGAATAGTAACTCATAAATAGTACTCCGATACAAAAAGTGTCCCAAATACTCGAGTGAATAATACTAGAGTGAATAGTAACCGGGTATTTTATGACAACTTGTCTACTTTGAATTTTTTTTTTCACATATCACCCTTAACTTTAACCTTTTATCAATTTTAACTATTTACCAAAATAGAAAAATTGAATACTTTTATTTCATAAAATTCGGGGTCTCAAATACTTGGTATGCTGAACAGTTGAGGATACCTCGACTTCATTTCAAATTCTAACTCTTGAGGTATAACCTTTGAGTGTTTAATACAATTCTTCTTATCCAAGATTTTAACACGTATCTCCTCACACGTTAAATCATCAGCTATCTCGTCCGGTTCTAAATTAAAATTGTGGTTTGGGTCGTCTACATATTTACTAAACATCGATACGTGAAAGAAAAAATAAATTTATGAACACGCGACATACTTAGAGGTAAAACGAGTCTATAGGACACAACTCCTACTCGATCAAGGATTTCAAATGGGCCAATTAAATCGAGGGTTGATATTTCCTCTCTTCATCGATTCTTGCTTCTAGAATAATGCCATCTTGAACCTTCTTCTTCACATTCATCAGCTCCGGGTGTTTAGCTTGAGCGGCTTTAACTTTATCGATTAAAGTCGATTATACTCGTATATTCGTTATCTTCATGTGGGTTCGTATATTCGCACTTGTAACCGCATACGGTCTTCTACTCAACGCGTTAGCTACCATGTTCGCTTTTTCTACGATGGTATTGCATGGTACGATCGTAATCTTCAACAGCTCGAGCCAACGTCTTTGGCGCATGTTATGTTCGTTTTAAGTAAAGAAATATTTGAGGGCTTTAAAAATGGGTTTTGTACTGGGGTCAATACAAAATTCGATTTAACGCTCTAGGGGTAGGCTAAGAAGTCTTCAAGAATACGTCAAAAAATTTATTAACAATAGAAATATCATTCAAAACTGTGACCCTCATCCAAGACTTGGATAGTACGTCACATTGATACCTATCAACTTGCCATCGTCATTCACTACGTCGCCTACAGAAAGTCTGGCTTCGGTGCATTCCACACAAGAAAGTCAACAATGAAAGGACTGGGGCTCTTTACTTATGGCTTGATATGACAATGATTGAATTTAGTGGTTTGGTTTCTTGAATTCGCATAACAGGTTGGTTAGGAATATGAAAGCTAACAACCTTACGAAAAGCATGATGAGTAGTTAACCAATCGATTCCTAAAATCGCATAAAAGGCAAGTATTTTCAAAGAGACAAAATCGACACGTAACGTGAAAGTGTTGATTTGAATAAGATTTATTAACAGTAGAGGTAACGAAGGTTTCTACTATCGAAGTTTCAACCAATAAGTCAAAGTCTAATTTCTCCAAAGTCAAATTTAAAATTTGAATGCAAGCAAGAGAGATAAAAGAATGGGTAGAACTGGTATCTAATTAGGTACAGACTTCGCAAGAATTTATAATTAACTAACCCGTGCTAACTTCGTTCGAGTTACTCGCTTTTTGAGAAGTCACGAAAAACGCTCTTCCTAAAACCAAAGACTTTGTTTTGTCCGTATCCACCTTTGGTGTCACCATTCCAACTGGACTTGACTTCACTATACTACAAAATCGAGCTAAATGACCTTCCCTTCTTGAAATTTCCACTTCTATTATCTTGGCCATGATTACCACCGAAGTGGTTACCATTCTTAGCATGATAATTTCCCCACGATGGTTATCATTGTTCCGATGGCCGTTGCCACCGGTATGATTATTATCGTGTTGTTGGTCGTTACCTTTTGGTTGAGCTGACTCAACGGTCTCATGTTCTTCATTGATTATCTCAGCATTTTTATATGTCATTTTCAAGCACTGTCACAAAACAAGGGTTAATTAACATATCACATATTATCCCTATACTATGACCGACCAATTAAATACCAAATAAAATTAGGTAGGTCATACTAGCGAAGGAATTCCCCGTCTTTCCCCTCCTAGTTCTTGTCTCACATCTTAGCCAGGGATCATATCCCTAAGCTTTGATACCAACTGTGACCCCCAAAATTTGGAATACGTCACCCATCTTGGATCGCCACTTACATGGTACAGAATTCAAATACAATTTACTAATACAACTGTCGTGTACAATACAACAAAACATAAACTGTGAGTTTGAATACAAATATTGTCTACTAGAGAGTATATAAACTCAATGAAGACCTCATTACAAATATTATCACACTATTTCACCGAATAGTGATGACTACTAATGCTATCCTCTGGACCATCACTCCGTTCCCCGACTCGTCCCAGCTATATTCTCATTTCCTGAAGAGAACAGTGAAAGGAAAGGTGAGCTCAACTAGCCCAGTAAGAAATATTATGACTACGATAATACAGAATAAATTATCATTAGTCTCCAACAAATTTAAACTGATAAAATATAATAGACATCAAGTTTAACTGCAGCGGAACAAACAATCCATTAAAAGAGTCAAGTAGAAAATAAAATCTACTATCTTTTATGATTTAAAAGGTTTTTCATCACTGTTATCGCTGAGACTTAGCTTAATAAATATTCCACATCATCAAATCACCCCTGCACTACGGCCAAGGATATTCTTTACTATCACGACCACGAATTATCCATGCACTACGGCTTAAGATAATCATATTTTCATCAACGGTCCTGATCATGCCATAAAACAATTCATCTTTGCACTACGGCCAAAGAGAATCCATAGCCATAATCATACCAAAAACTGTCCATCAATGTACTACGGGCCAATGATGACTTTTTCCACATCATTTGTAATATTACGGTTATGATTATACCGAATAATCCCTGGTCATAATCATACCAAGTCCATCTATGCACTACAGGCCACAGATGACTTTCAACATAATATAAACATGAGGATGATGACAATGATATAAGAATTCAACAAAACAAGTTCAAGAATTAATTTATCTAGGAACTGATAATGTCCAAATTGTCAGCATGATATTGCTTTGTAGAGTAAAATTCAAGAATGCTCAGAAGAATATTTCCATGAAAAGATACTGGATGAAGTGCAAATATCAAGGATATTCCACTAATTTCATGGAGTATAGAAGTCAAAGTTTTGACCAACTGAGTATAATAAAGAATGGAATAACAAAAGAAATCACCATGCATTCGATAGACCGCACAGACAGGTTATTCCAACAGAATAATAAATAGCGGAACCAGGTCCGGCATAAAACGCACAGACAGGATATTCCAACAGAATAATAAATAACGGAACCACGTCCGGCGTAAAACGCACAGACAAGATATTCCAACAGAATAATAAAGAATGGAATATTAGAAGAATTTCACCATGTATGCAGTACTTTGCATAGACAGGTTATTCCAATATAATAATAAAGAATGGAATAACAGAAGAATTTCACCAAGTATATAGGGTAGCCTGCGTATACAGGTTATTCTAACAGAATAATAAAGAATAGAATAACAGAAGTTCTCTTCATGAATAAGAAAGAAATAACACCCCTTACGAGTACAACAAATAATATTCCCTACCTTTGAAAGAAGAGTACTCCGACTAGTAGGTCGAGGATATACTCGAAGAAAACTTACACTACGCTCAAAGCTTTCTTAAACTCTAAAGAAATACGCTCAAGATTATAGAAGAAGAACTATCTCTATAGTTTCTCTCTCTAGAGTTTCAGTGAATTCGTAAGAAATAATGAAGGAATGAGCTTCTATTTATAGAAAAATGGACTACATAGTAACTAACTCATGAACGATCCAGATTGATTTACTTTAATCTGACGGTCCATATTTAAAGTAAAATCTTTTAAATAAAATATAATATATTCTATTTATAATTTAATAAAACGAATAACTTTATAAAAGATTTTACTACGCAAATACTATGCAGGCACTATGCAAACACTATGCATAATAAAATATAATATATTCTAATTACTGTATAATAAAACAAATAACTTTATAAAAATATTATGTTTTATATAAAAAGATATTACTATACAAAACACTATGCATAATAGAATATAATATATTCTATTTATAGAATAACTTTATAAAAGTATTCTGTTTTATATAAAAAGCTTTTCTGTTTTATTACATTAATAATACCAATAAAACAAAACTTATCACCTTTATTATAATTTCAACCAACGGTTTGAAAAATTAGCACATTTCTTCATGAAATAATATTGTACTTAAAAATGATTTGGACCGAAAAGAAATATATTTTTTGGTTAAATAGTACCCCGTGAATAGTAATTCAGGAATAGTACCCTGTGAATAGTACCCCGACACAAAAAGTATCCCAAATACCCGAGTGAACAATACTAGAGTGAATAATAATTGGGTGAATAGTAACCCATGAATAGTAACTCATGAATAGTACTCCGACACGAAAAATACCCCAAATACCCGAGTGAATATTATTTGGTTGAATAGTAATTTAGGTGAATAGTAACTCGTGAATAGTAATCCGACACAGAAAGTGTCTCGAATACCTGATTGAACAATACTGAGTGACTTCTCACATAAGCATCAATAATCAATATCGTGTACTACTATGCAATGGCGCGTATTACTGTACTTTTAACACCGGGTGTTTCAACAGTTAATGATAAAACTTCCGCCGTTATTTCCATAAAATATTTTTGTCGTTTTCTCAATCCGACAATAATTTTGTTGTGGGGTCCACCAATGATTGTGCCGTTGTATGAATATTCCCTATTAAAATAAATATTCCCCGACCAATCGAATATTATACAACAACTTGCGTACTTTGCAAAATTTATAAATACTACCCACAACTATAACATTATCTCAAATCCACACCATAATATTAAAAAAATATTTCGAGAAAATTAAATCTTTATTCATAAAATCTAGGGTCTCACACATACTTGTTATTTTGTTTTTGAAATAAAGAGATATCAATAACCCCTATGGATGTCGTTTGCATAATATATAGTAACAGTACTAGCGCTTCCTATATATTATGGATGATTCATGGGAGTGAGGAATTGGACCTCCGTCTTGAAGAAAAGGAAAGAGAGATTGTGAGGATGATCGAGAGAGAAGTAAAAAAACCACCGGGTAAGTGTGTCACGAACGATCCGAAGCTCTTTCCCACTATGCAGTGCCACGCCGGTCCATATATCGAGTCAAACTCCTATATACATATATAGATATATATAAACAAAAACATCACCATTAATGAATGGTTTTGTAATTTTTTGGAGGATATTTCAATTTGGCCTAAACCAGTGCTACCAATTATTATTCATTGTGATAGTCAATCAGCGATTGGTAGGGCAAAAAATAGTAATTATAACGGTAAGTCTAGACATATAAGCCGACGACATGAAACTGTTAAAAAATTACTCTCAAATGGTATAATATATATTGACTATGTGAAGTCAAAGGATGATATTGCGGATCCACAAACGAAAGGTATACCCGGAGAGCAAGTGAAAAGTTAATCAAGGAGAATGGGTTTAAAGCCTATAAAATCCTAAAGAGTTGCCATAATGGAAACCCAACCTAAATAAATGGAGATCCCAATAAATAGGTTCAAATGAACAACCTAATTATGTGTGATCTAGTAAGCACTGAGAAGATAAATACTTTTTCTCATTCCTATGATGATACAATGCATAAACTGCCGAGTGAAATAGGATAAACTTTGTTTTTAATAATTTCTATAGCTTGAATATAAAAAGATCAAGTGATCGTATTAGCAGGATACTCTTTATAGAAATTACTTATGTGAGTGAGAAGGGGGCCACTTCTAAGAATCGAACTGAACTGAATTGGTTCGTGAACAGTTCGGTTTGTTTGCAGCCCTAATTTGATTCGAGGTATTTAGTGATTTCAGGAAGCTTTGGAGATGAACTAGTAGATTTGAAGTAAAAAAGCTTAGTTTTTAGCTATCCTGTAGAAGTACTCTACGATCGTAGTTATTGGAGCTGACATGGAGTTACATGACGATTGTGAAATCACTCTCATCTAGCTTAGCAGTCTACGATCACAGTAAAGTTAATCTACTAAAATTGGGTAAAAGAGCTGGTTCGAAGAATTGAACATAATTTTTACATCAAGTGTCCGATTGCCTATTATAATATGTTTTCGAAAAAGGAAATTTTATGCTCCATGCCATGTTAATCAGGGCTTCCCTGTTGAGGTCATTTTTATACTCAAATTCGTGGAATTAGACAAGCTTCTGACGGAAAGAAATTCACTCTACAACTAACTGTTGCATTCTAAGATTTGTCACCCTACGATCTAAGACTCTACGTTTGTTGTTCAGAGATTACACTGTACGTTCGTGGATCGACTTATGGATATGGATTAGGGTTGGATCTGAGGTTCTGGAGCAGAGAACTTCAATTCGTAATAGGAATCATAATTAAAGTTATAATTTGATATGGAAGTTGCAGCTAGTTCTGAAAGTAGATTTTGCCAAGGGAACTAAGTTTGAAGTTGATAAATAAACTGAATCTATCTGCTTAGATTTTCCAAATTAGAGTAGAAAACAAATTCTTTTAAGGTTTTAGAGAATTTACCTATAAATACCTTCACTTGTAATAAGATTATGAACACATCATTACATATACATATATACATAATTTTACATATTTAGAGTTTTATTGAGGCCGTCAGGCTAAATTTTCTTTATTCAATTTTTCAGGGATGTTAAACCTTATTTATTATTAATTGTTTAGTCGATTTAACAATACTTAAAGTTATGACGATATTAACTTTTAAGTTTTAAATATTTATATTTATTTTAATTTAACTTTCACGACTATTGTGACCCCAGTTGTTAAAAGTTTTGGGCCTACCGCTACTGTCACTAAATCAAATTTTAACTAAAAAATAAATAAATATTTACCTAAAATAAAGGAAGCATAGGAGACTCCAAATCTCTGCGTAGGTTAAGAATGAGTTTCTCCATTTTATTCTTGTACAACTCCGTAAGCTCTAAACTAATCGTATCTCTCTCGCCTTGAAACCACAAAATCTCCCCATAATACCCCCACACCCAATAGCCACCCAAGCCCTCTTAACTTACTCATCATAAAACACATTCCCACGAGACCATTTGCTAATACTAGTTCCTCTCACAACACAAGGCTCCAACCCAACTAACCATAGCCCCGAATTCCTCTCCAAAATTGTATTGACAAATGCCATTCTTGGCCCAATTCAACCAGTTTTGTTCACATCAATGTCAACATGTAGTGAATCATGTGCTATTTCCCAACTTAATCTTGCGTTGAGCCAGAGAATTGCTTCATCTCTCGGCACTCAAAGGGAATATTATCGTCCTATAAGCTTTTGGCTACTACTCCTCAGCCTGCAATGTTATGTTGGGTGTGGGTCCTCAGCCACAAGATAGAATCCAAGATATAAAAGAATTGATTTTCTTTATGAGCAAGTAAGTGTGTTTACTTGATATTAATCCAATTAGAAATTGGGTTAATGGAAACAATATTGGAATTGGAGATTCCATGAAAGGAATCCAAGTTGATAAAGGAGTTACTTGTTAGATTGGTTGGTGACCAAGACAAGGAGATGTGATCCCTAATTTGATTAGGAGAATCAATTGTTTCTAATCCATATAAGGAATGGATAAGGAAGAGTACTATAAATAAGTCTATGAGGGAATCTTATTTGATACATGAGATAGAGAAGCTTGGTAGTAAGAAGATACCAAAAGAATAAATTGAGAGAATTACTGTTTGTTGTTCGTGGGTATCCGCCATCATCTCCGTTCAATTGAAAGCTTGAAGAATTTATTGCTTGGGGTGTTTCTGGGTGGTGAAGTTAATTAGGTTTCTCAACCTAATTAAAAGTAAATTTGTATTATCTCAATTTATTGTGTAACCTCAAGTTTTAAGGCATAAAACTTGAGAGGATTATTTTAAGCCCATTACTAGTGATATAGTGGAGATTCAGAGTTTGACCCGTGGTTTTTACCTCTTAATTTTAGAGGGTTTTCCACGTAAATTTGGTGTCTTGCTTCTTGTGGATGGTTATTTGTTATTTTTGTTCTCATAATTGGTTTTGTTGATCTCATATTTAATTGCACAAAGACGGAAAAGTAATTCATGGGATATAGATTATTTTTGGCGTACTTTTCCCTACATGTTACTCTAGCCTGCTTGCATGAATATGTTTTTTCTGTGAAGGACACACGGAGTTGAGAATTTTTATATGATTCCAATACTAGAAATATGGCATAAGCAGCCAACAGATTTAAGAATAATATAACTGCCAGTATCTATAGGTAAAAAATGAAGAAGTGCAATGGTAGAAAAGTGATGTTATTTGGTTGAAAAAGCTACAACATAAAATTTTTATGGTTCAACTGACACTATTCAATGTCTTCGTGAAACCTAATCTGTCTGAGTTTATATTTAGAATCCTATTGAACATCTTTGTTTCCTAACAAGATAACCAAATCCAAAGATAATTAAGACTTTTTTTGGAAATTAATATTTTTAAATTAGTAAGACTGGCTGAATCAATCAACTATATAATTAAAAGGTTTAACAAATTAAAAGGTTCAAATATGTAAGACTGACCGAATCTATCAACTATATAATTAAAAGGTTTCACAAATTTTTTGTTTCCTATCCAAATTAGTATAAGTATTATTTAAATTTGTAATAATTAAGTACTATCCAAATTTGCAATGCATTCAAAAGGAACCCCAACCTGTTAGGAAAGGAGAAAGTGTTTTTTTTATTTTTAACTATTTTATAAAGGGAGAGGGAGAAAAAAACTACCGTTCTTGAAGCTATGTAACACATGTACATGGTTTTAAAAAATAATATTCCAATTTTTTTATTTCCTATTTTCTCTCTCATTCCTAAATTATGATCTCTTCACTAATTAACATTCAATTTTTTTGTTGCACACACAGTGTGTGCAAGTAAGAACTATTATCTCTAATAGGAGAAGGTACACCTACAAGATTTTTATTTAATTTTTCGTTCTACCAAATTTATTATTAGATTTTTTATTAAAAAATTATTTAAGATAATATATCTAGACAAATTTTTTGTAGAAAAACTTTATTATTACAATTTTAACAACATATTCAATTTTTAGATGTATTGAATTAAGATTGTGAAAATATCATTATTAAATTAGTAAAGTAATTAATTGAACTATGTAGTGTAGGTTTTCTTTCTCAAATATTATTAGGAAACCGATATTTTCACATGTTAAAATGATATTTTTAGATGAATCTCTCTCACATGGAGGTAATTTAATTGGGGAAAAGGGTCAAAAAAAGTCTCTGATGGTTACCCCAATGTCCCACTTGCACCCTAAATTAATTTATTTTTTCCAAAAGTACCCTTAATGTTACATTTTTGGGTCATCCGTGCCCCTGCTGTTAACAAAAGACAAATGGAGTTAAAATGTGATGACGTGACAGACTTAAATATAAAATATATTCTAAATAAAATAATATATATCATTTAATCAAAACAAAAACTACTAAAATTTAAAATAAAAAAGCATAACATATTTACATCATTTAATCAAAATAATAAAATTCAAATGATTTTGTTAACTAATCAAACCAACTTATAAAATAAAATAAGTTGTATAACATATTTACATCATTTAATCAAAATACTTAAATTACTAAAATCATAATACTAAATAATATTTTAAATTTCAAAACTGGAGTATTATGATTATTTTAGTAATTTTTAATATAAATTTTTAAAATCATATCAATTTAAAAATATTATGATGTAATTTGAATTTTTTTAATACATTTTTTAAAATATTAATACATCATCAAATTATAACATATACTGTTATGTATAGATTATTACATCATAAAATTTATTTCATAATAAACTTTTATAAAGTATACAAATTTTCAAATTTAATATGTCGTTTTTTAACTTCAAAATTAAGTTATATATTTAATTTTGGGACGGAGAGATTAATATATTATGGAATCGATTTATATTACTATAAATAAAAAGTGATTATTTTAGGGAAATAAAAAAAAATTGATTAATGAGATTTTTTTGTGAAGATGGAGTATTTTTTCTTGTTGTTCAAGACTTTCTGTAATATTAAAGTTTAAAATGTTAGTAAAAATTATTCGAGTACTATATTGGCGGGAAGCCAAGGAATCTATACATAACAGTAATAATAATATTAAATGAATTTTGCTAGTAGTATGATTTTAGTATTTTAATGATGTAATTTAAATTTATGTTGTTTTGATTAATTAACAAAATAATTTAAATTTTATTATTTTTAGTATTTTTTTAATTTGATTTTTTTTAGTATTTTAGTATTTTTTAAATTAGTATTTTAGTATTTTTTTTAAAATTAGTATTTGATGTAAATATGTTATGTTTTGAATTTTAGTATTTTGATTAAATTATGTAAATATCTTATACAACTTATTTTATTTAATTAGTTGTTTTGATTAGTTAACAAAATAATTTGAATTTTATTATTTTGAATAAATGATATAAATATGTTATGCTTTTTTTATTTTGAATTTTAGTATTTTTTGTTTTGATTAAATGATATATATTGTTTTATTTAGAATATATTTTATATTTAAGCCTGCCACGCCATCACATTTTAACCCCGTTTATCTTTTGTTAACGGCAGGGGCACGGATGACCCAAAAATGTAACGTTAAGGGTACTTTTGAAAAAAAAATTAGTTTAGGGTGCAAGTGGGACATTGGGGTAAACATCATGGGCCTTTTTGACCCTTTGCCCAAATTAATTGTATTTAGTAATTAATGACTTTGAGGATATAGTTATTAAAAATTTCTTTGATTAATACAATTAAATGTAGCTAACTACCTTTACAATAATTAATTATGAGAAAGTTTAGTGTAATCTAATTGTATGTGGCGAGTAAAGATGATAGGAGTGAAAAGTTCTAGCTCTATAAGCAGCTGAAAGTAATTTAATAATATTTGCTAATAAAAACAATTGAATGTAAAGTACTTTTAAGCATTTATTTGGTAAGGATTACCAGAAGATTTAATGTAATTTAACTAGAATATTATGAGTCAGTATCATTAAGATTTAATGTAATTTAACTAGAATATTATGAGTCATTATTATTTATTTGGTAAGGATTACCAGAAGATAAAATGTAATTTAACTAGATTTAATGTAATTTAACTAAAATATTACTCCCTCCGTTCCTAAAAGATTGTCGTTTAAGGTTTTGGCACATGGATTAAGGAAGTGTCATTTACCAAGTAAAATTTGTTTAAAATTACATCATTACCCCTTTATGGGAAATTGAAAACTATTAATACAAGGGATAGAATTTAATGGACCAATGAAAAAAGGTAGGGGTAATATAGGAAAGTAAATCATTTATTCTCCTCGAAAGTTGTAAACGACAAACTTTTTGGAACAAATTTTTTCTCCTAAAACGATAATCTTTTATGAACGGAGGGAGTATGAGTCAGTATATTAGAATATTATTAGTCAGTATCATTAAAATTACTACTTGTTTAAGATTTAATGTAATTTAACTAAATGCCACATTCATCAAAATAGTATGAGAAATTAAGTAATTCTTAGCTAAATCATATATTTGTTTATTGGATGCAGCAACTTCAACGGAAAGTTCTAGTAAGTCGTAACGACCAAAGCAATACATTATAGGCAAGCATATTATATATACAGGGGTATATGTATATACACAGCTGTGTATTACACAGTAGGGCTATGACGACAGATTTTTTGGGCTACAACGACGGTAAACTGTCGCCATAGCCCAGAATAGCTATGACGACGTGTGAAACCGTCGTTATAGCCTAATGTGTAATACACAGCTGTGTATATATATTTTTTCCATATATATAGTAGGTATAGTATAGTGTGTGTGTATATATATATATATATATATATATATATATATATATTAAAAAAAAGTTGTTGAGATTGATTGGTGTCGAATTACGATGATGTATAGGATCTAGTCTACTAGGGACATTTATCATGGACCTTCCACCATTTAAGAAATTCATTGGTGGCGAATCACGATGATGTAGAGGATCTGGTCCGCTAGGAGCACTTCTCATGGACCTTCCACCATTTATGGAGTTCATTGGTGGTGAAGGAGGGTTATGTATAGGACTTGGTCCGCTAGGGACACTTTTCATGGACCTTCCACCATTTAAAAAATCCATTGGGGCGAATGATAATGATGTATAGGATCTTCCGCTAAGAACATTTATCATGGACCTTCCACCATTTAAGGCAGGGGCGGACCCAAGCATGGGGCAGGGGGGCACCTGCCCCCACTGAAATTTCTACTCTTGTATAATATGCAACGAATTTGCTCACTTTTTAGCTTTCTAACTAGACTTGTATACTCTTTCTGCTCTTGCTCTAATTAACTTCAGGTATTATGTGAGTTTAGATAAATAAAATTTTTTGATTGCAAGTATCTTAGTTTAGATAAATAAAAATCTTTGATTGTAAGTATCTTTTAACAAATATTTACCGCAAACTAGGGTGAGGAAGCTGATTTCTTTGTGTAAATTCAAATTATTTGATTCCTTGTTTATTTAAAATATTATTTAGAAACGAATAAAAGAAAAAAATAGAATAAAACATTATTATATGCAAGATAAGTTCATGATTTATTTTCCATCTTCCTTTTCTATTATCTTTCTTTTTTTATTTAATACTTCTTTTGTCACAAAATTTATCACTTTGTAATTTAATCCGATTATAATTGTACTAAATTATGTTAGTTGATTAAATTAATGGATGAAAAACCTTGTGAAACACGTTACGTATCCAAATATAACAGAGTATACGATAACTAAGAATTCCTTATAAGAAATTTTGGTGACTTTACGTTACAAAATGTACTTATAATCTGCATAGTATAATGTTTAATGTTGATACTATTTTGATTTTTATATTTGTTGTTTTCATTTGACTATACATTAGACATTAGTTATTAATAATATACAACGGTGGATATTGTTCTAGTTTTTGAGCAAAACCCAACTCCAATGAAATCTATATAATAGTACATTAGTAACTTACATTTAGCGTGATATTTCTACAACTATTAAAAATGAGATTATTATGCAACAATTTTAAGCAACGAAACCTCAAAAAATGTTATTGTAAATAATATTTAATAATTATTTAGTTTTGTAATTCATTTTATAAACTTTTATTTTTAAAGAATTTTTTTTTGAATTTGACTCCACTGAACTTTCCGGCTGAATCCGCCCCTGATTTAAGGAATTCATTGGTGGTGAATCACGATGATATATAGGATCTGGTCCGCTAGGAGCACTTCTCATGGACCTTCCACCATTTATAGAGTTCATTACAAAAAGTTGTATTGAATTAGTTGGTAGGATTACAAAAGTTGGTATGAACTTATCTCTAGCTGAGTTCAAACAAATATAACAGATTATATAAACGCCACATTCATCAAAATAGTATGAGAAATTCTTAGCTAAATCATATATTTGTTTATTGGATACAGCCACTTCAATGAAAAGTTCTAGTAAGTCGTAACAACCAAAACAATACATTATAGGACAAGCATATTATATATATAAATAAAGTAAGTATAGTATATATTAAAAATAGACGTTGAGATTGATTGGTGGCGAATTACTATGATGTATAGGATCTGGCCCGCTAGGGACATTTATCATAGACCTTCCACCATTTAAAAAATTCATTGGTGGCGAATTGCGATGATGTATAGGATCTGGTCCGCTAGGGACATTTATCATGGACCTTCCACCATTTAAGAAATTCATTGGTGACGAATCACGATGATGATGTATAGGATTTGGTCCGCTAGGAACAGTTATCATGGACCTTCCACCATTTAATGAATTCATTGGTGGAGAATAACGATTATTTATAGGATCTGGTCCGCTAGGAGCACTCCTCATGGACCTTCTGCCATTTATGGAGTTTATTGGCGGTGAATAACGATTATTTATAGGATCTGGTCCGCTTGGAGCACTCCTCATGGACCTTCTGCCATTTAAGGAATTCATTGGTGGCGAATAACGATTATTTATAGGATCTGGTCCGCTAGGAGCACTCCTCATGGAACTTCCGCCATTTATGGAGTTCATTGGCGGCGAATAACGATTATTTATAGGATCTGGTCTGCTAGGAGCACTCCTCATGGACCTTCCGCCATTTAAGGAATTCATTGGTGGCGAATAACGATTATTTATAGGATCTGGTCCGCTAGGAGCACTCCTTATGGAACTTCCGCCATTTATGGAGTTCATTGGCGGCGAATAACGATTATTTATAGGATCTGGTCCGCTAGGAGCACTCCTCATGGACCTTCCACCATTTATGTAGTTCATTGGCGGTGGTGAATGACGGTTATGTAAAGGATCTGGTCCGCCAGGGACACTTCTCATTGACCTTCCACCATTTATGGAGTTCATTGGCGGTGAAGGATTGTTATGTAGAGGATCTGGTCCGCCAGGGACACTTCTCATGGACCCTCCAGCATTTAAAAAATTCATTGGCGGTGAATGATAATGATGTATAGGATCTGGTCCGCTAGGAACATTTATCATGGACCTTCCAACACCAAAGAAGTATTTGGTGTTGCCTTGCGCACTCATGGACAGTATTGAGAAGACAAGCAAAAACGAAAGGAGGCTTCTGACTACAATTGAATAAGCCATGTCTACTAATAACACTAATGATGAAATAGCTAAATTAATTTGTCACTAGCGATTGCTCCTATAAATAGGATTGTGAAATGGGAGATATAGAACTACAATTATGATATGAAATTAATTAATGAATTAATAAGGAGTATATTTATGATTTGAATTAATTTCTAAAAGATTATGATCAGAAATTTATTACTAGATTACAAAAATTTGTATTGAATTAGTTGGTAGGATTACAAAAGTTGGTATGAACTTATCTCTAGCTAAGTTAAAACAGATATGAAAATTTTTAATGTACAAGGAGTATATTTATGATTTGAATTAAATTCTAAAAGATTATGATCTGAAATTAATTACTAGATTACAAAAAGTTGTATTGAATTAGTTGGTAGGATTACAAAAGTTGGTATGAACTTATCTCTAGCTGAGTTCAAACAAATATAAGAGATTATGAGCTTTATCTCTATTTCAAGGATCGTAACTAAACAGAAAATAATAAACTTAGTATGAACTTTATTCTAATTTCTCGAGTAGATTTAGCAAGTGAATGAGGTGTCTCATCATGTTAAGCGATGAAGACTGATGACCACTTGGCCCACTGGTGGCTCATTTTTATTGATGTATAGGACTTGGTCCGCTAGGGACACTTTTCATGGACCTTCCACCATTTAAAAAATCCATTGGGGCGAATGATAATGATGTATAGTATCTGGTCCGCTAGGAACATTTATCATGGACCTTCCACCATTTAAGGAATTCTTTGGTGGTGAATCACGATGATGTATAGGATCTGGTCCGCTAGGAGCACTTCTCATGGACCTTCCACCATTTATAGAGTTCATTACAAAAAGTTGCATTGAATTATTTAGTAGGATTACAAAAGTTGGTATGAACTTATCTCTAGCTGAGTTCAAACAAATATAAGAGATTATGAGCTTTATCTCTATTTCAAGGATCGTGACTATACAGAAAATAATAAACTTAGTATGAACTTTATTCTAATTTCTCGAGTAGATTTAGCAAGTGAATGAGGTGTCTCATCATGTTAAGCAATGAAGACAGATGTCCATTTGGCCCACTGGTGGCTCATTTTTATTGATGTAGAGGTCGAGAGTTTAATTCTTGTTGACAACAAGTGTTGTAGAAGGTTCAACAATGACAGGTCCAAAAGACGGCACATGCATATATGGTAAATTATTGTATTAGATTAGGACATTCAAAAAAAAAAGTGTTAAGTGTTAAGTGTTATTGTATTAGATGAGGTGTCTCATCATGTTAAGCAATGAAGACAGATGTAGAGGTCGAGAGTTTAATTCTTGTTGACAACAAGTGTTGTAGAAGGTTCAACAATGACAGGTCCAAAAGACGGCAACACGAATGATACTCTATGTTATGATAAATAATTATAATAGATTAGGACATATGATACCCTAGTATAGGTTAAATTATTGTATTAGATTAGGACATTCAAAAAAAAGTGTTAAGTTTTGAATATGATTTTTAGATAAACTATACACATGCAGATAAGACTAATAATTATGATTGAAAACTAATTACAAGAAGTTGCATATATGGTAAGTAATTAAAATTTAAGGAATGTTATTTTCACAAGATAATTTTTATATTTTCACAAGATTGTACATTAATGTTAGTCCCATTTAGTATTTGTGAGGAAAATCTTATGCAATTATCAAATTTAAATGTTGACAAATCCATTAATGATTAAGTTGAATTGCAAATAACGTAAAATTCTAAGCGATAAAGATAGAATAAATTAGTGTCGATCCGTTCTTAATTCAATATTATCACCTGTATCCGTATATGACAATATTTATTATCAAATTTATATATTAAACAAATATCAAAAATGTCTTCTCCAAGAGTTTAAGTATTCAATCAAAAATTAGCCCAAATATTGTAATAATCATTCATCCAAAAAGACCAAAACCAAAAATAATTTCTTAGATGTTAGAACTTAAAAGTTATAAAAAGTTAACAAGTACTTAGAAATTCCTGATTACAAATATCAACAATCAAATTTTAATATTGATACACCTTTCAACTCTTCAAAATCCAACCACTTCAAGTAGAGTCAACAAACAAATGATTATCAAAAATTCACAATTTAATATTAGTAATGTATTTCTTTTGTTGTCATTTTTAATTAATATTCATTCTTTTACAATTTTTAAATTTAATATCTAGTTTTTATTTTCAATCTTCAAATTTGTGTATAGTTTTTTAAAGTTTCAAAATTATTCAATATATATTAATGATTTGAAGTCTCGATACGAACATTAAAGACTTGATTTCTCTATTCCCTATCTCGATTTGACAATTTCAATAGCTCATGTAAATGTAAGGAACTGTATTGCATCATTATTTAATTAATGTCAAATTGTTATTGCATGATGATTAATGACTTTATTTATGTGCTTTATGACATGTGTTATAATTTATTAAATTATTAGGGATGTAAATTATAATATTCGAATACTCAATGTTCAAAATTTTATGAAAATATTAAAATTATTTTAATTAAATTAGAATTTAGAGGTGAAGAAGTACACATTATTATTTATTAATTATTTACTAAAAAAATTTAATTATATATAATAAATTATTTAAAAAAAGATGTTTAAGTAATAAAAAAAATAACTACAAATTTAACAATTCTTAATAAGACAAATTTTAAAATTTAATATGAAATACGTACTCAATTATTTGTTTTTGGAATTTTAGAAATAATTTAAACAAGTAATTAAGAAATCGAACTATTCAAACCGATCTTGAACTTATCGAATCGAACTCGAACTTACCAAACTGAAGCGAACTAGAACTGTTCACGAACAAAGACAAACCGAACCACATGGTTCACAAACATGTTCGATCGAGCAATCGAACGGAACACTATGTGCGAACTCGATTGGACTAGGTGAGCAAGTCAAACTCGAATCGAACCGAACTCAAATCGAACTGAATCGGTTCGCGAACAGTTCGGTTCGTTTGTAGCCCTAATTTGATTCGAGGTATTTAGTGATTTCAGGAAGCTTTGGAGATGAACTAGTAGATTTGAAGTAAAAAGCTTAGTTTTCAGCTATTCTGCAGAAGTACTCTACGGTCGTAGTGATTGGAGATGACATGGAGTTACTTGACGATTGTGAAATCACTCTCATCTAGCATAGAAGTCTACGATCAAAGTAAAATTAATCTACTAAAATTGGGTAAAAGAGTTGGTTCGAAGAAACGAACATAATTTTTACATCAGGTGTCCGATTGCATATAATAATATGTTTTCGAAAAGGAAATTTTGTGCTACATACCATGTTAAACAGGGCTTCCCTGTTGAGGTCATTTTCATACTCAAAACATCGTATCCATTTTATTCTTGTACAACTACGTATCCTCTAAACTAATTGTATCTCTCTCGCCTTCAAACCACAAAATCTCCCCATAATACCCCCACACCCACACCCAACAGCCACCAGAGCTCTATTAACTTACTCGTCATAAAACACACTCCCACGAGACCATTCGCTAATACTAGTTCCTCTCACAACACAAGGGTCCAACCCGACTAACCCTAGCCCCAAATTCCTCTCCAAAATTATATTTACAAATGTCATTCTTGGCCCAATTCCACCAGTTTTTTTTCACATCAATTTCAACATGTAGTGGCTCATGTGCTATTTCCCAACTTAATCTTGCGTTAAGCTAGAGAATTGCTTCATCTCTCGGCACTCAAAGGGAATATTATCGTCCTATAGGCTTTTGGCTACGACTCCTCAACCTGCAATATTGTTACTCTACCCTGCTTGTATGAATATGTTTTTCTGTGAAGAATACATGAAGTTGGAATTTTTATATGATTCCAATACTAGAAATATGACACAAGCAGCCAACAGATTAAGAATAATATAACTGCCAGTATCTATAGGTAAAAAAATGAAGAAGTGCAATGGTAGAAAAGTGATGTTATTTGGTTGAAAATGTTACATGAAATTTTTATGGTTCAACTGACACTATTCATTATCTTCGTAAAACCTAATCTATCTGAGTTTATTTAGAATCCTATTGAATGTCTTTGTTTCCTAACAAGATAACCAAATCCAACGATGATTAAGATTTTTTTTTGAAAATTGATATTTCCAAATCAGTAAGACTGACCGAATCAATCAACTATATAATTAAAAGGATTAACAAATTAAAAGGTTCAAATATGTAAGACTGATTGAATCTATCAACTACTCCCTTCGTCCAATGATAAAAGTCATTATTACTATTATGAGTAGTCTCATGTTAAATGTCCATTTTCCTTTAATAACCAAACATTTACACAAATTAAAAGGTTCAAGTTACTATTCACGGGGTACTATTCTCTCGGTTACTATTCACCCACGGTACTATTCATGACAAAAATTGATTTCTTTTCGGTCCAAATTATTTTTGATACAATATTATTTTTGAATTTTACTCCATAAAGCAGTATCATGTTGACAATTTGGACATTATTGAATTCTGGATAAATTAAATTATAAATCTTTAAAATTATCATTTATCATTTACTTTCATTTAATTGAATTCTTATATCATTTTTATCATCCTCGTGGTTATATTATTATGAAAGTCATCTGTGGCCCGTAGTGCATAGATGGACTTGATATGATTATGACCAGGGATTATTCGGTATAATCATGACCGTAATGTTACAAGTGATGTGGTAAAAGTCCTCATTGGCCTGTAGTGCATTGATGGACAGTTGTTGGCATGATCATGACCATCGGTGAAAACACGAATATCCTTGGCCCATAGTGCATGGATAATTTGTGGTCGTGATACTAATGAAAATCCTTAATTAGCCGTAGTGTAGGGGTGATTCGATGATGTGGATTATTTATTAAGCTGAGTCTCAGCGATAAAAGTGATGAAAAACCTTTTAAATCATAGAAGATAGTAGATATCATGTTCTACTTGACTCTTCTAATGGATTGCTTGTTCCGCTGCAATTAAACTTGATGTTTTTTGTATTTTATCAGTTTAACACTATTGAAGGCTAACGATAATTTATTCGGCATTATCTTAGTCATAATATTTCTTACTGGGCTAGTTGAGCTCACCCATTGCATTTATTGTTCTCTTCAGGAAATGATAATATAGCTGGGACTAGTTGGGGAACGGAGTGACGGTCCAGAAGTTTGCATTAGTAGTCCTCACTATTCGGTGAAATAGTGTGATAATAAATGTATTGAGGACTTATTTTGAGTTTGAATACTGTCTAGAATACAATATTTGTATTAAAACTCACAGCTCATGTTGTATATTTAAGTTTGTATTTGTATTATGTACCATGTATTTGGCGACTCAGAATGGATGATGTATACATATTCACGTTCTTACATTTGATCCCTAAAGTCTTATTTTTTTGTGATGACTTTGACAATCATAATAAATTACATGTTAATGTGATTGTATTAATCATCACAAAAGCACTAAGCGTTTGCGTGATTGCCAAAATCATCACGTAAAACCTTTCATGATGGGCGTATACAAGATGACCATTGTTATGCTTAAAGCCATCACGTAAACCTTTTGTGATGGTTTTCTTGCATTTTATGATGGATTTTTGCTATCACAAATGACCATTTTTTTAGTAGTGACAAATGCCATTCTTGGCCCAATTCCACAAGTTTTGTTCACATCAATGTCAACATGTAGTGGCTCATGTGTGTAATTCTGTGTATGTGCACTCCTAGAGGGGGGTGAATAGATGTTTAAGCTAAAAGTGATAAACGGTGAAAACATTTTGAAATTTTCTGCAACAGGTTTAAATCAGACAGCTATATCTGTCTGCTTTAGTATCTGCTTTAGCTTATGTTCTTCGTTTCGTATAATTAGACAACTAGACCTGTCTGCTTTAGTGTCTAGATTAGGGTGATAAACAAAAATGTGCAGAACGTGAATGACAGTTAAAGAGATAAGCAAAAGTAAAAATCACACCAAGATTTTTACTTGGTTCTACCTCTATCCTCTAATCTAGCTAGTGGCTTAATCCACGTCCAATCCCAACTAGGATTGGAGACTATTTTTATTAAGATTTAAACCTCAATACAAAAAATAACTCCCTGGTACAAAGACGCTTCAATTCTGATGTTGGACACCAATGCCCCCTTTGCACCTCTGCAACTTGTACACCTCTGCACATGTTCTCACCTCTGAGACCTTTGAAGCTTCCTTTGAACAGACCCACTAAACTCTAGAAACTCTAGATCACCAAAGCTAACAGTTTTATTTTTCAAATTACAATGATGGTGATTCTAATAGAATATCAACTTTCTAGCCTAAGGATAACATGACATTGATTGCTAGAAAAGACTATTAGAAAGCTATAAGAATTAAGAAGAATGAATTGCTGCTTTCCGATTGTTGGGCTCCTTCATAATCGAGCATGATGAAGCTTTATATAACATGAAGGCCGGCGGCTATATTTGTTAGCAAGAAATCAGATAATTTAAATCCCATCATTAAAGCTACATATATTGACCAACGGATATAAACAGAAGCTAGAATAGGCTATATATTTTAGCATTTAACGAGTCCAACAGATTTGGTAAATCAAGGATATAATAAGAGTCCAAATAAAATAAGTTGTCATACAAGATTAGTCCAGTTGGATTCTAACAAACTGATTTAACCAAGATATATATATATATATATATATATATATATATATATATATATATATATATATATATATATATATATATATTCCTCGACATCTATAAAGAATCCCACAATATTAGGAGTCATAAAACTATATATATCCAAACTTTATTAAAGGAGATTAATATGATTTGTTAAAGATTTGTTAATACTTGTTTCCTTAATAAATGGATATTTTAAAACCAAAACAGATTTCTTAGAAAACCAACCTTCCCTAATGAACTTCAATACAAATCTTCCTTAATAAGCTCCAATTCAAATCTTCCTTAATAATATTATAAACCCATGCATATTAATTATAATATTATAAACCATAATCCATGTATATTTAATAATATTATAACGTGTGCATGAACCATGCACACGTCTAATATAATTAAATTAGTCATCATTCAAAACATCATAAAATCAAAAACTAACATTCTCCCCCTTTTTGATGATGACAATTTATGCACCACTTTAATCAACATGCTCCCCCTAAATTTATGCATATCAAAGAGCAAAATAAAGTGACTTTATCATTGCATATTCCAACACAATATAATATCTCAATATCAATTCAAATATACCCACATATCCCTCCCCTTTTTTTCATTATAAATAAATCATCAAGTTATATCTCTCCCCCTTTGTCATCAACAAAAAATAATTCATATAATTAGTTATCTCACCCCATTTTTCAAATTGAAAAAATTAAGCACAAAGAATGACATTGGAGCAAGGTTATAACAAAATCACATATAACAAGTAAACAATATAATCATACCTTTGTGATTTTTTTACCTATATATTAACATTTTGTTACCAGTAGAAATCTTGATAGCTATGCTCCTTAATGTAGATTTAACTTTTGTATTTTCAGAATCAAAAATCTCTTCACTAGCACTCCTTTTGGTCATCCCAATGTTGATGTCTTTAAAGCTCAGGTTAGGAGGATAATTTTTCACTGTTCTAGATGATCTAGGAAGCCTTACTGCATTCATTTACTCTTCAGGTTCAGGTTCTAAAATGTCAAGCTCCACATCAAACTGATCGTCAAAATTTTCTTCTAATACAGATGGGTTGAGCTGTCTGACATTAGGCGTCTGCATGTTTGCATTTTCAACTAAAACAGATGACTCAGGTTGTCTAATTTTATTTGTTTGTTGTCCACGTTCATCTGATTTTCCTTCTGATGCAGACGGCTCAGGCTGTCCGAATTGAGCTGTCTGTTTTCCACTAAACAAGTTGTCTTTACCTGCAAAAACTTCATTTTCTTCTTTTGATAGGTCACGGTTAAATTCATTAAATACTACATGCACAGATTCTTCAACTTTAAATTTATCAAGATCATAAACCCTCTAAGTTTTACTATTAGTATTTATAATAAAACATTTAGCATCATAAAAACTTTAGAAAGCATGATGTTATGAACACTTGTAATGCAAAATCCATAGAGTTTTCATAATAATATATCTAATTAAAGCTCAATTTAAACAATCATGAGATACTTACAGATTTCGCCAAATAATTTTTAGGTAACTTACTCTCTCAGTATCATCCATCTCCTTTTTGATCTTGAGACACCTACAAGACAAACAAATAGTCTCTATCTTTTTGGTACCCAAATCTTCTTGGGTCCTTTTGGGTTAGTAGCATATAAATCACTTTTCTTTACCCAAACTTGTTTTATTTTTATTTTATTACAATTAGTATTAAAATGTCCTTTTAAACCACATTTTCTGCAAGTAACATAAGGTGAGCAATAAAGAGGTTTGTTCTTTAGTTTAATATTTATTATTCTAATTTTACTGTCACTAAATCAAATTTTAACTAAAAAATAAATAAATATTTACCTAAAATAAAGGAAGCATAGGAGGCTCCAAATCTCTGCGTAGGTTAAGAATGAGTTTCTCCATTTTATTCTTGTACAACTCCGTATGCTCTAAACTAATCGTATCTCTCTCGCCTTGAAACCACAAAATCTCCCCATAATACCCCCACACCCAATGGCCACCTGAGCCCTCTTAACTTACTCATTATAAAACACATTCCCACGAGACCATTCGCTAATACTAGGTCCTCTCACAACACAAGACTCCAACCCGACTAACCATAGCCCCGAATTCCTCTCCAAAATTGTATTGACAAATGCCATTCTTGGCCCAATTCCACCAGTTTTGTTCACATCAATGTCAACATGTAGTGGCTCATGTGCTATTTCCCAACTTAATCTTGTGTTGAGCCAGAGAATTGCTTCATCTCTCGGCACTCAAAGGGAATATTATCGTCCCATAAGCTTTTGGCTACTACTCCTCAGTCTGCAATGTTATGTTGGGTGTGGGTCCTCACCCATGAGATAGAATCCAAGATATAAAAGAATTGATTTTCTTTGTGAGCAAGTAAGTGTGTTTACTTGATATTAATCCAATTAGAAATTGGGTTAATGGAAACAGTATTGGAATTGGAGATTCCATGAAAGGAATCCAAGTTGATAAAGGAGTTACTTGTTAGATTGGTTGGTGACCAAGACAAGGAGATGTGATCCCTAATTTGATTAGGAGAATAAATTGTTTCTAATCCATATAAGGAATGGATAAGGAAGAGTACTATAAATAAGGCTGTGAGGGAATCTTATTTGATACATGAGATAGAGAAGCTTGGTAGTAAGAAGATACCAAAAGAATAAATTGAGACAATTACTGTTTGTTATTCGTGGGTATCCGCCGTCATCTCCGTTCAATTGAAAGCTTGAAGACTTTATTGCTTGGGGTGTTTCTGGGTGGTGAAGTTAATTAGGTTTCTCAACCTAATTAAAGGTAAATTTGTATTATTTCAATTTATTGTGTAACCTCAAGTTTTAAGGCATAAAACTTGAGAGGATTATTGTAAGCCCATTACTAGTGATATAGTGGAGATTCAGAGTTTGACCCGTGATTTTTACCTCTTAATTTTAGAGGGTTTTCCACGTAAATTTGGTGCCTTGCTTCTTGTGGATGGTTATTTGTTATTTTTGTTCTCATAATTGGTTTTGTTGATTTCATATTTAATTGCACAAAGACGGAAAAGTAATTCCTGGGATATAGATTATTTTTGGCGTACTTTTCCCAACATGTTACTCTAGCCTGCTTGCATGAATATGTTTTTTCTGTGAAGGACACACGGAGTTAAGAATTTTTATATGATTCCAATACTAGAAATATGGCATAAGCAGCCAACAGATTTAAGAATAATATAACTGCCAGTATCTATAGGTAAAAAAATGAAGAAGTGCAATGGTAGAAAAGTGATGTTATTTGGTTGAAAAAGCTACAACATGAAATTTTTATGGTTCAACTGACACTATTCAATGTCTTCGTAAAACCTAATCTGTCTGAGTTTATATTTAGAATCCTATTGAACATCTTTGTTTCCTAACAAGATAACCAAATCCAAAGATAATTAAGACTTTTTTTTGGAAATTGATATTTCCGAATTAGTAAGACTGGCCGAATCAATCAACTATATAATTAAAAGGTTTCACAAATTAAAAGGTTCAAATATGTAAGACTGACCGAATCTATCAACTATATAATTAAAAGGTTTCACAAATTTTTTGTTTCCTATCCAAATTAGTATAAGTATTATTTAAATTTGTAATAATTAAATACTATCCAAATTTGAAAGGCATTCAAAACCTGTTAGGAAAGGAGAAAGTGTTTTTTGTTTTTAACTATTTTATAAAGGGAGAGGGAGAAAAAAAACTACCGTTCTTGAAGCTATGTAACACATGTACATGGTTTTAAAAAATAATATTCCAATTTTGTTATCTCCTATTTTCTTTCTCATTCCTAAATTATGATCTCCTCACTAATTAACTTTCAATTTTTTTGTTGCACACACAGTGTGTGCAAGTAAGAACTAGTATCTCTAATAGGAGAAGGTACAGCTACAAGATTTTTATTTAATTTTTCGTTCTGCCAAATTTATTATTAGATTTTTTATTAAAAAATTATTTAAGATAATATATCTAGACAAATTTTATGTAGAAAAACTTTATTATTACAATTTTAACAACATATTCGATTTTTAGATGTATTGAATTAAGATTGTGAAAATATCATTATTAAATTAGTAAAGTAATTAATTGAACTATGTAGTGTAGGTTTTCTTTCTCAAATATTATTAGTAAACTGATATTTCCATATGTTAAAATGATATTTCCAGATGAATCTCTCTCACATGGAGGTAATTTAATTGGGGAAAAGGGTCAAAAAAGTCTCTGATGTTTACCCCAATGTCTCACGTGCACCCTAAATTAATTTTTTTTCCAAAAGTACCCTTAACGTTATATTTTTGGGTCATCCGTGCCCCTGTAGTTAACAAAAGACAAACGGAGTTAAAATGTGATGACGTGGCTGGCTTAAATATAAAATATATTCTAAATAAAATAATATATATTATTTAATCAAAACAAAAAATACTAAAATTTAAAATAAAAAAGCATAACATATTTACATAATTTAATCAAAATAATAAAATTCAAATTATTTTGTTAACTAATCAAACCAACTTATTAAATAAAATAAGTTGTATAACATATTTACATCATTTAATAAAAATACTTAAATTACTAAAATCATAATACTAAATAATATTTTAAATTTCAAAACTGGAGTATTATGATTATTTTAGTAATTTTTAATATTAATTTTTAAAATCATATCAATTTAAAAATATTATGATGTAATTTGAATTTTTTAATACATTTTTTAAAATATTATTACATCATCAAATTATAACATATACTGTTATGTATAGATTATTACATCATAAAATTTATTTCATTATAAACTTTTATAAAGTATACAAATTTTCAAATTTAATATGTCGTTTTTTAACTTCAAAATTAAATTATATATTTAATTTTGGGACGGAGAGATTAATATATTATGGAATCAATTTATATTACTATAAATAAAAAGTGATTATTTTAGGGAAATAAAAAAATTGATTAATGAGATTTTTTTTGTGAAGATGGAGTATAATTCTTGTTGTTCAAGACTTTCTGTAATATTAAAGTTTAAAATGTTAGTAAATATTATTCGAGTACTATATTGGCGGGAAGCCAAGGAATCTATACATAATAGTAATAATAATATTAAATGAATTTTGCTAGTAGTATGATTTTAGTATTTTAATGATGTAATTTAAATTTTTGTTGTTTTGATTAATTAACAAAATAATTTAAATTTTAGTATTTTTAGTATTTTTTTAAATTTGGTTTTTTTAGTATTTTAGTATTTTAGTAATTTTTAAATTAGTATTTTTGTATTTTTTTTAAAATTAGTATTTGATGTAAATATGTTATGTTTTGAATTTTATTATTTTGATTAAATGATGTAAATATGTTATACAACTTATTTTATTTAATTAGTTGTTTTGATTAGTTAACAAAATAATTTGAATTTTATTATTTTGAATAAATGATATAAATATGTTATGCTTTTTTTATTTTGAATTTTAGTATTTTTTTGTTTTGATTGAATGATATATATTATTTTATTTAGAATATATTTTATATTTAAGCCTGCCACGTCATCACATTTTAACCTCGTTTGTCTTTTGTTAACGGCAGGGGCACGGATGACCCAAAAATGTAACGTTAAGGGTACTTTTGGGAAAAAAAATTAGTTTAGGGTGCAAGTGGGACATTGGGGTAAACATCATGGGATTTTTTGACCCTTTGCCCAAATTAATTGTATTTAGTAATTAATGACTTTGAGGATATAGTTATTAAAAATTTCTTTGATTAATACAATTAAATGTAGCTAACTACCTTTACAATAATTAATTATGAGAAAGTTTAGTGTAATCTAATTGTATGTAGCGAGTAAAGATGATTAGGAGTGAAAAGTTCTAGCTCTATAAGTAGCTGAAAGTAATTTAATCATATTTGCTAATGAATTTGCGAATAAAAACAATTGAATGTAAAGTACTTTTAAGCATTTATTTGGTAAGGATTACCAGAAGATTTAATGTAATTTAACTAGAATATTATGAGTCAGTATCATTAAATTTGGTGGCTCAAAATAAATCCAAGTCGAACGACTTAATAATTGAAGAGAAGCTCAAAATTACTACTTGTTTAAAATGAATTTTGATAAGTTATCTATGCCGATTTTAAGAATTATTTATCGATTTTGATAATTTTAGGAGTACTAAAAATAGTATCCATGATAATTCGAATTACATATCAACATTAAGAGCTATCGAGACCTCAAATAGCAGTTTCAACAAACAAATAAAGAAAAGTAAAGTAAAGAACACAAAACTAGACGCCACATTCATCAAAATAGTATGAGAAATTCTTAGCTAAATCATATATTTGTTTATTGGATGCAGCCACTTCAACGGAAAGTTCTAGTAAGTTGTAATGACCAAAACAATACATTGTAGGATAAGCATATTATATATATAAATAATGTAAGTATAGTATATATTAAAAAAAGTTGTTGAGATTGATTGGTGGTGAATTACGATGATGTATAGGATCTGGTCCGCTAGGGACATTTATCATGGACCTTCCACCATTTAAGGAATTCATTGGTGGTGAATCACGATGATGTATAGGATCTGGTCCGCTAGGAGCACTCTTCATGGACCTTCTACCATTTATGGAGTTCATTGGTGGTGAAGGAGGGTTATGTATAGGATCTGGTCCGCTAGGCACACTTCTCATGGACCTTCCACCATTTAAAAAATCCATTGGTGGCGAATGATAATGATGTATAGGATCTGGTCCGCTAGGGACATTTATCATGGACCTTCCACCATTTAAGGAATTCATTGGTGGCGAATAACGATTATTTATAGGATCTGGTCCGCTAGGAGCACTTCTCATGGACCTTCTGCCATTTATGGAGTTCATTGGCGGTGGTGAATGACGGTTATGTAAAGGATCTGGTCCACCAGGGACACTTCTCATGGACCTTCCACCATTATGGAGTTCATTGGCGGTGGTGAATGACGGTTATGTAAAGGATCTGGTCCGCCAGGGACACTTGTCATGGACCTTCCACCATTTATGGAGTTCATTGGTGGTGAAGGAGGGTTATGTATAGGACTTGGTCCGCTAGGGACATTTCTCATGGACCTTTCACCATTTAAAAAATCCATCGGTGGTGAATGATAATGATGTATAGGATCTGGTCCGCTAGGAACATTTATCATGGATCTTCCAACACCAAAGAAGTATTTGGTGTTGCCTTGCACACTCATGGACAGTATTGAGAAGACAAGCAAAAACGAAAGCAGGCTTCTGACTACAATTGAATAAGCCACGTCTACTAATAACACTAATGATGAAATAGCTAAATTAATTTGTCACTAGCGATTGCTCCTATAAATAGGATTGTGAAATGGGAGATATAACTACAATTATGATATGAAATTAATTAATAAATTAATAAGGAGTATATGTATGATTTGAATTAATTTCTAAAAGATTATGATCAGAAATTTATTACTAGATTACAAAAATTTGTATTGAATTAGTTGGTAGGATTACAAAAGTTGGTATGAACTTATCTCCAGCTAAGTTAAAACAGATGAAAATTTTTAATGTACAAGGAGTATATTTATGATTTGAATTAAATTCTAAAAGATTATGATCCGAAATTAATTACTAGATTACAAAAAGTTGTATTGAATTAGTTGGTAGGATTACAAAAGTTGGTATGAACTTATCTCTAGCTGAGTTCAAACAAATATAAGAGATTATGAGCTTTATCCCTATTTCAAGGATCGTGACTATACAGAAAATAATAAACTTATTATGAACTTTATTCTAATTTCTCGAGTAGATTTAGCAAGTGACTGAGGTGTCTCATCATGTTAAGCGATGAAGACTGATGACCACTTGGCCCACTGGTGGCTCATTTTTATTGATGTAGAGGTCGAGAGTTTAATTCTTGTTGACAACAAGTGTTGTAGAAGGTTCAACAATGACAGGTCCAAAAGACAACAACACGAATGATACTCCATGTTATGATAAATTATTATAATAGATTAGGACATATGATACCCTCGTATAGGTTAAATTATTGTACTAGATTAGGACATTCAAAAAAAAGTGTTAAGTGATGAAAATGACTTTTAGATAAACTATACACATGCAGATAAGACTAATAATTATGATTGAAAATTTATTACAAGAAGTTGCATATATGGTAAGTAATTAAAATTTAAGGAATGTTATTTTCACAAGAAAAATTTATATTCTCACAAGATTGTACATTAATGTTAGTCCCATTTAATATTTGTGAGGAAAATCTTCTGCAATTATCAAATTTATATGTTGACAAATCCATTAATGATCAAGTCGAATTGCAGCTAACGTAAAATTCTAAGCGATAAAGATAGAATAAATTAGCGTCGATCCGTTCTTAATTCATTCTTATCACATGTATCCATATATGACAATATTTATTATCAAATTTATATGTTAAATAAATACCAAAAATGTCTTTTCTAAGAGTTTAAGGATTCAATCAAAAATTAGACCAAATATTGTAATCATCATTAATCCAAAAAGACCAAAACCAAAAATGATTACTTAGAACCTATAAGTTAGAACTTAAAAGTTAAAAGTTAACAAGTACTTAGAAATTCTTGTTTACAAATATCAAAAAATCAAATTTTAATATCGAAACACCTTTCAACTCTTTAAGATCCAACCACTTCAAGCAGAGTATACAAACAAATGATTATCAAAAACTCACAATTTAATATTAGTAATGTATTTCTTTTGTTGTCATTTTTAATTAATATTCATTTTTTTATAATTTTTAAATTTAATATCTAGTTTTATTTTCAATCTTCAAATTTGTGTATAGTTTTTTAAGTTTTAAAATTATTCATTATATTATTTAATGATCATTACTCTATTACTGAAGTCTCGATACGTACATTAAAGACTTGATTTCTATATTTTCTATCTCGATTTGACAATTTTAATAACTCATGTAAATGTAAGGAACTGTATTGTATCATTATTTAATTAATTTCAAATTGTCATTGAGTGATGATTAATGACTTTATTAATGTGGTTTATGACATGGTTATAATTTATTAAATTATTAGGGATGAAAATTATAATAATTCAACAATCATTGTTCAAAATTTTATGAAAATGTTAATTTTTTAATTAAATTAGAATTTAGAGATGAAGAAGTACACATTATTAATTATTTAATAAAAAAATTTACTTATAATAAATTATTAAAAAAGGAAAAGATGTTTAGGTAATAAAAAATAACTACAAATTTAACAATTATTAATAAGAGAAATTTTAAAATTTAATATGAAACAATCAATTATTTGTATTTAGAATTTTAGAAAACATTTAAACAAGTAATTAAGAAATCGAACCACTCGAACCGATCTCGAACTTATAGAACAGAACTCGAACTTACCAAATCGAACTGAACTCGAACTGTTCATGTAATGACCCAGAAAATTCTTTATAATATTCAATTATTATAATGCTAAATTTTGAGTATAATTTTTTTAATTATACTTAATTAATGCGACATTATAATTATTTACTACTTAATAATTTGTTAAGTAGATTATGAATGGTAAAGGAAGGGAAGAATGATATACATTATTATAATGATATTCAAATGTCAAGAATGAAAAGGAATACGCCAACATGGCTTAATTGCGAAAGATTATTTAATTAACAAAATAATTTAAATTTTAGTATTTTTAGTATTTTTTTTAATTTGATTTTTTTAGTATTTTAGTATTTTAGTATTTTTTTAAATTAATATTTTAGTATTTTTTTTTAAAATTAGTATTTGATGTAAATATGTTATGTTTTGAATTTTAGTATTTTGATTAAATGATGTAAATATGTTATACAACTTATTTTATTTAATTAGTTGTTTTGATTAGTTAACAAAATAATTTGAATTTTATTATTATTTTAATTAAATGATATAAATATGTTATGCTTTTTTTATTTTGAATTTTAGTATTTTTTTGTTTTGATTAAATGATATATATTATTTTATTTAGAATATATTTTATATTTAAGCCTGCCACGTCATCACATTTTAACCTCGTTTGTCTTTTGTTAACGGCAGGGGCACGGATGACCCAAAAATGTAAAGTTAAGGGTACTTTTAGAAGAAAAAAAATTAGTTTAGGGTGCAAGTGGGACATTGGGGTAAACATCATGGGGTTTTTTGACCCTTTGCCCAAATTAATTGTATTTAGTAATTAATGACTTTGAGGATATAGTTATTAAAAATTTCATTGATTAATACAATTAAATGTAGCTAACTACCTTTACAATAATTAATTAAGAGAAAGTTTAGTGTAATCTAATTGTATGTGGCGAGTGAAAAGTTCTAGCTCTATAAGCAGCTGAAAGTAATTTAATCATATTTGCTAATAAAAACAATTGAATGTAAAGTACTTTTAAGCATTTATTTGGTAAGGATTACCAGAGGATTTAATGTAATTTAACTAGAATATTATGAGTCAGTATCATTAAGATTTAATGTAATTTAACTAGAATATTATGAGTCAGTATTATTTATTTGGTAAGGATTACCAGAAGATTCAATGTAATTAAACTAGATTTAATGTAATTTAACTAGAATATTACTCCCTCCGTTCCTAAAAGATTGTCGTGTAAGGTTTTGGCACATAGATTAAGGAAGTGTCATTTACCAAGTAAAATTTATTTAAAATTACATCATTACCCCTTTATGGGAAATTGAAAACTATTAATACAAGGGATAGAATTTATTGGACCAATGAAAAAAGGTAGGGGTAATATAGGAAAGTAAATCATTTATTCTCCTCGAAAGTTGTAAACGACAAACTTTTTGGAACAATTTTTTCTCCTAAAACGATAATCTTTTAGGAACGGAGGGAGTATGAGTCAGTATATTAGAATATTATTAGTCATTATCATTAAAATTACTACTTGTTTAAGATTTAATGTAATTTAACTAAACGCCACATTCATCAAAATAGTATGAGAAATTAAGTAATTCTTAGCTAAATCATATATTTGTTTATTGGATGCAGCAACTGTTGGAATATTTTAATCCTTATGTGGCCTTTACTATTTATGTAATTATTGAGCTTACATATTGTATTAATTTAATAACTTTATTTATGGGTTTGGTAATTAATTATGTGGCCCATAAATATTATTACTAATATTAATTTGGCATAATGGGTCCTAGGGTTTCATAATCTTGATGGACAATTTTGACCCTTAGCTATTCTATAAATAAAACAGTTAGGTTTTGGTCCCAATTGTCGTCTCAAGAACTTTATACACACCTATACATCCATCCTAAGATTGAGAGAGACAATTGAAGACCTTCACCCTTAAGCACAGCACCCTTAAGCGCAGCGGAAGCATGATACATACGAGATGACTTCTCTCAAATCATGTAAGTACTTATTATTATGATTATTGATTATATTTATTCTATGCAATAGCACGTTCCTTTTATTTATTCAATACAATGGTCAAGATCAGAAAAATCTAGTGAATGAAGAATTCCATCCTTTATAAGACGTTGTATTATGTCTTTTGAAATATGGCCTAAGCGTTAATGCCACTATTTTGAAGAATTCTCATTATATAGTTTTTCTCTTATTTTCACTTTTAGAGGTACTTTCTGTCACATTCATTGTTAACAAGGATTCAGAAAATACATTATCCAAATTTATCTTATAGAGGTTTCCCTCTAAAGATCCAGAACCAATAACATGAGAGCAATGATAAATAATTACTTTATTATTCCCAAACTTAAACGAAAATCCATCAACGTCAAGTTTAGATACAGAAATTAAATTATGTGTCATACTGGGAACATAAAGAGTATCATATAAATACAAGATGAAACCACTCTCCAAAACTAAAAGAAGAGTTCCTAATGCTTCAACTTGTATAGACTCTCCATTGCCAACTTTAATGGTTCTTTCCCCCTTTTAGAGTGTCTTCTTTGAAAGGAATCCATGCAATTAATGAATTAATAATGTGAACTATAGCACCAGTGTCAAGCCACCATGTATTAGAAGGAACATCCATTAGAAAGGATTCATAAGTTACATACTTGATGGACAATATACCTTTCTTTTCAATTCATTCTCTTAACTTAGGGCATTCTTTCTGAATATGTCATTACTTCTTACAGAAGTGACATTTAGGACATGTCTCAGAGTTGTTACCTGAATAATTTTGTCTTATTTGTTTTAGTGGAAATTGGTTTATCCTTATTCTTAAAACCTTTGCCATTTTTTTTTTATAAGCTTTCTTCTTATAGGATCCAGTGGTTGCCAAATGAGCAACATTAGGTTTTTCAACCTTAAGCCTTTTTTATCTTTAATTTAAAAGTCATGTCGTTCATCATCATAATGTGCTCACGCACCCCACTAACCCCATCATACCTGCTTGTATTTTTTTTTAAATAAGGGTACTTGCATGAGTTTTAGAAGAACCATTAAATTGTTACTCGACCGAAGTTAAGTACTCTTTAACATTCTCAAAGTCAGTAATGACTCCTCGAATGACTGTCGTGATAAAGTTTTTCATAATCACAAGGGACATGCAGTTGGATCGCTCCCACTTTCATAAATAATCTTTTACTCAATTGAGCTAGTAGTTGTAAGTGGAACAGAATGATCCAATCATAATGCATAGTCCAAAACCTTAGTGCCGAGAACAATTTTCACTTACACTTTTCAAGCAGTAAAATTAGTTTCATTAAAGATTTCAATTCCAGAGAGATACCCAGAAATACTAGTTGGAGTCAATGTCGAAACATAATCAAGCTCATAATCATGCTTACAAAAAACTAAAAGAAATCCACAATTAATGTACAACAATAATTATTCATAATAAAACCAACTGTAGGGCAAGCAGTTAGTTACATAAAATCTATTTACAACACCTAAAAAATAGATTTTAATGAGATGTTGGTGCATAATTATTAATCTTTCGTTGGTCCAATTAATAATATGCTAATAACATCCCCATAAAATAATGCACAACACATTTATCTACGCATCACCGTTGGGCAGAAACGAAATAAACATGTTACTTATGCGATAAAATTCCATTTAAGAAATTTTAATTCTAATTTTTCCGTTGGGTAAAATTAAAATCTTTATTTATTAAATGTAAAATTATGTGACTTTTCTTAATCTTTAATTGTTTCAATTAATAACCCTCCGTTGGGCTGATTATTAATTTTAACAATAAAAGAGTCACGTATATATGTAAATTATTATGATCAAACTCAATTTTCTTTAAACATATTAATCAAGTTTGAAAATTAACATTATTTAAAATTTACATGTAACAACTTAAAAGCCCTAATAATATATCACATCATGTTCAAAATTTTAAATTAAAATATATAATTATGAACATGAACTGATTATAAAATAATCACGTTAATTTTAACATGAATACATGAGGGCATAAGAATATCATAATATTATCCCCACATAATAAATAATAAATTTAACATATATATATATATACATACTGCAATTATATGTTAACGCATATAAAGGTCTGTAATTATATGCTGCAATCTGTATATATATTAACATAGACAGAGTACTTATCAATTCAGTAGCATATTTGCTAATTCGCTTATGCTAATTGCGTCAACAACACAATTCACAACATAATTAAATTTACGGTAAATAAGGCTAAGGTACACGATTTCATGCAAGCACCAAGGTATCATTCCCACTTTCACGTAATTAAAATCAGCAGACATATATGACAAAATTTTCATAATCATATATATACTATAAATTAACATTAATCATGTATAACATGTATACCTGAACTCAGTTAATGAATTTCACAGCATTTGGGTAATCATTGTGCTTTACCCAACACATGCATGTCTCCGTCAATATATATTTACATGTTATAGTTTGATTGATGTTGCCCATAAAACTTTTTATATTTTCGCAGACAGACTAGCCGAATTTACCAATTTTTCCATAATTTTATAATCGAAATTATAATCACGAACGAAAAATAGATTTACGTTATTTTCAGAAATTCCTTTTCATGGAACATACCAAATATAGAGGTTATGCGAAAATAAAATTTCTAACATAACATAATTAATTTATTCTATACAATAGTGTAACCGTGGCTCTGATACCAGATGTTGAATAAATTATACAGGAACGTGCTATTGCATAGAATAAATATAATCAATAATCATAATAATAAGTACTTACATGATTTGAGAGAAGTCATCTCGTATGTATCATGCTTCCGCTGCGCTTAAGGGTGCTGTGAACGCATTGGTATTTTTATTTGAACGAGATGTAGATATTAAATTAATACTTGGCCAAATTAATGATTGTAAGCATTATGTTTTTGTATATAAATAGTATTTCGGCCAAGTGGAAGAATGTTGGAATATTTTAATCCTTATGTGGCCTTTACTATTTATGTAATTATTGAGCTTACATATTGTATTAATTTAATAACTTTATTTATGGGTTTGGTAATTAATTATGTGGCCCATAAATATTATTACTAATATTAATTTGGCATAATGGGTCCTAGGGTTTCATAATCTTGATGGACGATTTTGACCCTTAGCTATTCTATAAATAAAACAGTTAGGGTTTGGTCCCAATTGTCGTCTCAAGAACTTTATACACACCTATACATCCATTCTAAGATTGAGAGAGACAATTGAAGACCTTCACCCTTAAGCACAGCACCCTTAAGCGCAGCGGAAGCATGATACATACGAGATGACTTCTCTCAAATCATGTAAGTACTTATTATTATGATTATTGATTATATTTATTCTATGCAATAGCACGTTCCTGTATAATTTATTCAACAACAACTTCAACGGAAAGTTCTAGTAAGTTGTAACGACCAAAGCAATACATTATAGGACAAGCATATTATATATATATATATATATATATATGGGTATATGTATATACACAGCTGTGTATTACACAGTAGGTCTATGACGACAGATTTTTTGGGCTATAGCGACGGTAAACTGTCGCCATAGCCCAGAATAGGTATAACGACGTGTGAAACCGTCGTTATAGCCCAAAAAACCGTCGCGCATAGCCTACTGTGTAATACACAGCTGTGTATATACATTTTTCCCATATATATAGTAGGTATAGTATATATATATATATATATATATATATATATATATATATATATTAAAAAAAAGTTGTTGAGATTGATTGGTGTCGAATTACGATGATGTATAGGATCTAGTCTGCTAGGGACATTTATCATGGACCTTCCACCATTTAAGAAATTCATTGGTGGCGAATCACGATGATGTATAGGATCTGGTCCGCTAGGAGCACTTCTCATGGACCTTCCACCATTTATGGAGTTCATTGGTGGTGAAGGAGGGTTATGTATAGGACTTGATCCGCTAGGGACACTTTTCATGGACCTTCCACCATTTAAAAAATCCATTGGGGCGAATGATAATGATGTATAGGATCTTCCGCTAGGAACATTTATCATGGACCTTCCACCATTTAAGGCAGGGGCGGACCCAAGCATGGGGCAGGGGGGCACCTGCCCCCACTGAAATTTCTATTCTTGTATAATATGCAACGAATTTTCTCACTTTTTGGCTTTCTAACTAGATTTGTATACTCTTTCTGCTCTTGCTCTAATTAACTTCAGGTATTATGTGAGTTTAGATAAATAAATTTTTTTGATTGCAAGTATCTTAGTTTAGATAAATAAAAATCTTTGATTGTAAGTATCTTTTAACAAATATTTACCGCAAACTAGGGTGAGGAAGCTGATTTCTTTGTGTAAATTCAGATTATTTGATTCCTTGTTTATTTAAAATATTATTTAGAAACGAATAAAAGAAAAAAATAGAATAAAACATTATTATATGCAAGATAAGTCCATGATTTATTTTCCATCTTCCTTTTCTATTATCTTTCTTTTTTTATTTAACACTTCTTTTGTCACAAAATTTATCACTTTGTAATTTAATCCGATTATAATTGTACTAAATTATGTTAGTTGATTAAATTAATGGATGAAAAACCTTGTGAAACGCGTTACGTATCCAAATATAACAGAGTATACGATAACTAAGAATTCCTTATAAGAAATTTTGGTAACTTTACGTTACAAAATGTACTTATAATCTGCATAGTATAATGTTTAATGTTGATACTATTTTGATTTTTATATTTGTTGTTTTCATTTGACTATACATTAGACATTAATTATTAATAATATACAACTGTGGATATTGTTCTAGTTTTTGAGCAAAACCCAACTCCAATGAAATCTATATGATAGTACATTAGTAACTTACATTTAGCGTGATATTTCTACAACTATTAAAAATGAGATTATTATGCAACAATTTTAAGCAACGAAACCTCAAAAAATGTTATTGTAAATAATATTTAATGATTATTTAGTTTTGTAATTCATTTTATAAAAATTTTATTTTTAAAGAATTTTTTTTTTGAATTTGACTCCACTGAACTTTCCGGCTGAATCCGCCCCTGATTTAAGGAATTCATTGGTGGTGAATCACGATGATGTATAGGATCTGGTCCGCTATGAGCACTTCTCATGGACCTTCCACCATTTATAGAGTTCATTACAAAAAATTGTATTGAATTAGTTGGTAGGATTACAAAAGTTGGTATGAACTTATCTCTAGCTGAGTTCAAACAAATATAAGAGATTATATAAACGCCAAATTCATCAAAATAGTATGAGAAATTCTTAGCTAAATCATATATTTGTTTATTGGATGCAGCCACTTCAATGAAAAGTTCTAGTAAGTCGTAACGACCAAAACAATACATTATAGGACAAACATATTATATATATAAATAAAGTAAGTATAGTATATATTAAAAAAAGTCGTTGAGTTTGATTGGTGGTGAATTACTATGATGTATAGGATCTGGCCCGCTAGGGACATTTGTCATAAACCTTCCACCATTTAAAAAATTCATTGGTGGCGAATTGCGATGATGTATAGGATCTGGTCCGTTAGGGACATTTATCATGGACCTTCCACCATTTAAGAAATTCATTGGTGGCGAATCACGATGATGATGTATATGATTTTGTCCGCTAGGAACAGTTATCATGGACCTTCCACCATTTAATGAATTCATTGGTGGCGAATAACGATTATTTATAGGATCTGGTCCGCTAGGAGCACTCCTCATGGACCTTCCGCCATTTCTGGAGTTCATTGGCGGCGAATAACGATTATTTATAGGATCTGGTCCGCTAGGAGCACTCCTCATGGACCTTCTGCCATTTATGGAGTTTATTGGTGGCGAATAACGATTATTTATAGGATCTGGTCCGCTAGGAGCACTCCTCATGGACCTTCTGCCATTTAAGGAATTCATTGGTGGCGAATAACGATTATTTATAGGATCTGGTCCGCTTGGAGCACTCCTCATGGAACTTCCGCCATTTATGGAGTTCATTGGCGGCGAATAACGATTATTTACAGGATCTGGTCCGCTAGGAGCACTCCTCATGGACCTTCCACCATTTATGTACTTCATTGGCGGTGGTGAATGACGGTTATGTAAAGGATCTGGTCCGCCAGGGACACTTCTCATTGACCTTCCACCATTTATGGAGTTCATTGGCGGTGAAGGATTGTTATGTAGAGGATCTGGTTCGCCAAGGACACTTCTCATGGACCCTCCAGCATTTAAAAAATTCATTGGCGGTGAATGATAATGATGTATAGGATCTGGTCCGCTAGGAACATTTATCATAGACCTTCCAACACCAAAGAAGTATTTGGTGTTGCCTTGCGCACTCATGGACAGTATTGAGAAGACAAGCAAAAACGAAAGAAGGCTTCTGACTACAATTGAATAAGCCATGTCTACTAATAACACTAATGATGAAATAGCTAAATTAATTTGTCACTAGCGATTGCTCCTATAAATAGGATTGTGAAATGGGAGATATATAGAACTACAATTATGATATGAAATTAATTAATGAATTAATAAGGAGTATATTTATGATTTGAATTAATTTCTAAAAGATTATGATCAGAAATTTATTACTAGATTACAAAAATTTGTATTGAATTAGTTGGTAGGATTACAAAAGTTGGTATGAACTTATCTCTAGCTAAGTTAAAACAGATATGAAAATTTTTAATGTATAAGGAGTATATTTATGATTTGAATTAAATTCTAAAAGATTTTGATCTGAAATTAATTACTAGATTACAAAAAGTTGTATTGAATTAGTTGGTAGGATTACAAAAGTTGGTATGAACTTATCTCTAGCTGAGTTCAAACAAATATAAGAGATTATGAGCTTTATCTCTATTTCAAGGATCGTGACTATACAGAAAATAATAAACTTAGTATGAACTTTATTCTAATTTCTCGAGTAGATTTAGCAAGTGAATGAGGTGTCTCATCATGTTAAGCAATGAAGACAGATGACCATTTGGCCCACTGGTGGCTCATTTTTAATGTTAATGAGGTGTCACAAGATTGTACATTAATGTTAGTCCCATTTAGCAATGAATGAGGTGTCACAAGATTGTACATTAATGTTAGTCCCATTTAGTATTTGTGAGGAAAATCTTATGCAATTATCAAATTTAAATGTTGACAAATCCATTAATGATTAAGTTTAATTGCAAATAACGTAAAATTCTAAGCGATAAAGATAGAATAAATTAGTGTCGATCCGTTCTTAATTCAATATTATCACATGTATCCGTATATGACAATATTTATTATCAAATTTATATGTTAAACAATTATCAAAAATGTCTTCTCCAAGAGTTTAAGTATTCAATCAAAAATTAGACCAAATATTGTAATAATCATTCATCTAAAAAGACCAAAACCAAAAATAATTTCCTAGATGTTAGAACTTAAAAGTTATAAAAAGTTTACAAGTACTTAGAAATTCCTGATTACAAATATCAACAATCAAATTTTAATATCGAAACACCTTTCAACTCTTCAAGATCCAACCACTTCAAGTAGAGTCAACAAACAAATTATTATCAAAAACTCATAATTTAATTTTAGTAATGTATTTCTTTTGTTGTCATTTTTAATTAACATTCATTCTTTTACAATTTTTAAATTTAATATCTAGTTTTTATTTTAAATCTTCAAATTTGTGTATAGTTTTTTAAAGTTTCAAAATTATTCAATATATATTAATGATTTGAAGTCTCGATACGAACATTAAAGACTTGATTTCTCTATTCTCTATCTCGATTTGACAATTTCAATAGATCATGCAAATGTAAGGAACTGTATTGCATCATTATTTAATTAATGTCAAATTGTTATTGCATGATGATTAATGACTTTATTTATGTGCTTTATGACACGTGTTATAATTTATTAAATTATTAGGGATGTAAATTATAATATTCGAATACTCAATGTTCAAAATTTTATGAAAATATTAAAATTATTTTTATTAAATTAGAATTTAGAGATGAAGAAGTACACATTATTATTTATTAATTATTTAATAAAAAAATTTAATTATATATAATAAATTATTAAAAAAAGAAAAAGATGTTTAGATAATAAAAAAATAACTACAAATTTAACAATTCTTAATAAGACAAATTTTAAAATTTAATATGAAATACGTACTCAATTATTTTTTTTAGAATTTTAGAAATAATTTAAACAAGTAATTAAGAAATCGAACTACTCGAACCGATCTTGAACTTATCGAACCGAACTCGAACTTACCAAACTGAACCGAACTCGAACTGTTCGCGAACAAAGACAAACCGTACCACATGGTTCACAAACATGTTCGATCGAGCAATCGAACGAAACACTATGTGCGAACTCGACTGGACTAGGCGAGCAAGTCGAACTCGAATCGAACCGAACTCAAATCGAACTGAATCGGTTCGCGAATAGTTCGGTTCGTTTGCAGCCCTAATTTGATTCGAAGTATTTAGTGATTTCAGGAAGCCTTGGAGATGAACTAGTAGATTTGAAGTAATAGCTTAGTTTTCAGCTATTCTGCAGAAGTACTCTACGGTCGTAGTGATTGGAGCTGACATGGAGTTACTTGACGATTGTGAAATCACTCTCATCTAGCATAGCAGTCTACGATCAAAGTAAAGTTAATCTACTAAAATTGGGTAAAAGAGTTGGTTCGAAGAAACGAACATAATTTTTACAACAGGTGTCCGATTGCCTATTATAATATGTTTTCGAAAAGGAAATTTTGTGCTCCATACCATGTTAAACAAGGCTTCCCTGTTGAGGTCATTTTCATACTCAAATTCGTGGAATTAGGCAGGCTTCTGACGAAAAGAAATTCACTCTACAACTAATTGTTGCATTCTAAGATTTGTCACCCTATGATCTAAGACTCTAGATGTTGTTCAGAGATTACACTGTACGTTCGTGGATCGACTTATGGATATGGATTTGGGATGGATCTGAGGTTCTGGAGCATAGAACTTCAATTCGTAATAGGAATCATAATTAAAGTTATGATTTGATATGGAAGTTGCAGCTAGTTCTGAAAGTTGATTCTGCTAAGGAAACTAAGTTTGAAGTTGATAAGGAAACTGCATCTATCTGCTTAGATTTTCCAAATTATAGTAGAAAACAAATTCTTTTAGGATTTTAGAGAATTTACCTATAAATACCTTCACTTGTATTAAGATTATGAACACGTCATTACATATACATATATACATACTTTTACAGATTTAGAGTTTTATTGAGGCAGTCGGGCTAAATTTTCTTTATTCAATTTTTCAAGTATGTTGAACCTTATTTATTATTAATTGTTTAGTCGATTTAACAATACTTAAAGTTATGACGATATTAACTTTAAGTTTTAAATATTTTATATTTATTTTAATTTAACTTTCACGACTATTATGACCCCACTTGTTAAAAGTTTTGGGTCTGCCGCTGTTGTCACTCAATCAAATTTTAACTAATAAATAAATAAATATATATGTACCTAAAATAAAGGAAGCATAAGAGACTCCAAATCTTAAGAAAGAGTCTCTCAATTTTATTCTTGTACAACTACGTATCCTCTAAACTAATCGTATCTCTCTCGCCTTGAAACCACAAAATCTCCCCCTAATACACCCACACCCAACAGCCACCAGAGCCCCATTAACTTACTCATCATAAAACACACTCCCACGAGACCATTCGCTAATACTAGTTCCTCTCACAACACAAGGCTCCAACCGGACTAACCCTAGCCCCAAATTCCTCTCCAAAATTGTATTTACAAATGTCATTCTTGGCCCAATTCCACCAGTTTTTTTCACATCAATGTCAACATGTAGTGGCTCATGTTATATTTCCCAACTTAATCTTGTGTTGAGCCAGAGAATTGCTTCATCTCTCGGCACTCAAAGGGAATATTATCGTCCCATAAGCTTTTGGCTACGACTCCTCAACCTGCAATGTTACTCTGCCCTGCTTGTATGAATATGTTTTTCTGTGAAGGACACACGAAGTTGAAAATTTTTATATGATTCCAATACTATAAATATGACACAAGCAGCCAACAGATTCAGAATAATATAACTACCAGTATCTATAAGTAAAAAAATGAAGAAGTGCAATGTTAGAAAAGTGATGTTATTTGGTTGAAAATGCTACAACATGAAATTTTTATGGTTCAACTGACACTATTCATTGTCTTCGTAAAACCTAATCTATCTGAGTTTATATTTAGAATCCTATTGAATGTCTTTGTTTCCTAACAAGATAACCAAATCCAACGATGATTAAGATTTTTTTTTTGAAAATTGATATTTCCAAATTAGTAAGACTGACCGAATCAATCAACTATATAATTAAAAGGTTTAACAAATTAAAAGGTTCAAATATGTAAGACTGATCGAATCTATCAACTACTCCCTCGGTCCCATGATAAAAGTCCTTATTACTATTATGAGTAGTCCCATGCTAAATGTCCATTTTCATTTAATAACCAAACTTTTACACATATTTTCCTATTATACCCATAGCATTAAATATCTCATACTTTTCTTATTCTAATTCTCTCTCCATATTTAATGACATTATTATAAACAATTTTGTCATTTCATTCATCTTCTTAATATGCGTGAAAAGTCAACCAGGACTTATCCTGGGACGGAGGGAGTATATAATTAAAAGGTTTCACAAATTTTTTGTTTCCTATCCAATTTAGTGTAAGTATTATTTAAATTTATAATAATTAAATACTATCCAAATTTGCAAGGCATTCAAAACCTGTTAGGAATGGAGAAAGTGTTTTTTGTTTTTAACTATTTTATAAAGGGAGAGGGAGAAAAAAGCTACCGTTCTTGAAGCTATGTAACAAATGTACATGGTTTTAAAAAATAATATTACAATTTTGTTATCTCCTATTTTCTCTCTCATTCCTAAATTATCTCTTCACTAATTAACTATCAATTTTTTACTTGCACACACAATGTGTGCAAGTAAGAACTAGTATCTCTAATAGGAGAAGGTACACCTACACGATTTTATTTTATTTTTCGTTCTACCAAATTTATTAATAGATTTTTTATTAAAAAATTATTTAAGATAATATATCTTGACAAATTTTATGTAGAAAAACTTTATTATTAAAATTTTATCAAGATATTCGATTGTTAGATGTATTGAATTAAGATTGTGAAAATATCTTTATTAAATTAGTAAAGTAATTAATTGAACTATGTAGTGTATGTTTTCTTTCTCAAATATTATTAGGAAACTGATATTTCCACATGTTAAAATGATATTTTCACATGAATCTCTCTCACAATAATTAATTATGAGAAAGTTTAGTGTAATCTAATTGTATGTGGCGAGTAAAGATGATAAGGAGTGAAAAGTTCTAGCTCTATAAGTAGCTGAAAGTAATTTAATCATATTTGCTAATGAATTTGCGAATAAAAACAATTGAATGTAAAGTAATAATTGAATGTCAGTATCATTAAATTTGTTGGCTCAAAATAAATCCAAGTCGAACGACTTAATAATTGAATCGATTAATGTTAAGAGAAGCTCAAAATTACTACTTGTTTAAATTGAATTTTGATAAGTTATCTATGTCGATTTTAGGATTTATTTACCGATTTTGATAATTCGAATTACATATCAACGTTAAGAGGTATCGAGACCTCAAATAGTAGTTTCAACAAACAAATAAAGAAAAGAAAAGAAAAGTAAAGAACACAAAACTAAACACCACATTCATCAAAATAGTATGATAAATTCTTAGCTAAATCATATACTCCCTCCGTCCCAAATTAACTGCTCAGTTTTGACTTTTTAAAGTCAAATTGACCATTTTTAAAATTAATCTTTTTACTATTTTTGCTAAAATATAGGTGAAGAGATTATAACCAAAAGAAAGTATATACAATTTATTACTAATCATAATTTTTATAATTTTAGAAATATATTTATATATGCTTAATTATTAATTCTAAAAATAGTCAATTTGACTTAAAAAGGTCAAAATTGAGCAGTTAATTTGGGACGGAGGGAGTATTTGTTTATTGGATGCAGTCACTTCTACGAAAAGTTCTAGTAAGTCGTAACGACCAAAACAATACATTATAGGACAAGCATATTATATATATAAATAAAGTAAGTATAGTATCTATTAAAAAAAGTCGTTGAGATTGATTGGTGGCGAATTACGATGATGTATAGGATCTGGCCCGCTAGGGACATTTATCATAGACCTTCCACCATTTAAAAAATTCATTGGTGGCGAATTGCGATGATGTATAGGATCTGGTCCGCTAGGGACATTTATCATGGACCTTCCACCATTTAAGGAATTCGTTGGTGGCGAATATTCACGATGATGATGTATAGGATTTGGTCCGCTAAGAACAGTTATCATGGACCTTCCACCATTTAAGGAATTCATTGGTGGCGAATAACGATTATTTATAGGATCTGGTCCGCTAGGAGCACTCCTCATGGACCTTCCGCCATTTCTAGAGTTCATTGGCGGCGAATAACGATTATTTATAGGATCTGGTCCGCTAGAAGCACTCCTCATGGACCTTCCGCCATTTATGGAGTTCATTGGTGGCGAATAACGATTATTTATAGGATCTGGTCCGCTAGGAGCACTCCTCATGGACATTCCGCCATTTATGGAGTTCATTGGCGGCGAATAACGATTATTTATAGGATCTGGTCCGCTAGGAGCACTCCTCAAGGAACTTCCGCCATTTATGGAGTTCATTGGTGGCGAATAACGATTATTTATAGGATCTGGTCCGCTAGGAGCACTCCTCATGGACCTTCCACCATTTATGGAGTTCATTGGCGGTGGTGAATGACGGTTATGTAAAGGATCTGGTCCGCCAGGGACACTTCTCATTGACCTTCCACCATTTATGGAGTTCATTGGCGGTGAAGGATTGTTATGTAGAGGATCTGGTCCGCCAGGGACACTTCTCATGGACTCTCCAGCATTTAAAAAATTCATTGGCGGTGAATGATAATGATGTATAGGATCTGGTCCGCTAGGAACATTTATCATGGACCTTCCAACACCAAAGAAGTATTTGGTGTTGCCTTGCGCACTCATGGACAGTATTGAGAAGACAAGCAAAAACGAAAGCAGGCTTCTGACTACAATTGAAAAAGCCATGTCTACTAATAACACTAATGATGAAATAGCTAAATTAATTTGTCACTAGCGATTGCTCCTATAAATAGGATTGTGAAATGGGAGATATATAGAACTACAATTATGATATGAAATTAATTGATGAATTAATAAGGAGTATATTTATGATTTGAATTAATTTCTAAAAGATTATGATCAGAAATTTATTACTAGATTACAAAAATTTGTATTGAATTAGTTGGTAGGATTACAAAAGTTGGTATGAACTTATCTCTAGCTGAGTTCAAACAAATATAAGAGATTATGAGCTTTATCTCTATTTCAAGGATCGTGACTATACAGAAAATAATAAACTTAGTATGGACTTTATTCTAATTTCTCGAGTAGATTTAGCAAGTGAATGAGGTGTCTCATCATGTTAAGCGATGAAGACTGATGACCACTTGGCCCACTGGTGGCTCATTTTTATTGATGTAGAGGTCGAGAGTTTAATTCTTGTTGACAACAAGTGTTGTAGAAGGTTCAACAATGACAGGTCCAAAAAACGGCAACACGAATAATACTCTATGTTATGATAAATTATTATAATAGATTAGGACATATGATACCCTAGTATAGGTTAAATTATTGTATTAGATTAGGACATTCAAAAAAAAAGTGTTAAGTGATGAATATGACTTTTAGATAAACTATGCACATGCAGATAAGACTAATAATTATGATTAAAAATTAATTACAAGAAGTTGCATATATGGTAAGTAATTAAAATTGAAGGAATGCTATTTTCACAAGAAAGTTTTTATATTCTCACAAGATTGTACATTAATGTTAGTCCCATTTAGTATTTGTGAGGAAAATCTTATGCAATTATCAAATTTAAATGCTGACAAATCCATTAATGATTAAGTTGAATAACAAATAACGTAAAATTCTAAGTGATAAAGATAGAATAAATTAGTGTCGATCCGTTCTTAATTCAATATTATCACATGTATCCGTATATGACAATATTTATTATCAAATTTATATGTTAAACAAATATCAAAAATGTCTTCTCCAAGAGTTGAAGTATTCATTAAAAATTAGACCAAATATTGTAATAATCATTCATCCAAAAATTAAGACCAAAACCAAAATTAATTACTTAAAAGTTAGAACTTAAAAGTTAAAAGTTAACAAGTACTTAGAAATTCTAGATTACAAATATCAACAATCAAATTGTAATATTGAAACACATTTCAACTCTTCAATATCCAACCATTTCAAGCAGAGTCTACAAACAAATGATTATCAAAAACTCACAATTTTATATTAGTAATGTATTTCTTTTGTTGTAATTTTTAATTAATATTCATTCTTTTACAATTTTTAAATTTAATATCTAGTTTTTATTTTCAATCTTCAAATTTGTGTTTAGTTTTTTAAAGTTTCAAAAATATTCAATATATATTAATGATTATTACTCTATTACTGAAATCTCGATAAGAACATTAAAGACTTGATTGCTCTATTCTCTATCTCGATTTGACAATTTCAAAAGCTCATGAAAATGTAAGGAACTGTATTGCATCATTATTTAATTAATGTCAAATTGTTATTTCATGATGATTAATGACTTTATTTATGTGCTTTATGACATGTGTTATAATTTATTAAATTATTAGGAATGTAAATTATAATATTCCAATAATCAATGTTCAAAATTTTATGAAAATATGAAAATTATTTTAATTAAATTAGAATTTAGAGATGAAGAAGTACACATTATTATTTAATAAAAAATTTGCTTATAATAAATTATTAAAAAAGAAAAAGATGTTTAGGTAATAAAAAAATAACTACAAATTTAACAATTAATAATAAGACAAATTTTAAAATTTAATATGAAATAATCAATTATTTGTATTTAGAATTTTAGAAACAATTTAAACAAGTAATTAAGAAATTGAACTACTCGAACCGATCTCAAACTTATCTGAATCTATTTGCTTAGATTTTCCAAATTATAGTAGAAAAAAAATTCTTTTAGGATTTTAGAGAATTTACCTATAAATACCTTCACTTGTAATAAGATTATGAACACATCATTACATATACATATATACATACTTTTACAGATTTAGTTGAGGCACTCAGGCTATTTATTCAGTTTTTCAGGGATGTTGAACCTTATTTATTATTAATTGTTTAGTCGATTTAACAATACTTAAAGTTATAACGATATTAACTTTAAGTTTTAAACATTTTATTATGACCCCACTTGCTAAAAGTTTTGGGTATGCCGCTGCTGTCACTCAATCAAATTTTAACTAATAAATAAATAAATATATATGTACCTAAAATAAAGGAAGCATAAGAGACTCCAAATCTCTGCGTAGGTTAAGAATGAGCCTCTCCATTTTATTCTTGTACTACTCCGTATCCACTAAACTAATCGTATCTCTCTCGCCTTGAAACCACAAAATCTCCCCCTAATACCCCCACACCCACACCCAACAGCCACCGGAGCCCTATTAACTTACTCATCATAAAATACACTCCCACGAGACCATTCACTAATACTAGTTCCTCTCACAACACAAGGCTCCAACCCGACTAACCCTAGCCCCGAATTCCTCTCCAAAATTGTATTGACAAATGTCATTCTTGGCCCAATTCCACCAATTTTTTTCACATCAATGTCAACATGTAGTGGCTCATGTGATATTTCCCAACTTAATCTTGCGTTGAGCCAGAGAATTGCTTCATCTCTCGGCACTCAAAGGGAATATTATTGTCCCATAGCTTTTGGTTACGACTCCTCAACTTGCAATGTTACTCTGCCCTGCTTGTATTAATATATTTTTCTGTGAAGGACACACGGAGTTGAGAATTTTTATATGATTCCAATACTAGAAATATGACACAAGCAGCCAACAGATAAAGAATAATATAACTGCCAGTATCTATAGGTAAAAAAATGAAGAAGTGCAATGGTAGAAAAGTGATGTTATTTGGTTGAAAAAGCTACAACATGAAATTTTTATGCTTCAACTGACACTATTCATTGTTTTCGTAAAACCTAATCTATCTGAGTTTATATTTAGAACCCTATTGAACGTCTTTGTTTCCTAACAAGATAACCAAATCCAACGATAATTAAGATTATTTTTGAAAATTGGTATTTCCAAATTAGTAAGACTGACCGAATCAATCAACTATATAATTAAAAGGTTTAACAAATTAAAAGGTTCAAATATGTAAGACTGACCGAAAGTATTATTTAAATTTGTAATAATTAAATACAATCCAAATTTGCAATGCATTCAAAAGGAACCCAAACCTGTTAGGAAAGGAGAAAGTGTTTTTTGTTTTGAACTATTTTATAAAAGGGAGAGGGAGAAAAAAACTACCGTTCTTGAAGCTATGTAACACATGTACATGGTTTTAAAAAATAATATTATAATTTTGTTATCTCCTATTTGCTCTCTCATTCCTAAATTAGGATCTCTTCACTAATTAACTTTCAATTTTTTACTTGCACACACAGTGTGTGCAAGTATAAGAACTAGTATCTCTAATAGGAGAAGGTACACCTACAAGATTTTTATTTTATTTTTCGTACTACCAAATTTATTATTAGATTTTTTATTAAAAAATTATTTAAGATAATATATCTTGACAAATTTTATGTAGGAAAACTTTATTATTAAAATTTTAACAAGATATTCGATTTTTAGATGTACTGAATTAAGATTGTGAAAATATCATTATTAAATTAGTAAAGTAATTAATTGAACTATGTAGTGTAAGTTTTCTTTCTCAAAATATTATTAGGAAACTGATATTTCCACATGTTAAAATGATATTTTCACATGAATCTCTCTCACATGGAGGTAATTTAATTGTATTTAGTAATTAATGACTTTGAGGATATAGTTATTAAAAATTTCTTTGATTAATACAATTAAATGTAACTACCTTTACAATAATTAATTATGAGAAAGTTTAGTGAAATCTAATTGTATGTGGCGAGTAAAGATGATTAGGAGTGAAAAGTTCTAGCTCTATAAGCAGCTATAAGTAATTTAATCATATTTGCTAATGGATTTGCGAATAAAAACAATTGAATGTAAAGTACTTTTAAGCATTTATTTGGTAAGGATTACCAGAAGATTTAATGTAATTTAACTAGAATATTATGAGTTAGTATCATTAAATTTGTTGGCTCAAAATAAATGAATTTTGATAAGTTCAAAATTACTACTTTTTTAAAAATGAATTTTGATAAGTTATCTATGTTGATTTTCGAATTACATATCAACATTAAGAGCTATCGGGACCTCAAATAGCAGTTTCAACAAACAAATAAAGAAAAGTAAAGTAAAGAACACAAAACTAAACGCCACATTCATCAAAATAGTATGAGAAATTCTTAGCTAAATCATATATTTGTTTATTGAATGCAGCCACTTCAACGGAAAGTTCTAGTAAGTCGTAATGACCAAAACAATACATTTTAGGACAAGCATATTATATATATATATATATATATATATATATATATATATATATATATATAATGTAAGTATAATATATATTAAAAAAAGTTGTTGAGATAGATTGGTGGCGAATTACGATGATGTATAGGATCTGGTCCGCTAGGGACATTTATCATTGACCTTCCACCTTTTAAGGAATTCATTGGTGGCGAATCACGATGATGTATAGGATCTGGTCCGCTAGGAGCACTCCTCATGGACCTTCCACCATTTATGGAGTTCATTGATGGTGAAGGAGGGTTATGTATAGGATCTGGTCTGCTAGGCACACTTCTCATGGACCTTTCCACCATTTAAAAAATCCATTGGTGGCGAATGATAATGATGTATAGGATCTGGTCCGCTAGGGACATTTATCATGGACCTTCCACCATTTAAGGAATTCATTGGTGGCGAATAACGATTATTTATAGGATCTGGTCCGCTAGGAGCACTCCTCATGGACCTTCCGCCATTTAAGGAATTCATTGGCGGCGAATAACGATTATTTATAGGATCTGGTCCGCTAGGAGCACTCCTCATGGACCTTCCACCATTGATGGAGTTTACTGGCGGTGGTGAATGACGGTTATGTAAAGGATCTGGTCCGTCAAGGACACTTCTCATTGATTTTCCACCATTTATGGAGTTCATTGGCGGTGAAGGATTGTTATGTAGAGGATCTGGTCCGCCAGGGACACTTCTCAAGGACCCTCCACCATTTAAAAAATTCATTGGCGGTGAATGATAATGATTGAAAACTAATTACAAGAAGTTCCATATATGGTAAGTAATTAAAATTTAAGGAATGTTATTTTCACAAGAAAATTTTTATATTCTCACAAGATTGTACATTAATGTTAGTCCCATTTAGTATTTGTGAGGAAAATCTTATGCAATTATCAAATTTAAATGTTGACAAATCCATTAATGATTAAGTTGAATTGCAAATAACGTAAAATTCTAAGCGATAAAGATAGAATAAATTAGTGTCGATCCGTTCTTAATTCAATATTATCACATGTATCCGTATATGACAATATTTATTATCAAATTTTTATGTTAAACAAATATCAAAAATGTCTTCTCCAAGAGTTTAAGTATTAAATCAAAAATTAGACCAAATATTGTAATAATCATTCATCCAAAAAGACCAAAACCAAAAATAATTTCTTAGATGTTAGAACTTAAAAGTTATAAAAAGTTAACAAGTACTTAGAAATTCCTGATTACAAATATCAACAATCAAATTTTAATATCGAAACAACTTTCAACTCTTCAAGATCCAAGCACTTCAAGTAGAGTCAACAAACAAATGATTATCAAAAACTAACAATTTAATATTAGTAATGTATTTCTTTTGTTGTCATTTTTAATTAACATTCATTCTTTTACAATTTTTAAATTTAATATCTAGTTTTTATTTTAAATCTTCAAATTTGTTTATAGTTTTTTAAAGTTTCAAAATTATTAAATATATATTAATGATTTGAAGTCTCAATACGAACATTAAAGACTTGATTTCTCTATTCTCTATCTCGATTTGACAATTTCAATAGCTCATGTAAATGTAAGGAACTGTATTGCATCATTATTTAATTAATGCCAAATTGTTATTGCATGATGATTAATGACTTTATTTATGTGCTTTATGACATGTGTTATAATTTATTAAATTATTAGGGATGTAAATTATAATATTCGAATACTCAATGTTCAAAATTTTATGAAAATATTAAAATTATTTTAATTAAATTAGAATTTAGAGATGAAGAAGTACACATTATTATTTATTAATTATTTAATAAAAAATTTAATTATATATAATAAATTATTAAAAAAAGAAAAAGATGTTTAGGTAATAAAAAAATAACTACAAATTTAACAATTCTTAATAAGACAAATTTTAAAATTTAATATGAAATACGTACTCAATTATTTGTTTTTGGAATTTTAGAAATAATTTAAACAAGTAATTAAGAAATCGAACTATTCGAACCGATCTTGAACTTATCGAACCGAACTCAAACTTACCAAACTGAACCGAACTCGAACTGTTCGCGAACAAAGACAAACCGAACCACATGGTTCACAAACATGTTCGATCGAGCAATCGAACGGAACACTATGTGCGAAGATAATTTTTCATCACATATCTTTACCTGAAACATCAAAGATCATGGTTACACCAAATCACATTTCCTGTTCATAATCATACTAATAATTTCATCTTTGCACTACGGCCAAGGATATTCATTTGTATCACCAGTTGGTCATGTTCATCTCAACACCTGTTCATCTTTGCACTACTGGCCAAAGATATTCAACAACATGTCATCTTTGCACTACGGGCCAAACATATTCATCAATAATTCATCTTTGCACTACAGGCCAAAGATATTTCTCAACAGTTCATATTTGCACTACAGGTCAAATATATTCATCAACAGTTCATAATTGTACTACAGGCCAAATATATTATTATCTCAAAGAAATATATAATCATTTTAGAATTTATATAAACAATAATTATAACCATGTTGATCATTTCACCTTTACAGTTAAGCTAAAGATATTCAATTATAAATTCAATGGTCACGATCATACCAGTCAACAATTCAACTTTGCACTACTGGCCAAAGAGAACCCATAGTCATGATCATACCAAAAATCTACCCATCTTTACACTCAAGTTAAAGAGAAATATCATCATTAGGGTTATAAAAATGTTATATATAAAAATAATATGATCAACATATAGTTTTAATCTCAAGAGTAATATTCATAAATCAACTATAATTTGGTCAGAAAAAGAAACCAATTTTGTCGTGAATAGTAACTTGTGAATAGTAACTTATGAATAGTAACTCGTGAATAGTAACTCTGACATGAAAAAGATAGAAATTCCACAATAAAATCTATACCAATATTTCAGTATAATGATATTGAAAGAATAAAATTTCTTAAACTTATAAAAAATTTATTTTAATTGTTTACACTTTACTAAATAATGCATTTAATCATCCTAAAATGCCAAACTCATAAGATTTCATCACCAATAACCAAAATCCTCATCAAAAATCTGCATATACCTCATGTAGGATTCTCAAGCCATAAAATCCTATTTTCTAATTTTCTTCCTTCACATAACATATTTAACTCATTTATTCATAACTAGTCTATTTTCATGAAAAATACCAAATCAGTTCCAAAAATATTTCTTATCTGGGATTTAACAGAATATAGTCCCATATTGAACATATATTTTTCTTAGAATCTTTAAAATTCATTTACTATTTTTCATATGGCCAAAACCGCCGAATATTTAGATATTTATCATAAATTGTATTTTTATCCAAAAATTCTGAAATTCACAGAGTACACTGATATTATATAGATGTACTCCCAATAAAATTTTTATCAATTTTGAAGTTAACCACAAGGAGTTATAAGCGGTTACTTTTAAAAGTCTTTTCTCGTAAAATTCATAACTCTTAATCTATACATCCAAAAATCGCCATTTTTGGACACAATCAATAAAACTTATCAAAATATCATTTCAAATTTTTTCAGAATTTTCTGAAGGACGGAAGAAGTACAAACTGAAAAACATAATAACCCTTAAAATCCCTTACCTCAAAAGAGCAGTACTTCTGACTGGAATATCGGATGAAAAACCGAAGAAAACTTCTACTAAATAGCAACTCTCAAAGTATCTAAATATTCTCAAAAATATGTTTGATAATATAGAGAGAAAGAAAACTTATTTCTGGTGTGATTTTCAATTCTAACATAAGCACCTATTTATAGGAAAATGCTAGAACGCCAAAGTAGACTAAAATAATAAAATATTAATTTAATTATTTTTCTTCCTACGTACCAACCCATCTTGAAAGCCATCAGCAACCAAATCTGAAATTTCATGCAGCCCACATGTTTTAAATAAGAGTGGGTCCCACCCATAATTTTAATAAAACTTATTTTATTTTCCGGAACTTCAACAATTCATAGAAAATAGCCCGGTTATCAGAAAAATACGAATTTTATGTCCATTCTGACTGAAATCGAATTCTCTACAACTTTGTAGCTTTGAGATTTTCCAAATTCCAAACCTAAAATATCCAAAATCCATAAACGGATGATTTTAAACATCGTTTCAACACCTTTTAAAATTCATAACAAATCATGCGTTAATTTTTAACGATTCAAAATTTGTGTATATATATACTCAACTCATATATGTATAACATATCCAAAAATCACAACGATCCAACGGTCAGATTAAAATTATAACTCACGCGGTAAAGTTTTAAGAACACCGATTTGAGTTTTTAATACCTTCAATCCGACAAAATACTGATAAAACACCACAACATTAATTCCATCATTTATAACCACATAAATAAATCTATTATTTATATCCACATCAAATAAATATTTCATTATCATATAAATCAATAATTAATTATTCACAAATAATATTACAGAATCACAATTATGACAACCAGGCCGTTCCAGGAGAGAGAGGGCTTTCCAATAAGAATTTCTCCTTACTGGCGCGCAATTAGGTGACCAAACCTCTCCTTGATAAAACTTTCTAGACATTGCCAATAATGCTATCTAATAATATTATTTAAATAATATGAATTATTGATCTGATAATGAGAAATATTATGCAGTGATAATTATTGAAACAACAATAATATAAAATATCAACGCAACAATTATTGAATCAATAAAATATTGAACAGTAATTACTGTAACAATTATTGAGTAGTGCCTTCTTACGTAAGAATCAATAATTCAAAAATATTGTGTAATACCATGTGTTACTGTGCAACAACGCGTATTACTTTATTTTACCAACCGGGTATTCCAACAGTGTTAACGGTAACGATTACGCCGTTATTTATAAAAACTTAATTTTGTCGTTTTCTTCATCCGACAGTTATTCTGTTATGGGGCCAACAAATGGCTGCGCCGTCGTACGAATATTCTCCGACAGAAAGAATATTCCACGACCAAACGAATATTCCCCAACAATAATGAATATTTTATAACCACTTGTGTATTTAAAAAAAAATCATATATCACCCTTAACGTTAACCTTTTATCAATTTAATCATTTACTGAATTGTAATTATAAGAAAAATTGAATACTTTTATTTCATAAAATTCGGGATCTGACACTAGGCGAGCAAGTCGAACTCGAATCGAACCGAACTCAAATCGAACTGAATCGGTTCGCGAACAGTTCGGTTCATTTGCAGCCCTAATTTGATTCGAGGTATTTAGTGATTTCAAGAAGCTTTGGAGATGAACTAGTAGATTTGAAGTAAAAAAGCTTAGTTTTTAGCAATTCTACAGAAGTACTCTACGGACGTAGTGATTGGAGCTGACATGGAGTTACTTGATGATTGTGAAATCACTCTCATCTAGCATAGCATTTTACGATCAAAGTAAAATTAATCTACTAAAATTGCGTAAAAGAGCTGGTTCGAAGAAACGAACTTAATTTTTACATCAGGTGTCCGATTGCCTATTATAATATGTTTTCGAAAAGGAAATTTTGTGCTCCATACCATGTTAAACAGGGCTTCCCTGTTGAGGTCATTTTCATACTCAAAACTACATATCCATTTTATTCTTGTACAACTACGTATCCTCTAAACTAATCGTATCTCTCTTGCCTTCAAACCACAAAATCTCCCCCTAATACCCCCACACCCACACCCAACAGCCACCAGAGCCCTATTAACTTACTCGTCATAAAACACACTCCCACGAGACCATTCGCTAATACTAGTTCCTCTCACAACACAAGGGTCCAACCTGACTAACCCTAGCCCCAAATTCCTCTCCAAAATTGTATTTACAAATGTCATTCTTGGCCCAATTCCACCAGTTTTTTTTCCACATCAATGTCAACATGTAGTGGCTCATGTGCTATTTCCCAACTTAATTTTGCGTTGAGCCAGAGAATTGCTTCATCTCTCGGCACTCAAAGGGAATATTATCGTCCTATAGGCTTTTGGCTACGACTCCTCAACCTGCAATATTGTTACTCTACCCAGCTTGTATGAATATGTTTTTCTGTGAAGGACACACGAAGTTGAGAATTTTTATATGATTCCAATAGTAGAAATACGACACAAGCAGCCAACAGATTAAGAATAATATAACTGCCAGTATCTATAGGTAAAAAAATGAAGAAGTGCAATGGTAGAAAAGTGATGTTATTTGGTTGAAAATACTACAACATGAAATTTTTATGGTTCAACTGACACTATTCATTGTCTTCATAAAACCTAATCTATCTGAGTTTATTTAGAATCCTATTGAATGTCTTTGTTTTCTAACAAGATAACCAAATCCAACGATGATTAAGATTTTTTTTTGAAAATTGATATTTCCAAATTAGTAAGACTGACCGAATCAATCAACTATATAACTAAAAGGTTTAACAAATTAAAAGGTTCAAATATGTAAGACTGATCGAATCTATCAACTACTCCCTCCGTCCAATGATAAAAGTCCTTATTAATATTATGAGTAGTCCCATGTTAAATGTCCATTTTCCTTTAATAACCAAACATTTACACATATTTTTTATTATACCCGTAGCATTAAATATCTCATACTTTTCTTATTCTAATTCTCTCTCCATATTTAATGACATTATTATGGAAAATTTTGTCATTTTATTCATCTTCTTAATATGCGTGAAAAGTCAACCAGGACTTTTATCCTGGGACGGAGGGAGTATATAATTAAAAGGTTTCACAAATTTTTTGTTTCCTATCCAAATTAGTATAAGTATTATTTAAATTTGTAATAATTAAATACTATCCAAATTTGCAACGCATTCAAAAGGAACCCCAACCTGTTAGGAAAGGAGAAAGTGTTTTTTGTTTTTAACTATTTTATAAAGGGAGAGGGAGAAAAAAGCTACCGTTCTTGAAGCTATGTAACACATGTACATGGTTTTAAAAAATAATATTAAAATTTTGTTATCTCCTATTTTCTCTCTCATTCCTAAATTATCTCTTCACTAATTAACTATCAATTTTTTACTTGCACACACAATGTGTGCAAGTAACAACTAGTATCTCTAATAGGAGAAGGTACACCTACAAGGTTTTATTTTATTTTTCGTTCTACCAAATTTATTATTAGATTTTTTATTAAAAAATTATTTAAGATAATATATCTTGACAAATTTTATGTTGGAAAACTTTATTATTAAAATTTTTACAAGATATTCGATTGTTAGATGTATTGAATTAAGATTGTGAAAATATCAATATTAAATTAGTAAAGTAATTAAATGAACTATGTAGTGTATGTTTTCTTTCTCTAATATTATTAGCAAACTGATATTTCCACATGTTAAAATGATATTTTCACATGAATTTCTCTCACAATAATTAATTATGAGAAAGTTTAGTGTAATCTAATTGTAAGTGGCGAGTAAAGATGATTAGGTATGAAAAGTTCTAACTCTATAAGCAGCTGAAAGTATTTTAATCATATTTGCTAATGAATTTGAGAATAAAAACAATTGAATGTAAAGTACAATTAAGCATTTATTTGGTAAGGATTACCAGAAGATTTAATGTAATTTAACTAGAATATTATGAGTCAATATCATTAAATTTGTTGGCTCAAAATAAATCCAAGTCGAACGACTTATTAATTGAATCGATTAATGTTAAGAGAAGCTCAAAATTACAACTTGTACAAATCTCTACGTAGGTTAAGAATGAGTTTCTCCATTTTATTTGTAAGACCCCAACTTATTATAAATAAAATTAAATTTTTGTTTATTCATTATTCAAAATTAATAAGAGTTAATTTGATATAATGCTTTGGTTATGGGTGAAATGTGAAAATTTTACAAAATAAGCAAGTGATTACAAAATATTCTTTTTGTCGGGGAATATTCATTTGGTCGTGGAATATTCTTATTGTCGGGAATCTCCGTACGACGGCGCAGTCAATTATGGGCCCCATAACGGAAAACGGTTGGATGAAAGAAAATGACAAATATTGAGTTTTATAAATAACGGCATAAATTGTTACCGTTAACACTGTTGGGTTACTTGGTGGTTAAAATACAGTAATACGCGTGGTTGCACAGTAGCACACGGTATTGCACAGTATTGTTGAATTATTGATTCGTACGTAAGAAGGCACTACTCAATAATTGTTACAGTAGTTACTGTTCATTATTTTATTATATTGATTCAATAATTGCTGCATTGTTAGTTTATATTATTATTGTTTTAATAATTATCACTGCACAATATTTCTCATTATCAGATCAATAATTCATATTATTTGAATAATATTATCAGATAACATTAATGGCAATGTCTAGAAAGTTCTGTCTAAGGAGAGGTTTGGTCACCTAATTGCGCACCAGTAAGGAGAAATCCTTATTGGAAAGCCCCCTCTTTCCTGAGAACGGCCTAGTTGTCATAATTGTGATTCTGTAATATTATTTAAGAATAATTAATTATTAATTCATATGATAAGGAAATATTTATTTGATGAGGATATAATTGATGAATATATTATTTTATGTGGATATAATTGAAGGAATTAATGCTGAGGTATTTTATCAGTATTTTGTCGGACTGGAAGAATTAAAAATCATCCGTTTGTGGATTTTGAATAATTTCTGTTTGGAATTTGGAAAAAATTTCTTCTGTAAAGTTGTAGAGAATTGAAATTCCTATAAAAAGCTGCGAGATTCGAATTTTCTGACAAAGGGGCTATTTATTGTGAATTATTGAAGTTCCGGAGTTCCGAAATAATTGATTTTTGAAAGTTTTAATTATTTTATTTAAGAAAAATGTTTTTGTGGTTGTTGGCACATGGGTGGCTGATGTTTTTGACCAAAGAAGGCTGGTAAGGAATTAAGAAAAATAAATTAATATTTTATTAATTTAGTCTCCTTTGGCGCTCTAGCATTTTCCTATAAAATAGAGGACTAAGTTAGAATTGAAAATCATACCAGAAACAAGTTTTCTCTCTTTCTCTCTCTATATTATCGAGCGTATTCTTGTGAGTATACTTTGTGTGTTGCTATACGGTGCGAGTTTCTGTCAGCACTATACCGAAATTCAGTTAGAAGTACGGTTATCTTGAGGTAAGGGATGTTATTTTCTTCTTAAATGATATTATTTTCTTCAATATCATTATGCCGAATTATTGGTGAACTTTTTAATCAAATTTGGAACTTTTTGTGTCGGGGTTACTATTCACGTATACGGCACTATTCACGTATCTATTCATGAATACGGCACTATTCACCGAAAAATAAAAATTTTCCTGTTTGTCCAAGATGTCTATTTTGGCTACTATCTTTGATTGTATCCATATTTTGATCGTTATTTTTGAATTCTGCTTCAAAATTAGTTATTATGGAGTATTATTGATCTTGGATAACACGGTTATACGAATCCCTAATATTTGTCCTTCTATCTCACTGGATTCGTTCTTAAAAATATTTTTCATCATCCTCTGTCCTTAATGATGGTATTATTGAATATCTTTGGCCTGTAGTGCAAAGATAAATAATTACTAGTGAATATCTTTGGCTCGTAGTGCAAAGATGAACAGGTGTTGAGATGAACATGACCAACCGGTGATATAAATTAATATATTTGGTCTGTAGTGCAAAGATGATTAAAGATGTATATTGATTGTTGTTACAGGGATAAAATATTGATGATGGACTCTTAAATATTAGAAGATAGTAGAATTCATCCTCTACGTGACTCTTCTAATGGATTGTTGTTTCCGCCGTAGTTGTTGATCTAAAACTTGTTGTCTATTGTATTGTATCAAATTTTTTCCTGTTGAAGACTAACGATAATTTGTTGTATGTTATCTAAGTCATAATATTCTTTGCTGGGCTAGTTGAGCTCACCCTTTTCCTTTTTGTTCCATTTTTCTTCTCAGGAGGTGAGAACATAGCAGGATCGAGTCGGGGTATGGAGTGAGGTTTCTAGAAAGATGTTTTAGCAGGCCTCACTATTTCTATAAAATAGTGTTTGAATAATTTTAATGAGGACTTATTTGCGTGTGGATATTGTCTAGAAGACAATATTTGTATTTAAACTCACAGTATGTTTTGTCGTATTTCACACGACATTTGTATTATTGAAGTTGTAGTTCGATTTATGTACCATATATTTGGCGACTCAGAATGGGTGTTGTATACCTGTTTTGGGGGCGTCACAGTTGGTATCAAAGCTTAGGGATATGGTCTCTGGCGGAGATCGGGGAATAGAAATTGGAGGGGAGAGATGAGTAAATCCTTTGTTAGTGTGTCCTAACTAAGCTTATTTATTGGTCGGTCATAATATAGGGATATTATATGACATGTTAATTTTTTTAATTAACCCTTGTTTTATGGCAGTATTTAAGAATGGCTGCTGAGAACGTTAACAATGGAGTGAACGAGACTATGGAGCAACCTTTAGTCACAAACCAGGAGAACGTGCAACAGGAAGGCAATATTTCTCCGGTAAACAACACTACCGAGCAAACGATGAACGATGGAATGTTTAGGAGCTTTTTGCAGTTCATGCAAAATCAGACGAGGGAGACTCGTGTACAAAATACGGGTGGAAATGATGGCAACGCGAGGTCTGTCATAGCCAAGCAGTTTAAGGAGTTAGGACCACCAGAATTTAAGGGAAAATCGGATCCGATCATGGAAGAAACATGGGTCAAGCAAATTACCAAGATATTCGATGTCTTGGGATGCACGGAGGAACAAAAGGTTCCATTTGCTACCTTTATGTTTCGTGTTGAAGCAGATTACTGGTGGGAATCTGTGAAGCGTACCCAACCAGATGCACTCAATATGTCTTGGGAAAGATTTCAGAAACTTTTCAATGACAAGTACTTTCCTGAAAGTATTCGTCATATGAAAGAGGTAGAGTTTATTAGACTCGAACAAAATAACATAACGGTGTCTCAATACGAGGCAAAGTTCGCAGAATTGTCCAGGTTTGCACCTCATTTAGTGGAGAATGAGGAACGTATGACGCAAATGTTTCTGAGAGGTCTAAAACCCAAGATTTTTCAATACCTTATATCTCTTAAATTTTCTTTATATTCAGATGTTGTAAACAGGGCTCAGTTGTTAGAGCGAGATAGTGAGTATACTCAACCGAGGGACCACAACCAGGGTCATATCGGTGACAGCAGTCATCAGAACGATGATAACCAGCGAGGAAGGAAGAATACAGACAAAGGCGGTAACCACTCAGGTGGTAATCGTGGCCATGATAATAGAAGAGGTGACTCAAGTGGAAATTTTAGAAAGAGAAGATTCAACAACGACGGAAAGACATCAGCAGCAGCACCAGCACTAACAAAAAATTCTAGGGGAGGAGAACGACCGCCAGTTAGATGTTACAAATGCGGGAAGGAGGGACATATCAGCCCAAACTGTCCACAACAATCCAAGGTATGTTACAACTGTGGAAAGGAAGGCCACATCGCTCGAGATTGTACTATAGCGAAACCAAGTTCAGCGGGAGTGGTGATTCTAAGGGCTGTCTCGGATAAGTCAAAATCAGCGGTTCCTGGAAGAGCGTTTGTCGTGACTGGCCAAAACGTGAGGAACCTAAACGAAGTGATCACGGGTAAGCTAATCTTGAATTCTTGCGAAGTTTATACCTTACTAGATACCGGTTCTACCCATTCTTTTATCTCTCCTGCTTGTGCTCAACGTTTAAACTTGACTCCGGAGAAATTAGATTTTGATTTATCTGTTGAAACTCCAGGGTGAAACCTATATTACATCTACAATTTATAAATCTTGCATGATCCAAGTTGGCACTATCACATTACCTGTGGATCTTATCTCTTTAAAGATACTTGCTTTTGATGTGATTTTAGGAATTGATTGGTTAACCACTCATCATGCCAAAATTGATTGTTTTCGTAAGGTTGTTAGTTTTCATATTCCTAACCAACCTGTCATACGAATTCAAACTACTAAACCACTAAAATCAGTCAATGTCATATCAAGCCACAAAGCTATTCGTTTATTGAAAAATGGATGCCAAGCTTTCTTAGCCCATGTTATGGATTTGAATAAAGACAAGTCAGATTTGAATAATATTTCTGTGGTTAGAGAATTTCCTGATGTATTTCCTGAAGAGCTTCCCTTTCTACCCCCAGAACGTGAAGTTGAATTCTTTATTGATCTTGAACCGGGTACAAAACCCATTTCTAAAACCCCATATCGAATGGCTCTTATTGAACTTCAGGAGTTAAAAAGTCCAACTACAGGAATTATTAGACATCGGTTTCATTCGTCCTAGTACATCTCCTTGGGGTGCTCCTGTTTTATTCGTAAAGAAGAAAGACGGGAGTATGCGACTTTGTATTGACTACCGAGAATTAAACCATGTCACCACCAAGAATAGGTATCCACTACCTCGCATTGATGACCTGTTTGACCAGTTTCAAGAAGCACAATTCTTTTCAAAGATTGATCTTCATTCGGGATATCATCAGAAAAAGATTAAAACTGAGGATATTCCAAAGACTGCCTTCAGAACTCGGTACGGGCATTATGAATTCTTAGTGATGTCTTTCGGATTGACTAATGCCCATGCTGCCTTCATGGATATGATGAACCGAGTATTCAAGGAATATTTGGATCAATTCGTTGTTGTCTTTATTGATGACATCCTTATCTATTCCAAAAGCCGTGAAGATCATGAGCACCATTTGAAGCTAGTACTTCAAAGACTTCGTGAACACAAGCTTTATGTCAAGCTGAAGAAATGCGAGTTTTGGCTTGAGGAAGTAGCATTCCTTGGGCACGTGGTGTCAAAACATGGAGTATCTGTGGACCCGGCGAAGATTGAAGCAAAACAAAGTTGGGAGCAGCCAAAGTCGGTGACCTAAGTACGTAGCTTTCTGGGCTTAGCTGGTTATTATCGGAGATTCGTGGAAGAATTTTCTCGAATCGCTACTCCGTTAACTCAGCAGACTCGGAAGGATGTAAAATTCGTACGGAGCGAGGAATGCGAGAAGAGCTTCCATGAGCTCAAGAGAAGACTCATTTCGGCACCTGTTCTGACAATACCATCTGGTTCGGATGGATTTGTTATCTACAGTGATGCTTCTGCCAAGGGGTTAGGATGTGTTCTCATGCAACATGGGAAAGTCATAGCCTATGCCTCACGATAACTCAAAGAATATGAGAGGAATTATCCTACTCATGATTTGGAGTTGGCAGCAGTCGTATTCGAGTTGAAGATATGGAGACACTACTTGTACGGGGAGAAAGTGGAGATTTATACGGACCATAAAAGCCTCAAATATTTCTTCACCCAAAAAGAACTCAACATACGGCAACGACGTTGGCTTGAGCTGTTGAAAGATTACGATCACACTATTCAATATCATCTTGGAAAAGCGAATGTAGTAGCTGACGCATTGAGTAGAAGATCATATGCGAGTACGAGTGCAATATTGTCAACGCAGAGGCCCATACGCGTGGTTGCACAGTAGCACACGGTATTGCACAGTATTGTTGAATTATTGATTCGTACGTAAGAAGGCACTACTCAATAATTGTTATAGTAGTTACTGTTCATTATTTTATTATATTGATTCAATAATTGCTGCATTGTTTGTTTATATTATTATTGTTTCAATAATTGTCACTGCACAGTATTTCTCATTATCAGATCAATAATTCATATTATTTGAATAATATTATCAGATAACATTATTGGCAATGTCTAGAAAGTTCTGTCTAAGGAGAGGTTTGGTCACCTAATTGCGCACCAGTAAGGAGAAATCCTTATTAGAAAGCTCCCTCTTTCTTGGGAACGGTCTGGTTGTCATAATTGTGATTCTGTAATATTATTTAAGAATAATTAATTATTGATTCATATGATAAGGAAATATTTATTTGATGAGGATATAATTGATGAATATATTATTTTATGTGGATATAATTGAAGGAATTAATGCTGAGGTATTTTATCAGTATTTTGTCGGACTGGAAGAATTAAAAATCATCCGTTTGTGGATTTCAGATAATTTTTGTTTGGAATTTGCAAAAAATTTCTTCCGCAAAGTTGTAGAGAATTGAAATTCCTATAAAAAGTCGCGAGATTCGAATTTTCTTACAAAGAGGCTATTTATTGTGAATTATTGAAGTTCCGGAGTTCCGAAATAATTGATTTTTGAAAGTTTTAATTATTTTATTTAAGAAAAACGTTTTTGTGGTTGTTGGCACATGGGTGGCTGATGTTTTTGACCAAAGAAGGCTGGTAAGGAATTAAGAAAAATAAATTAATATTTTATTAATTTAGTCTCCTTTGGCGTTCTAGCATTTTCTTATAAATAGAGGGCTAAGTTAGAATTGAAAATCACACTAGAAACAAGTTTTCTCTCTTTCTCTCTCTACATTATCGAGCGTATTCTTGTGAGTATATTTTGTGTGTTGCTATGCGGTGCGAGTTTCTGTCAGCACTATACCGAAATTCAGTCAGAAGTACGGTAATCTTGAGGTAAGGGATGTTATTTTCTTCTTAAATGATATTATTTTCTTCAATATTATTATGCCAAATTATTGGTGAACTTTTTAATCAAATTTGGAACTTTTTGTGTCGGAGTTACTATTCACGTATACGGCACTATTCACGAATACGACACTATTCACCGAAAAATAAAAATTTTCCTTTTTGTCCAAGATGTCTATTTTGGCTACTATCTTTGATTGTATCCATGTTTTGATCATTAGTTTTGAATTCTGCTTCAAAATTGGTTATTATGGAGTATTATTGATATTGGATAAAACTGTTATACGAATCCCTAATATTTGTCCTTCTATCTCACTGGATTCGTTCTTAAAAATATTTTTCATCATCCTCTGTCCTTAATGATGGTATTATTGAATATCTTTGGCCTGTAGTGCAAAGATAAATGATTACTGGTGAATATCTTTGGTCTATAGTGCAAAGATGAACAGGTGTTGAGATGAACATGACCAACCGGTGATATAAATGAATATCTTTGGCCTGTAGTGCAAAGATGATGTTATGAACACTTGTAATGCAAAATCCATAGAGTTTTCATAATAATATATCTAATTAAAACTCTATTTAAACAATCATGAGATACTTACAGATTTCGCCAAATAATTTATAGGTAACTTACTCTCTCAGTATCATTCATCTCCTTTTTGATATTGAGACACCAACAAGACAAACAAATAGTCTCTATCTTTTTGGTACCCAAATATTCTTGGGTCCTTTTGGGTTAATAGCATATAAATCACTTTTCTTTACCCAAACTTGTTTTATTTTTATTTTATTACAATTAGTATTAAAATGTCCTTTTAAACCACATTTTCTGCAAGTAACATAAGTTGAGCAATAAAGAGGCTTGTTCCTTAGTTTAAAATTTATTATTCTAATTTTATTAGTCGTGCTTTTTATATTTTTAACAGGATTATATCCAATTTCTTGTTTATCTAAGCTTGACCTTTGAGCACCCAACATTATATTTAAATTCTCTTCTCCTTGAACAAATTTTGCAAGATCCTTTTTCAAAGATATTATTTCTTCCTCATTGTTATTTTGCATGCTTATTATTTTTCCATCATTAAAAGTATCTATACAAGTATATCTCATTTTCAAACTTTCTTTTAAATCATCATTTTCCTTTTAAGACTATTATTTTCTTCATTTAATTTATTTGCACGATTATATAAAATTTTATTATAATTATCAAAATATCCAATTTTAGCATTTAACTGAGACACTTCACATGATGTGCAATCTTTAACTATTTCTTGTTTTTCCTCAATTAAAGTTTCTACTTCCTTCATTAATTCATTTATCCAACTTTTCAAGTGAGCATTTTTCTCTTTCATACGAATGTTTTCATTTTTTAAAACAAGATAGTCATAAATAGTAATATCTCCAAGTTCAGGACTTACCTCAGATGTTTCCTTATTGTGTATTCAAGTGAAGCACATCTGAACATTTTCTTCTTCTTGATCTTCATGATCAGATTCATCATCACTCCATGTCATTAGATCCTTCCCATTTGCTTTTTTTTTCTTTCTTTTTAGTTGGAAGCAATCTCTTTTGAAGTGTCCGGACCTTCCACATCCGAAACAGGCTTCCTCTTGTGGCTTTTGCTTGAAATCTTTCTTGTTGTTGAAAGCTTTTGCTGGTAATTTTAATCTATTCTTCTTTCGGATCAACTCCCTCAATTTTCTAGTCATTGAAGCTATTTCTTCATCTGAATCTTCACTATTGCCTTCTATGTAGCTTTCAGCTTGTAGAGCTAAGGTCTTCTTCTTAGGTGCCTCATCTTCTTCATCATACAATTTTAGTTGGTTTTCAAACTCTTCAAGTTCTCCAAATATGGTAAGAGTTTCCATTGTGCTAGCTGATTGTGACTGAGTCTTGAAGTGCAGTGACCTTTGGTGCGAATCGCTTTGGCATGACTCTAAGAAGCTTTCGGTTGATTTCCTTTTGATCAATATTTCGTCCGAGCATACTTAGAGAATTCATTAGAGTGAGGAATCTTGCTTGGGCATCTCTAATTGATTCATTTTTCTCCAATTTGAATAGTTCGTATTCGTGCATTAGCATGCTCAGCTTGACCTCCTTTACTTTAGTAGTACCTTCGTGGCTCATGATGACTGTGTCCCAAATTTCCTTAGCCGTAGTACAAGAAGAGACCTTATCTATCTCCGACTGAACCATGCCACTTAAAAGTGTATTCATATCCTTGGAATCATAAGATACCATATACGATTCATTTTAGTCCATTTCCATGAGATTCTTTGGCTTGCCATCATTATGTCGCGGAATGACCGGTCCATTTTCGACTACCCGCCATTCCCATCGGTCACGGTTCAGATAGATCTTCATTCTGAACTTCCAAAAGTTGAAGTTCTCACTTCCGAGCAACAGCGGTGGCCTACTTGTGGACTAACCTTCTTGAAAGTTTAGGTGTGCCATAGGATCTTCCCCTACGACCTGCAACGATCAATATTAGTAGAGCCAAACTTTGATACCAAATGTAATTCTGTGTATGTGCACACCTAGAGGGGGGGGGGTGAATAGGTGTTTAAGCTAAAAGTGATAAACGGTGAAAACTTTTTGAAATTTTTTGCAACAGGTTTAAATCAGACAGCTACGTATGTCTGCTTTAACTTATGTTCTTTGTTTCATATTATCAGACAACTAGACCTGTCTACTTTAGTGTCTGGATTAGCGTGATGAACAAAAATATGTAGAAGGTGAATGACAGTTAAAGAGATAAGCAGAAGTAAAAATCACACCAAGATTTTTACGTGATTCAACCCCTATCCTCTATTCTAGTGGCCTAATCAACGTCCAATCCTAAACTAGATTGGAGACTATTTGTATTAAGATTTAAACCTCAATACAAAAAATAACTCCCTGTTACAAAGACGCTTCAATTCTGATGTTGGACACCAATGACCCCTTTACACCTCTGCACCTTGTACACCTCTGCACATGTTCTCACCTTTGAGACCTTTGAAGCTTCCTTTGAACAGACCCACTAAACTCTAGAAATTCTAGACCACCAAAGCTAACAGTTTTATTTTTCAAATTACAATGATGGTGATTCTAATAAAATATCAACTTTCTAGCCTAAGGATAACATGACATTGATTACAAGAAAAGACTATTAGAAAGCTATAAGAATTAAGAAAAATGAATTGCTGCTTTCCAATTGTTGGGCTCCTTCATAATCGAGCATGATGAAGCTTTATATAACATGAAGGTCAACGACTATATTTGTTAGCAAGAAATCAGATAATTTAAATCCCATCATTAAAGCTACATATATTGACTAACGGATATAAACAGAAGCTAGAATATGACATATCACAATTGATCTACCCCATGATTTTAGCATTTAAAGAGTCCAACAGATTTGGTAAATCAAGGATATAATAAGAGTCCAAATAAAACTATATATATCCAAACTTTATTAAAGGAGATTGATATGATTTGTTAAAGATTTGTTAATACTTGTTTTCCTTAATAAATGGACATTTTAAAACCAAAACAGATTTCTTAGAAAACCAACCTTCCTTAATGAACTTCAATTCAAATCTTCCTTAATAAGCTCCAATTCAAATCTTCCTTAATAATATTATAAACCCATGCATATTAATTATAATATTATAAACCATAATCCATGCATATTTAATAATATAATAAAAATTCATGAACCATGCACATGTCTAATATACTTAAATTAGTCATCACTCAAAACATCATAAAATCAAAAACTAACAATGTGCTATTTCCCAACTTAATCTTGCGTTGAGCCAGAGAATTGCTTCATCTCTCGGCACTCAAAGGGAATATTTTACTATCTATTATCGTTCTTGAAGCTATGTAACACATGTACATGGTTTAAAAAAATAATATTCCAATTTTTTTATCTCCTATTTTCTCTCTCATTCCTAAATTATGATCTCTTCACTAATTAACTTTCAATTTTTTTGTTGCACACACAGTGTGTGCAAGTAAGAACTATTATCTCTAATAGGAGAAGGTACACCTACAAGATTTTTATTTAATTTTTCGTTCTATCAATTTTATTATTAGATTTTTTATTAAACAATTATTTAAGATAATATATATAGACAAATTTTATGTAGAAAAACTTTATTATTACAATTTTAACAACATATTCGATTTTTAGATGTATTGAATTAAGATTGTGAAAATATCATTATTAAATTAGTAAAGTAATTAATTGAACTATGTAGTGTAGGTTTTCTTTCTCAAATATTATTAGGAAACTGATATTTTCACATGTTAAAATGATATTTCCAGATGAATCTATCTCACATGGAGGTAATTTAATTGGGGAAAAGGGTCAAAAAAGTCTCTGATGTTTACCCCAATGTCCCACTTGCACCGTAAATTAATTTTTTTTTTCCAAAAGTACCCTTAACGTTACATTTTTGGGTCATCCGTACCCCTGCCATTAACAAAAGACAAACGGAGTTAAAATGTGATGACGTGGCAGGCTTAAATATAAAATTTATTCTAAATAAAATAATATATATCATTTAATCAAAACAAAAAATACTAAAATTTAAAATAAAAAAGCATAACATATTTACATCATTTAATCAAAATAATAAAATTCAAATTATTTTGTTAACTAATCAAACCAACTTATTAAATAAAATAAGTTGTATAACATATTTACATCATTTAATAAAAATACTTAAATTACTAAAATCATAATACTAAATAATATTTTAAATTTCAAAACTGGAGTATTATGATTATTTTAGTAATTTTTAAAATCATATCAATTTAAAAATATTATGATGTAATTTGAATTTTTTAATACATTTTTTAAAATATTATTACATCATCAAATTATAACATATACCGTTATGTATAGATTATTACATCATAAAATTTATTTCATTATAAACTTTTATAAAGTATACAAATTTTCAAATTTAATATGTCATTTTTTAACTTCAAAATTAAATTATATATTTAATTTTGGGACGGAGAGATTAATATATTATGGAATCGATTTATATTACTATAAATAAAAAGATTATTTTAGGGATATAAAAAAATTGATTAATGAGATTTTTTTGTGAAGATCGAGTATTTATTCTTGTTGTTCAAGACTTTCTGTAATATTAAAGTTTAAAATATTAGTAAAAATTATTCGAGTACTATATTGGCGGGAAGCCAAGGAATCTATACATAACAGTAATAATAATATTAAATGAATTTAGCTAGTAGTATGATTTTAATATTTTAATGATGTAATTTAAATTTTTGTTGTTTTGATTAATTAACAAAATAATTTAAATTTTAGTATTTTTAGTATTTTTTAATTTGATTTTTTTTAGTATTTTAGTATTTTAGTATTTTTAAAATTAGTATTTTAGTATTTTTTTTAAAATTAGTATTTGATATGAATATGTTATGTTTTGAATTTTAGTATTTTGATTAAATGATGTAAATATGTTTTACAACTTATTTTATTTAATTAGTTGTTTTGATTAGTTAATAAAATAATTTGAATTTTATTATTTTGAATAAATGATATAAATATGTTATGCTTTTTTTATTTTGAATTTTAGTATTTTTTGTTTTGATTAAATGATATATATTATTTTATTTAGAATATATTTTATATTTAAGCCTGCCACGTCATCACATTTTAACCTCGTTTGTCTTTAGTTAACGGCAGGGGCACGGATGACCCAAAAATGTAACGTTAAGGGTACTTTTGGAAGAAAAAAAATTAGTTTAGGGTGCAAGTGGGACATTGGGGTAAACATCATGGGCTTTTTTGACCCTTTGCCCAAATTAATTGTATTTAGTAATTAATGACTTTGAGGATATAGTTATTAAAAATTTCTTTGATTAATACAATTAAATGTAGCTAACTACCTTTATAATAATTAATTATGAGAAAGTTTAGTGTAATCTAATTGTATGTGGCGAGTAAAGATGATTAGGAGTGAAAAGTTCTAGCTCTATAAGCAGCTGAAAGTAATTTAATCATATTTGCTAATAAAAACAATTGAATGTAAAGTACTTTTAAGCATTTATTTGGTAAGGATTACCAGAAGATTTAATGTAATTTAATTAGAATATTATGAGTCAGTATTATTTATTTGGTAAGGATTATATTTGTACAAATTCAGATGGGGGAAGAGTTGCCCAGATGTGCTGCCATCTCTTTGACAATATGCAAGTTTAAACTGCCAATTTAGTATCGAACGAATGTCGCCAGAGAAGTAAAGACTCATAGTATGACAACATCACTTCAACCATGTACATATCGCATGGTAGGTTCCAAAAGGAGGCGGTTCCATCGTCTGAAGAAGTAGATTCAGTCCGTTGACGACGAGTGACTTCAAGAGGAGTGAGAGAAATAGTAAGGGCGGAGAGAATAAGAAGAAGAAGAATAAGAAGAAGAAAATTTTAGAGAGAGAAATACCATAACAAAGGATATGGGAGTTGGGAGAAAAAGAAGGAAGAAGAAGAAGATTTCACGCGTTTAAAAAAACCCACCAGATTTGCCATATCAACTCATTAATACTAATCCCTTAAATTAAGGAATCCTAATTGCACTATTATTGTAAATAAATATGGAAAAGTGTAATATTTTTGTAATTATTTTATAGGTGTATGATTTTTGTAATTACTTTCATAAATGTATTATAATATGTAATTGTTCCTAAAGTAAGTAGGTAGAAGCATGGCGTTTTGTGTTTTGGGCCACCACCACCATTACTACAGAGCCACTGAGGAGGAGAGGGTAAATATAACAAGTGAATCCCATTTACAACAAAACTAGCTGACGACCCCAAACATTCATTTGGATGGATAAGTTCAAAATTACTACTTTTTTAAAAATGAATTTTGATAAGTAAATAGTAAAGAACAAATTCTAAAGTAAAGAAAACTAAAGTAAAGAACACAAAACTAAACGCCACATTCATCAAAATAGTATGAGAAATTCTTAGCTAAATCATATATTTGTTTATTGGATGCAGCCACTTCAACAGAAAGTTCTAGCAAGTCGTAATGACCAAAACAATACATTTTAGGACAAGCATATTATATATATATATATATATATATATATATATATATATATATATATATATATATATATATATAATGTAAGTATAGTATATATTAAAAAAAGTTGTTGAGATAGATTGGTGGCGAATTACGATGATGTATAGGATCTGGTCCGCTAGGGACATTTATCATTGACCTTCCACCTTTTAAGGAATTCATTGGTGGCGAATCACGATGATGTATAGGATCTGGTCCGCTAGGAGCACTCCTCATGGACCTTCCACCATTTATGGAGTTCATTGGTGGTGAAGGAGGGTTATGTATAGGATCTGATCCGCTAGGCACACTTCTCATGGACCTTCCACCATTTAAAAAATCCATTGGTGGCGAATGATAATGATGTATAGGATCTGGTCCGCTAGGGACATTTATCATGGACCTTCCACCATTTAAGGAATTCATTGGTGGCGAATAACAATTATTTATAGGATCTGGTCCGCTAGGAGCACTCCTCATGGACCTTCCGCCATTTAAGGAATTCATTGGCGGCGAATAACGATTATTTATAGGATCTGGTCCGCTAGGAGCACTCCTCACGGACCTTCCACCATTGATGGAGTTCACTGGCGGTGGTGAATGACGGTTATGTAAAGGATCTGGTCCGTCAGGGACAATTCTCATTGATTTTCCACCATTTATGGAGTTCATTGGCGGTGAAGGATTGTTATGTAGAGGATCTGGTCCGCCAGAGACACTTCTCAAGGACCCTCCACCATTTAAAAAATTCATTGGCGGTGAATGGTAATGATTGAAAACTAATTACAAGAAGTTCCATATATGGTAAGTAATTAAAATTTAAGGAATGTTATTTTCACAAGAAAATTTTTATATTCTCACAAGATTGTACATTAATGTTAGTCCCATTTAGTATTTGTGAGGAAAATCTTATGCAATTATCAAATTTAAATGTTGACAAATCCATTAATGATTAAGTTGAATTGCAAATAACGTAAAATTGTAAGTGATAAAGATAGAATAAATTAGTGTCGATCCGTTCTTAATTCAATATTATCACATGTATCCGTATATGACAATATTTATTATCAAATTTATATGTTAAACAAATATCAAAAATGTCTTCTCCAAGAGTTTAAGTATTAAATCAAAAATTAGACCAAATATTGTAATAATCATTCATCCAAAAAGACCAAAATCAAAAATAATTTCTTAGATGTTAGAACTTAAAAGTTATAAAAAATTAACAAGTACTTAGAAATTCTTGATTACAAATATCAACAATCAAATTTTAATATCGAAACACCTTTCAACTCTTCAAGATCCAACCACTTCAAGTAGAGTCAACAAACAAATGATTATCAAAAACTCTTAATTTAATATTAGTAATGTATTTCTTTTGTTGTCATTTTTAATTAACATTCATTCTTTTACAATTTTTAAATTTAATATCTAGTTTTTATTTTCAATCTTCAAATTTGTGTATAGTTTTTTAAAGTTTCAAAATTATTCAATATATATTAATGATTTGAAGTCTAGATACGAAGATTAAAGACTTGATTTCTCTATCTCGATTTGACAATTTCAATAGCTCATGTAAATGTAAGGAACTGTATTGCATCATTATTTAATTAATGTCAAATTGTTATTGCATGATGATTAATGACTTTATTTATGTGCTTTATGACATGTGTTGTAATTTATTAAATTATTAGGGATGTAAATTATAATATTTCAATACTCAATGTTCAAAATTTTATTAAAATATTAAAATTATTTTAATTAAATTAGAATTTAGAGATGAAGAAGTACACATTATTATTTATTAATTATTTAATAAAAAAATTTAATTATATATAATAAATTATTAAAAAAGAAAAAGATGTTTAGGTAATAAAAAAATAACTACAAATTTAACTATTCTTAATAAGACAAATTTTAAAATTTAATATGAAATACGTACTCAATTATTTGTTTTTAGAATTTTAGAAATAATTTAAACATGTACTTAAGAAATCGAACTACTCGAACCGATCTTGAACTTATCGAACCGAACTCAAACATACCAAACTGAACCGAACTCGAACTGTTCGCGAACAAAGACAAACTGAACCACATGGTTCACAAACATGTTCGATCGAGCATTCGAACGGAACACTATGTGCGAACTCGACTGGACTAGGCGAGCAAGTCGAACTCGAATCAAACTCAAATCGAACTGAATCGGTTCGCGAATAGTTCGGTTCGTTTACAGCCCTAATTTGATTCAAAGTATTTAGTGATTTCAGGAAGCTTTGGAGATGAACTAGTAGATTTGAAGTAAAAAGCTTAGTTTTCAGCTATTCTGCAGAAGTACTCTACGATCGTAGTGATTGGAGCTGACATGGAGTTACTTGACGATTGTGAAATCACTCTCATCTAGCATAGCAGTCTACGATCAAAGTAAAATTAATCTACTAAAATTGGGTAAAAGAGTTGGTTCGAAGAAACGAACATAATTTTTACATCAGGTGTCGGATTGCCTATTATAATATGTTTTCGAAAAGGAAATTTTGTGCTCCATACCATGTTAAACAAGGTTTCCTTGTTGAGGTCATTTTCATACTCAAATTCATGGAATTAGGCAGGCTTCTGACGAAAAGAAATTCACTCTACAACTAACTGTTGCATTCTAAGATTTGTCACCCGACGATCTAAGACTCTAAATTTGTTGTTCAGAGATTACACTGTACGTTCGTGGATTGACTTATGGATATGGATTTGGGTTGGATCTGAGATTCTGGAGCATAGAACTTCAATTCGTAATAGGAATCATAATTAAAGTTATGATTTGATATGGAAGTTGCAGCTAGTTCTGAAAGTAGATTCTGCTAAGGAAACTAAGTTTGAAGTTGATAAGGAAACTGCATCTATCTGCTTAGATTTTCCAAATTATAGTAGAAAACAAATTCTTTTAGGATTTTAGAGAATTTACCTATAAATACCTTCACTTGTATTAAGATTATGAACACATCATTACATATACATATATACATACTTTTACAGATTTAGAGTTTTATTGAGGCAGTCAGGCTAAATTTTCTTTATTCAATTTTTCAAGGATGTTGAACCTTATTTATTATTAATTGTTTAGTCGATTTAACAATACTAAAAGTTACGACGATATTAACTTTAAGTTTTAAATATTTTATATTTATTTTAATTTAACTTTCATGACTATTATGACCCCACTTGTTAAAAGTTTTGGGTCTGTCGCTGTTGTCACTCAATCAAATTTTAACTAATAAATAAATAAATAAATATGTACCTAAAATAAAGGAAGCATAAGAGACTCCAAATCTTAAGAAAGAGTCTCTCCATTTTATTCTTGTACAACTACGTATCCTCTAAACTAATCGTATCTCTCTCGCCTTGAAACCACAAAATCTCCCCCTAATACACCCACACCCAACAGCCACCAGAGCCCTATTAACTTACTCATCATAAAACACACTCCCACGAGACCATTCGCTAATACTAGTTCCTCTCACAACACAAGGCTCCAACCCGACTAACCCTAGCCCCAAATTCCTCTCAAAAATTGTATTTACGAATGTCATTCTTGGCCCAATTCCACCAGCTTTTTTCACATCAATGTCAACATGTAGTGGCTCATATGCTATTTCCCAACTTAATCTTGTGTTGAGCCAGAGAATTGCTTCATCTCTCGGCACTCAAAGGGAATATTATCGTCCCATAAGCTTTTGGCTACGACTCCTCACCCTGCAATGTTACTCTGCCCTGTTCGTGTGTGAATTTTTATATGATTCCAATACTATAAATATGACACAAGCAGCCAACAGATTCAGAATAATATAACTACCAGTATCTATAAGTAAAAAAATGAAGAAGTGCAATGGTAGAAAAGTGATGTTATTTGGTTGAAAATGCTACAACATGAAATTTTATGGTTCAACTGACACTATTCATTATCTTCGTAAAACCTAATCTATCTGAGTTTATATTTAGAATCCTATTGAATGTCTTTGTTTCCTAACAAGATAACCAAATCCAACGATGATTAAGATTTTTTTTTGAAAATTGATATTTCCAAATTAGTAAGATTGACCGAATCAATCAACTATATAATTAAAAGGTTTAACAAATTAAAAGGTTCAAATATGTAAGACTAATCGAATCTATCAACTACTCCCTCGAGCCCATGATAAAAATCCTTATTACTATTATGAGTAGTCCCATGCTAAATGTCCATTTTCCTTTAATAACCAAACTTTTCCACATATTTTCCTATTATACCCATAGCATTAAATATCTCATACTTTTCTTATTCTAATTCTCTCTCCATATTTAATGACATTATTATAGACAATTTTGTCATTTCATTCATCTTCTTAATATGCGTGAAAAGTCAACCAGGACTTATCCTGGGACGGAGGGAGTATATAATTAAAAGGTTTCACAAATTTTGTTTCCTATCCAAATTAGTATAAGTATTATTTAAATTTGTAATAATTAAATACTATCCAAATTTGCAAGGCATTCAAAACCTGTTAGGAAAGGAGAAAGTGTTTTTTTGTTTTTAACTATTTTATAAAGGGAGAGGGTGAAAAAAGCTACCGTTCTTGAAGCTATGTAACACATGTACATGGTTTTAAAAAATAATAATACAATTTTGTTATCTCCTATTTTCTCCTCATTCCTAAATTATCTCTTCACTAATTAACTATCAATTTTTTACTTGCACACACAATGTGTGCAAGTAAGAACTAGTATCTCTAATAGGAGAAGGTACACCTACAAGATTTTATTTTATTTTTCGTTCTACCAAATTTATTAATAGATTTTTTATTAAAAAATTATTTAAGATAATATATCTTGACAAATTTTATGTAGGAAAACTTTATTATTAAAATTTTAACAAGATATTCGATTGTTAGATGTATTGAATTAAGATTGTGAAAATATCATTATTAAATTAGTAAAGTAATTAATTGAACTATGTAGTGTATGTTTTCTTTCTCAAATATTATTAGGAAACTGATATTTCCACATGTTAAAATGATATTTTCACATGAATCTCTCTCACAATAATTAATTATGAGAAAGTTTAGTGTAATCTAATTGTATGTGGCGAGTAAAGATGATAAGGAGTGAAAAGTTCTAGCTCTATAAGTAGCTGAAAGTAATTTAATCATATTTGCTAATGAATTTGCGAATAAAAACAATTGAATGTAAAGTAATTTTAAGCATTTATTTGGTAAGGATTACCAGAAGATTTAATGTAATTTAACTAGAATATTATGAGTCAGTATCATTAAATTTGTTGGCTCAAAATAAATCCAAGTCGAACGACTTAATAATTGAATCGATTAATGTTAAGAGAAGCTCAAAATTACTACTTGTTTAAATTGAATTTTGATAAGTTATCTATGTCGATTTTAGGATTTATTTACCGATTTTGATAATTCGAATTACATATCAACGTTAAGAGCTATCGAGACCTCAAATAGTAGTTTCAACAAACAAATAAAGAAAAGAAAAGAAAAGTAAAGAACACAAAACTAAACACCACATTCATCAAAATAGTATGATAAATTCTTAGCTAAATCATATATTTGTTTATTGGATGCAGTCACTTCTACGAAAAGTTCTAGTAAGTCGTAACGACCAAAACAATACATTATAGGACAAGCATATTATATATATAAATAAAGTAAGTATAGTATCTATTAAAAAAAGTCGTTGAGATTGATTGGTGGCGAATTACGATGATGTATAGGATCTGGCCCGCTAGGGACATTTATCATAGACCTTCCACCATTTAAAAAATTCATTGGTGGCGAATTGCGATGATGTATAGGATCTGGTCCGCTAGGGACATTTATCATGGACCTTCCACCATTTAAGGAATTCGTTGGTGGCGAATATTCACGATGATGATGTATAGGATTTGGTCCGCTAAGAACAGTTATCATGGACCTTCCACCATTTAAGGAATTCATTGGTGGCGAATAACGATTATTTATAGGATCTGGTCCGCTAGGAGCACTCCTCATGGACCTTCCGCCATTTCTAGAGTTCATTGGCGGCGAATAACGATTATTTATAGGATCTGGTCCGCTAGAAGCACTCCTCATGGACCTTCCGCCATTTATGGAGTTCATTGGTGGCGAATAACGATTATTTATAGGATCTGGTCCGCTAGGAGCACTCCTCATGGACATTCCGCCATTTATGGAGTTCATTGGCGGCGAATAACGATTATTTATAGGATCTGGTCCGCTAGGAGCACTCCTCAAGGAACTTCCGCCATTTATGGAGTTCATTGGTGGCGAATAACGATTATTTATAGGATCTGGTCCGCTAGGAGCACTCCTCATGGACCTTCCACCATTTATGTAGTTCATTGGCGGTGGTGAATGACGGTTATGTAAAGGATCTGGTCCGCCAGGGACACTTCTCATTGACCTTCCACCATTTATGGAGTTCATTGGCGGTGAAGGATTGTTATGTAGAGGATCTGGTCCGCCAGGGACACTTCTCATGGACCCTCCAGCATTTAAAAAATTCATTGGCGGTGAATGATAATGATGTATAGGATCTGGTCCGCTAGGAACATTTATCATGGACCTTCCAACACCAAAGAAGTATTTGGTGTTGCCTTGCGCACTCATGGACAGTATTGAGAAGACAAGCAAAAACGAAAGGAGGCTTCTGACTACAATTGAATAAGCCATGTCTACTAATAACACTAATGATGAAATAGCTAAATTAATTTGTCACTAGCGATTGCTCCTATAAATAGGATTGTGAAATGGGAGATATATAGAACTACAATTATGATATGAAATTAATTAATGAATTAATAAGGAGTATATTTATGATTTGAATTAATTTCTAAAAGATTATGATCAGAAATTTATTACTAGATTACAAAAATTTGTATTGAATTAGTTGGTAGGATTACAAAAGTTGGTATGAACTTATCAATAGCTGAGTTCAAACAAATATAAGAGATTATGAGCTTTATCTCTATTTCAAGGATCGTGACTATACAGAAAATAATAAACTTAGTATGAACTTTATTCTAATTTCTCGAGTAGATGTAGAGGTCGAGAGTTTAATTTCTTGTTGACATATGATACCCTAGTATAGGTTAAATTATTGTATTAGATTAGGACATTCAAAAAAAAAGTGTTAAGTGATGAATATGACTTTTAGATAAACTATGCACATGCAGATAAGACTAATAATTATGATTAAAAATTAATTACAAGAAGTTGCATATATGGTAAGTAATTAAAATTCAAGGAATGCTATTTTCACAAGAAAGTTTTTATATTCTCACAAGATTGTACATTAATGTTAGTCCCATTTAGTATTTGTGAGGAAAATCTTATGCAATTATCAAATTTAAATGCTGACAAATCCATTAATGATTAAGTTGAATAGCAAATAACGTAAAATTCTAAGTGATAAAGATAGAATAAATTAGTGTCGATCCGTTCTTAATTCAATATTATCACATGTATCCGTATATGACAATATTTATTATCAAATTTATATGTTAAACAAATATCAAAAATGTATTCTCCAAGAGTTGAAGTATTCATTAAAAATTAGACCAAATATTGTAATAATCATTCATCCAAAAATTAAGACCAAAACCAAAATTAATTACTTAAAAGTTAGAACTTAAAAGTTAAAAGTTAACAAGTACTTAGAAATTATAGATTACAAATATCAACAATCAAATTGTAATATTGAAACACATTTCAACTCTTCAATATCCAACCATTTCAAGCAGAGTCTACAAACAAATGATTATCAAAAACTCACAATTTTATATTAGTAATGTATTTCTTTTGTCGTCATTTTTAATTAATATTCATTCTTTACAATTTTTAAATTTAATATCTAGTTTTTATTTTCAATCTTCAAATTTGTGTTTAGTTTTTTAAAGTTTCAAAAATATTCAATATATATTAATGATTATTACTCTATTACTGAAATCTCGATAAGAACATTAAAGACTTGATTGCTCTATTCTCTATCTCGATTTGACAATTTCAAAAGCTCATGAAAATGTAAGGAACTGTATTGCATCATTATTTAATTAATGTCAAATTGTTATTTCATGATGATTAATGACTTTATTTATGTGCTTTATGACATGTGTTATAATTTATTAAATTATTAGGGATGTAAATTATAATATTCCAATAATCAATGTTCAAAATTTTATGAAAATATGAAAATTATTTTAATTAAATTAGAATTTAGAGATGAAGAAGTACACATTATTATTTAATAAAAAATTTGCTTATAATAAATTATTAAAAAAGAAAAAGATGTTTAGGTAATAAAAAAATAACTACAAATTTAACAATTATTAATAAGACAAATTTTAAAATTTAATATGAAATAATCAATTATTTGTATTTAGAATTTTAGAAACAATTTAAACAAGTAATTAAGAAATCGAACTACTCGAACCGATCTCAAACTTATCTGAATCTATTTGCTTAGATTTTCCAAATTATAGTAGAAAACAAATTCTTTTAGGATTTTAGAGAATTTACCTATAAATACCTTCACTTGTAATAAGATTATGAACACATCATTACATATACATATATACATACTTTTACAGATTTAGTTGAGGCACTCAGGCTATTTATTCAGTTTTTCAGGGATGTTGAACCTTATTTATTATTAATTGTTTAGTCGATTTAACAATACTTAAAGTTATGACGATATTAACTAAGTTTTAAACATTTTATTATGACCCCACTTGCTAAAAGTTTTGGGTATGCCGCTGCTGTCACTCAATCAAATTTTAACTAATAAATAAATAAATATATATGTACCTAAAATAAAGGAAGCATAAGAGACTCCAAATCTCTGCGTAGGTTAAGAATGAGCCTCTCCATTTATTCTTGTACTACTCCGTATCCTCTAAACTAATCGTATCTCTCTCGCCTTGAAACCACAAAATCTTCCCCTAATACCCCCACACCCACACCCAACAGCCACCGGAGCCCTATTAACTTACTCATCATAAAACACACACCCACGAGACCATTCACTGATACTAGTTCCTCTCACAACACAAGGCTCCAACCCGACTAACCCTAGCCCCGAATTCCTCTCCAAAATTGTATTGACAAATGTCATTCTTGGCCCAATTCCACCAGTTTTTTTCACATCAATGTCAACATGTAGTGGCTCATGTGATATTTCCCAACTTAATCTTGCGTTGAGCCAGAGAATTGCTTCATCTCTCGGCACTCAAAGGGAATATTATCGTCCCATAGCTTTTGGTTACGACTCCTCAACCTGCAATGTTACTCTGCCCTGCTTGTATTAATATATTTTTCTGTGAAGGACACACGGAGTTGAGAATTTTTATATGATTCCAATACTAGAAATATGACACAAGCAGCCAACAGATAAAGAATAATATAACTGCCAGTATCTATAGGTAAAAAAATGAAGAAGTGCAATGGTAGAAAAGTGATGTTATTTGGTTGAAAAAGCTACAACATGAAATTTTTATGCTTCAACTGACACTATTCATTGTTTTCGTAAAACCTAATCTATCTGAGTTTATATTTAGAACCCTATTGAACGTCTTTGTTTCCTAACAAGATAACCAAATCCAACGATAATTAAGATTATTTTTGAAAATTGGTATTTCCAAATTAGTAAGACTGACCGAATCAATCAACTATATAATTAAAAGGTTTAACAAATTAAAAGGTTCAAATATGTAAGACTGACCGAAAGTATTATTTAAATTTGTAATAATTAAATACAATCCAAATTTGCAATGCATTCAAAAGGAACCCAAACCTGTTAGGAAAGGAGAAAGTGTTTTTTGTTTTGAACTATTTTATAAAAGGGAAAGGGAGAAAAAAACTACCGTTCTTGAAGCTATGTAACACATGTACATGGTTTTAAAAAATAATATTATAATTTTGTTATCTCCTATTTGCTCTCTCATTCCTAAATTAGGATCTCTTCACTAATTAACTTTCAATTTTTTACTTGCACACACAGTGTGTGCAAGTATAAGAACTAGTATCTCTAATAGGAGAAGGTACACCTACAAGATTTTTATTTTATTTTTCGTACTACCAAATTTATTATTAGATTTTTTATTAAAAAATTATTTAAGATAATATATCTTGACAAATTTTATGTAGGAAAACTTTATTATTAAAATTTTAACAAGATATTCGATTTTTAGATGTACTGAATTAAGATTGTGAAAATATCATTATTAAATTAGTAAAGTAATTAATTGAACTATGTAGTGTAAGTTTTCTTTCTCAAAATATTATTAGGAAACTGATATTTTCACATGTTAAAATGATATTTTCACATGAATCTCTCTCACATGGAGGTAATTTAATTGTATTTAGTAATTAATGACTTTGAGGATATAGTTATTAAAAATTTCTTTGATTAATACAATTAAATGTAACTACCTTTACAATAATTAATTATGAGAAAGTTTAGTGAAATCTAATTGTATGTGGCGAGTAAAGATGATTAGGAGTGAAAAGTTCTAGCTCTATAAGCAGCTATAAGTAATTTAATCATATTTGCTAATGGATTTGCGAATAAAAACAATTGAATGTAAAGTACTTTTAAGCATTTATTTGGTAAGGATTACCAGAAGATTTAATGTAATTTAACTAGAATATTATGAGTTAGTATCATTAAATTTGTTGGCTCAAAATAAATGAATTTTGATAAGTTCAAAATTACTACTTTTTTAAAAATGAATTTTGATAAGTTATCTATGTTGATTTTCGAATTACATATCAACATTAAGAGCTATCGGGACCTCAAATAGCAGTTTCAACAAACAAATAAAGAAAAGTAAAGTAAAGAACACAAAACTAAACGCCACATTCATCAAAATAGTATGAGAAATTCTTAGCTAAATCATATATTTGTTTATTGGATGCAGCCACTTCAACGGAAAGTTCTAGTAAGTCGTAATGACCAAAACAATACATTTTAGGACAAGCATATTATATATATATATATATATATATATATATATATATATATATATATATATAATGTAAGTATAGTATATATTAAAAAAAGTTGTTGAGATAGATTGGTGGCGAATTACGATGATGTATAGGATCTGGTCCGCTAGGGACATTTATCATTGACCTTCCACCTTTTAAGGAATTCATTGGTGGCGAATCACGATGATGTATAGGATCTGGTCCGCTAGGAGCACTCCTCATGGACCTTCCACTATTTATGGAGTTCATTGATGGTGAAGGAGGGTTATGTATAGGATCTGGTCTGCTAGGCACACTTCTCATGGACCTTTCCACCATTTAAAAAATCCATTGGTGGCGAATGATAATGATGTATAGGATCTGGTCCGCTAGGGACATTTATCATGGACCTTCCACCATTTAAGGAATTCATTGGTGGCGAATAACGATTATTTATAGGATCTGGTCCGCTAGGAGCACTCCTCATGGACCTTCCACCATTTAAGGAATTCATTGGCGGCGAATAACGATTATTTATAGGATCTGGTCCGCTAGGAGCACTCCTCATGGACCTTCCACCATTGATGGAGTTCACTGGCGGTGGTGAATGACGGTTATGTAAAGGATCTGGTCCGTCAGAGACACTTCTCAATGATTTTCCAACATTTATGGAGTTCATTGGCGGTGAATGATTGTTATGTAGAGGATCTGGTCCGCCAGGGACACTTCTCAAGGACCCTCCACCATTTAAAAAATTCATTGGCGGTGAATGATAATGATTGAAAACTAATTACAAGAAGTTCAATATATGGTAAGTAATTAAAATTTAAGGAATGTTATTTTCACAAGAAAACTTTTATATTCTCACAAGATTGTACATTAATGTTAGTCCCATTTAGTATTTGTGAGGAAAATCTTATGCAATTATCAAATTTAAATGTTGACAAATCCATTAATGATTAAGTTGAATTGCAAATAACGTAAAATTCTAAGCGATAAAGATAGAATAAATTAGTGTCGATCCGTTCTTAATTCAATATTATCACATGTTTCCGTATATGACAATATTTATTATCAAATTTATATGTTAAACAAATATCAAAAATATCTTCTCCAAGAGTTTAAGTATTAAATCAAAAATTTGACCAAATATTGTAATAATCATTCATCCAAAAAGACCAAAACCAAAAATAATTTCTTAGATGTTAGAACTTAAAAGTTATAAAAAGTTAACAAGTACTTAGAAATTCCTGATTACAAATATCAACAACCAAATTTTAATATCGAAACACCTTTCAACTCTTCAAGATCCAACCACTTCAAGTAGAGTCAACAAACAAATGATTATCAAAAACTCACAATTTAATATTAGTAATGTATTTCTTTTGTTGTCATTTTTAATTAACATTCATTCTTTTACAATTTTTAAATTTAATATCTAGTTTTTATTTTAAATCTTCAAATTTGTTTATAGTTTTTTAAAGTTTCAAAATTATTCAGTATATATTAATGATTTGAAGTCTCAATACGAACATTAAAGACTTGATTTCTCTATTCTCTATCTCGATTTGACAATTTCAATAGCTCATGTAAATGTAAGGAACTGTATTGCATCATTATTTAATTAATGTCAAATTGTAATTGCATGAATGATTAATGACTTTATTTATGTTCTTTATGACATGTGTTATAATTTATTAAATTATTATGGATGTAAATTATAATATTCGAATACTCAATGTTCAAAATTTTATGAAAATATTAAAATTATTTTAATTAAATTAGAATTTAGAGATGAAGAAGTACACATTATTATTTATTAATTATTTAATAAAAAATTTAATTATATATAATAAATTATTAAAAAGAGAAAAAGATGTTTAGGTAATAAAAAAATAACTACAAATTTAACAATTCTTAATAAGACAAATTTTAAAATTTAATATGAAATACGTACTCAATTATTTGTTTTTGGAATTTTAGAAATAATTTAAACAAGTAATTAAGAAATCGAACTATACGAACCGATCTTGAACTTATCGAACCGAACTCAAACTTACCAAACTGAACCGAACTCGAACTATTCGCGAACAAAGACAAACCGAACCACATGGTTCACAAACATGTTCGATCGAGCAATCGAACGGAACACTATGTGCGATCTCGACTGGACTAGGTGTGACAACCCTAAAATAGGTCCATTCTATCCAACCCATTCCGAGTCGCCAAATACATGGTACAGAACACAACTACAATTTTATTACAACAATTGTCATGCAAAATACAACAACACATATACTATGAGTTTGGATACAAATATATACCAAATGTGACACATGTCCCAACCGTGGACAGCACCTTACAGTGACACCTTACATAAAGGTATAGTCAAAAATTGTTTTAAAAACTAAAATCTTCGGGAAGTGCTCAAGGAAACCTTCATACATGGGAGGCCATACTTCTAGGTTATGATAGATATCATATAGCCACAGAATTATTCTTGGTTGACCCAATAGACCCCAAAGAAAAACGAGAAGATCACTATCATATTCTTTCCAATGGTGAGTTTTCTCTTGATTTATCATTATCTCCACTGTCTCAAATTGAGAAATATACTTCAAACAAACACCAAGATTATATAGGTAGTGGTCGTAAATATACTCAGCAAGTGGATGAGCACAACCCTGTTTTATGATGACACGAGGTTGTATGTCATTAGACATCTTGTATGATAGTGGCAAAATACCCTTCCAACATTGGGTTCGCCTCTCCCTATATGATTCAACAAATATAACTACTGAAAGATGTATACAACACACTTGTCTATACTGTTTAGGGAGAACTCCACAGCTAGAGACCATCGTTCTATTCCCTTGTTACCCCCGCTCGACTCAGCTACACTTTTATTACCTGAAATGAATTGTGAAGCAAAAGGGTGAGCACAATTAGCTCAGTAAAGAATATCATGACTAAAGATAATTAAATTATCAATAGCCTTTATCAATAATAAATCAGAGATTTAGAACATATGGTAGATGATAAAAATTTTAACCATAGTTGCAGCGGAACGAGCAATCCATTTGAAGAGTCAAATAGACTATAAAGTCTATTATCTTCTCTATGTTAAAAATCCACCAACAATGGTTTATCCCTGTAACATTAATAAACAATTCCGGTCCAAAATCATATGAATAACTCATAATCATAATTGTAGTTCTAAATTCCTCTTCTCATCCAGGACGAAGATAATTTTTCATCACATATCTTTACCTGAAACATCAAAGATCATGGTTACACCAAATCACATTTCTTGTTCATAATCATACTAATAATTTCATCTTTGCACTACGGCCAAGGATATTCATTTGTATCACCAGTTGGTCATGTTCATCACAACACCTGTTCATCTTTGCACTACTGGCCAAAGGTATTCAACAACATGTCATCTTTTCACTACGGGCCAAAGATATTCATCAACAATTCATCTTTGCACTACAGGCCAAAGATATTCCTCAACAGTTCATATTTGCACTACAGGCCAAATATATTCATCAACAGTTCATATTTGCACTACAGGCCAAATATATTATTATCTCAAAGAAATATATAATCATTTTAGAATTTATATAAACAATAATTATAATCATGTTGATCATTTCACCTTTACAGTTAAGCTATAGATATTCAATTATAAATTCAATGGTCACGATCATACCAGTCAACAATTCAACTTTGCACTACTGGCCAAAGAGAACCCATGGTCATGATCATACCAAAAATCTACACATCTTTACACTCAAGTCAAAGAGAAATATCATCATTATGGTTATAAAAATGTTATATATAAAAATAATATGATCAACATATAGTTTTAATCTCAAGAGTAATATTCATAAATCAACTATAATTTGGTCAGAAAAATAAACTAATTTTGTCGTGAATAGTACTCATGAATAGTAACTTATGAATAGTAACTCATGAATAGTAACTCCGACATGAAAAAGATAGAAATTCCACATTAAAATCTATACCAATATTTCAGTATAATGATATTGAAAGAATAAAATTTCTTAAACTTATAAACATTTTATTTTAATTGTTTACACTTTACTAAATAATGCATTTAATCATCCTAAAATGCCAAACTCATAAGATTTCATCACCAATAACCAAAATCCTCATCAAAAATCTGCATATACCTCATGTAGGATTCTCAAGCCATAAAATCCTATTTTCTAATTTTCTTCATTCACATAACATATTTAACTCATTTATTCATAACTAGTCCATTTTTATGAAAAATAGCAAATTAGTTCCAAAAATATTTCTTCTTTGGGATTTAGCATAATATAGTCCCATATTAAACATATATTTTTCTTAGAATTTTTAAAATTCATTTACTATTTTTTCATATGGCCAAAACCACCGAATATTTAGATATTTATCATAAATTATACTTTTATCCAAAAATTCCGAAATTCATAGAGTAAACTGATATTATATAGATGTACTCCCAATAATTTTTTTTATCAATTTGGAAGTTAACCACAAGGAGTTATAAGTGGTTACTTTTAAAATAGTCTTTTCCCGTAAAATTCATAACTCTTAATCTATACATCCAAAAATCGCCATTTTTGGACACAATCAATAAAACTCATCAAAATATCATTTCAAATTTTTTCAGAATTTTCTGAAGGACGGAAGAAGTACAAACTGAAAAACATAATAACCCTTAAAATCTCTTACCTCGAAAGAGCAGTACTTCTGACTGGAATATCGGATGAAAAACAGAAGATAACTTCTACTAAATAGCAACTCTCAAAGTATCTAAATATTCTCAAAAATATGTTTGATAATATAGAGAGAAAGAAAACTTATTTCTGGTGTGATTTTCAATTCTAACATAAGCACCTATTTATAGGATAATGCTAGAACGCCAAAGGAGACTAAAATAATAAAATATTAATTTAATTATTTTTCTTCCTACGTACCAACCCATCTTGAAAGCCATCAGCAGCCAAATCTAAAATTTCATGCAGCCCACATGTTTTAAATAAGAGTGGGTCTCACCCATAATTTTAATAAAAATTATTTTATTTTCTGAAATTTCAACAATTCATAGAAAATAGCCCGGTTATCAGAAAAAAACGAATTTTATGTCCATTCTGACTGAAATCGAATTCTCTACAACTTTATAGCTTTGAGTTTTTCCAAATTCCAAACCTAAAATATCCGAAATCCATAAACGGATGATTTTAAACATCATTTCAACACCTTTTAAAATTCATAACAAATCATGCGTTAATTTTTAATGGTTCAAAATTTGTGGACATATACTCAACTCATATATGTATAACATATCCAAAAATCACAATGATCCAACGGTCAGATTAAAATTATAACTCACGAAGTAAAGTTTTAAGAACACCGATTTGAGTTTTTAATACCTCCAATCCGACAAAATACTGATAAAACACCTCAACTTTAATTCCATCATTTATAACCACATAAATAAATCCATTATTTATATCCACATCAAATAAATATTTCATTATCATATAAATCAATAATTAATTATTCACAAATAATATTACAGAATCACAATTATGACAATCAGACCGTTCCCAGGAAAGAGGGGGCTTTCCAATAAGAATTTTTCCTTACTGGCGCGCAATTAGGTGACCAAACCTCTCCTTGACAGAACTTTCTAGACATTGCCAATAATGCTATCTAATAATATTATTCAAATAATACGAATTATTGATCTGATAATGAGAAATATTGTGCAGTGATAATTATTGAAACAACAATAATATAAAATATCAACGCAGCAATTATTGAATCAATAAAATATTGAGCAGTAATTACTGTAATAATTATTGAGTAGTGCCTTCTTACGTAAGAATCAATAATTCAAAAATATTGTGTAATACCGTGTGCTATTGTGCAACAACGCGTATTACTTTATTTTACCAACCAGGTATTCCAACAGTGTTAACGATAACGATTACGCCGTTATTTATAAAAACTTAATTTTGTCATTTTCTTCATCCGGCAGTTATTCTGTTATGGGGCCCACAAATGGCTGCGCCGTCGTACGAATATTCTCCGACAGAAAGAATATTTCACGACCAAACGAATATTCCCCGACAACAATGAATATTTTATAATCACTTGTGTATTTTAAAAAAAAATTCATACATCACCCTTAACTTTAACCTTTTATCAATTTAATCATTTACTGAATTGTAATTATAAGAAAAATTGAATACTTTTATTTCATAAAATTTGGGATCTTACAATCTCCTCTCTTTATGAAATTTCGTCCCCGAAATTTACGTACATGGTATTTCAAAGAGTTGAGAATACCTTGCTTTCATTTCAGATTCTATCTTTCCTGTCATCATGATTTCTCCATTGCTCATCTCCTGTATTTCAGATATCATTCTAGAATACAATTTTAAAACAAGGGTTAATTGAACAAATTAACATATCATATAATATCCCGATATTATGACTGACCAACAAATAAGCTTAGGTAGGACACACTAGCGAAGAATTTACTTATCTATCCCCTCCTAGTTATATTCCCCGATCTCCGCCAGAGATCATATCCCTAAGCTCTGATACCAACTGTGACAACCCCAAAATAGGTCCATTCCATCCAACCCATTGTGAGTCACCAAATACATGGTACAGAAAACAACTACAATTTTATTACAACAATTGTCATGCAAAATACAACAACACATATACTGTGAGTTTGGATACAAATATATACCAAATGTGACACATGTCCCAACCGGGGACATCACCTTACAATGACACCTTACATAAAGGTATAGTCAAAAACTGTTTTAGAAACTAAAATCTTTGGGAAGTGCTCAAGGAAACCTTCATACATGGGAGGCCATACTTCTAGGTTATGATAGATATCATATGGCCACAGAATTATCCTTGGTTGACCCAATAGTCCCCAAAGAAAAACGAGAAGATCACTATCATATTCTTTCCAATGGTGAGTCTTCTCTTAATTTATCATTATCTTCACTGTCTCAAATTGAGAATTATACTTCAAACAAACACCAAGATTATATAGGTAGTGCTCGTAAATATACTCAGCAAGTGGATGAGCACAACCCTGTCTTATGGTGGCACGAGGTTGTATGTCATTAGACATCTTGTATGATAGTGGCAAAATACCCTTCCAACGTTGGGTTCGCCTCTCTATATATGATTCACCAAATATAACTACTGAAAGATGTATACAGCACACTTGTCTATACTGTTTAGGGAGAACTCCACAGCTAGAGACCACCGTTCTATTCCCTTGTTACCCCCGCTAGACCCAGCAACACTTTTATTACCTGAAATGAATTGTGAAGCAAAAGGGTGAGCACAACTAGCTCAGTAAAGAATATCATGACTAAAGATAATTAAATTATCAATAACCTTCATCAATAATAAATCAGAGATTTAGAACATATGGTAGATGATAAAAATTTCAACCATAGTTGCAGCGGAACAAGCAATCCATTAGAAGAGTCAAATAGACTATAAAGTCTATTATCTTCTCCATGTTAAAAATCTACCAACAATGGTTTATCCCTGTAACATTAATAAACAATTCCGGTCCACAATCATATGAATAACTCATAATCATAATTGTAGTTCTAAATTCCTCTTCTCATCCAGGACGAAGATAATTTTTCATCACATATCTTTACCTGAAACATCAAAGATCATGGTTACACCAAATCACATTTCATGTTCATAGTCATACTAATAATTTCATCTTTGCACTATGGCCAAGGATATTCATTTGTATCACCAGTTGGTCATGTTCATCTCAACACCTGTTCATCTTTGCACTATTGGCCAAAGATACTCAACAACATGTCATCTTTGCACTACGGGCCAAAGATATTCATCAACAATTCATCTTTGCACTACAGGCCAAAGATATTCCTCAACAGTTCATATTTGCACTACAGGTCAAATATATTCATCAACAGTTCATATTTGCACTACAGGCCAAATATATTATTATCTCAAAGAAATATATAATCATTTTAGAATTTATATAAACAATAATTATAACCATGTTGATCATTTCACCTTTACAGTTAAGCTAAAGGTATTCAATTATAAATTCAATGGTCACGATCATACCAGTCAACAATTCAACTTTACACTACTGGCCAAAGAGAACCCATAGTCATGATCATACCAAAAATCTACCCATCTTTACACTCAAGTCAAAGAGAAATATCATCATTAGGGTTATAAAAATGTTATATATAAAAATAATATGATCAACATATAGTTTTAATCTCAAGAGTAATATTCATAAATCAACTATAATTTGGTCAGAAAGAGAAACTAATTTTGTCCTGAATAGTACTCATGAATAGTAACTTATGAATAGTAACTCATGAATAGTAACTCGTGAATAGTAACTCCGACATGAAAAAGATAGAAATTCCACAATAAAATCTATACCAATATTTCAGTATAATGATATTGAAAGAATAAAATTTTTTAAACTTATAAACAATTTATTTTAATTGTTTACACTTTACTAAATAATGCATTTAATCATCCTAAAATGCCAAACTCATAAGATTTCATCACCAATAACCAAAATTCTCATCAAAAATCTGCATATACCTCATGTAGGATTCTCAAGCCATAAAATCCTATTTTCTAATTTTCTTCCTTCACATAACATATTTAACTCATTTATTCATAACTAGTCTATTTTTATGAAAAATACCAAATCAGTTCCAAAAATATTTCTTTTCTGGGATTTAGCAGAATATAGTCCCATATTAAACATATATTTTTCTTAGAATTTTTAAAATTCATTTACTATTTTTCATATGGCCAAAACCGCCGAATATTTAGACATTTATCATAAATTGTACTTTTTTCCAAAAATTCCGAAATTCACAGAGTACACTGATATTATATAGATGTACTCCCAATAAAATTTTTATCAATTTTGAAGTTAACCACAAGGAGTTATAAGCGGTTATTTTTAAAATAGTCTTTTCTCGTAAAATTCATAACTCTTAATTTATACATCCAAAAATCGCCATTTTTGGACACAATCAATAAAACTCATCAAAATATTATTTCAAATTTTTTCAGAATTTTCTGAAGGACGGAAGAAGTACAAACTGAAAAACATAATAACCCTTAAAATCTCTTACCTCGAAAGAGCTGTACTTTTGACTGGAATATCGGATGAAAAACCGAAGAAAACCTCTACTAAATAGCAACTCTCAAAGTATCTAAATATTCTCAAAAATATGTTTGATAATATAGAGAGAAAGAAAACTTATTTCTGGTGTGATTTTCAATTCTAACATAAGCACCTATTTATAGGAAAATGCTAGAACGCCAAAGGAGACTAAAATAATAAAATATTATTTTAATTATTTTTCTTCCTACGTACCAACCCATCTTGAAAGCCTTCAACAACCAAATCTGAAATTTCATGCAGCCCACATGTTTTAAATAAGAGTGGGTCCCACCTATAATTTTAATAAAACTTATTTTATTTTCCGAAACTTCAACAATTCATAGAAAATAGCCCGGTTATCAGAAAAATACGAATTTAATGTCCATTCTGACTGAAATTGAATTCTCTACAACTTTGTAGCTTTGAGTTTTTCCAAATTCCAAACCTAAAATATCCGAAATCAGTAAACGGATGATTTTAAACATCGTTTCAACACCTTTTAAAATTCATAACAAATCATACGTTAATTTTTAACGATTCAAAGTTTGTGGATATATACTCAACTCATATATGTATAACATATCCAAAAATCACAACGATCCAACGGTCAGATTAAAATTATAACTCACGTAGTAAAGTTTTAAGAACACCGATTTGAGTTTTTAATACCTTCAATACGACAAAATACTGATAAAACACCTCAACATTAATTCCATCATTTATAACCACATAAATAAATCCATTATTTATATCCACATCAAATAAATATTTCATTATCATATAAATCAATAATTAATTATTCACAAATAATATTACAGAATCACAATTATGACAACCAGGACGTTCCCAGGAAAGAGGGGGCTTTCCAATAAGAATTTCTCCTTACTGGCGCGCAATTAGGTGACCAAACCTCTCCTTGACAGAACTTTCTAGACATTGCCAATAATGCTATCTAATAATATTATTCAAATAATACGAATTATTGATCTGATAATGAGAAATATTGTGCAGTGATAATTATTGAAACAACAATAATATAAAATATCAACGCAGCAATTATTGAATCAATAAAATATTGAGCAGTAATTACTGTAATAATTATTGAGTAGTGCCTTCTTACGTAAGAATCAATAATTCAAAAATATTGTGTAATACCGTGTGCTATTGTGCAACAACGCGTATTACTTTATTTTACCAACCAGGTATTCCAACAGTGTTAACGGTAACGATTACGCCGTTATTTATAAAAACTTAATTTTGTCATTTTCTTCATCCGGCAGTTATTCTGTTATGGGGCCCACAAATGGCTGCGCCGTCGTACGAATATTCTCCGACAGAAAGAATATTTCACGACCAAACGAATATTCCCCGACAACAATGAATATTTTATAATCACTTGTGTATTTTAAAAAAAAATTCATACATCACCCTTAACTTTAACCTTTTATCAATTTAATCATTTACTGAATTGTAATTATAAGAAAAATTGAATACTTTTATTTCATAAAATTTGGGATCTTACACTAGGCGAGCAAGTCGAACTCGAATTGAACCGAACTCAAATCGAACTGAATCGGTTCGCGAACAGTTCGGTTCATTTGCAGCCCTAATTTGATTCGAGGTATTTAGTGATTTCAAGAAGCTTTGGAGATGAACTAGTAGATTTGAAGTAAAAAAGCTTAGTTTTCAGCTATTCTACAGAAGTACTCTACGGACGTAGTGATTGGAGCTGACATGGAGTTACTTGACGATTGTGAAATCACTCTCATCTAGCATAGCAGTCTACGATCAAAGTAAAATTAATCTACTAAAATTGCGTAAAAGAGCTGGTTCGAAGAAACGAACATAATTTTTACATCAGGTGTCCGATTGCCTATTATAATATGTTTTCGAAAAGGAAATTTTGTGCTCCATACCATGTTAAACAGGGTTTCCCTGTTGAGGTCATTTTCATACTCAAAACTACATATCCATTTTATTCTTGTACAACTACGTATCCTCTAAACTAATCATATCTCTCTCGCCTTCAAACCACAAAATCTCCCCCTAATACCCCCACACCCACACCCAACAGCCACCAGAGCCCTATTAACTTACTCGTCATAAAATACACTCCCACGAGACCATTCGCTAATACTAGTTCCTCTAACAACACAAGGGTCCAACCCGACTAATCCTAGCCCCAAATTCCTCTCCAAAATTGTATTTACAAATGTCATTCTTGGCCCAATTCCACCAGTTTTTTTTCCACATCAATGTCAACATGTAGTGGCTCATGTGCTATTTCCCAACTTAATTTTGCGTTGAGCCAGAGAATTGCTTCATCTCTCGGCACTCAAAGGGAATATTATCGTCCTATAGGCTTTTGGCTACGACTCCTCAACCTGCAATATTGTTACTCTACCCAGCTTGTATGAATATGTTTTTCTGTGAAGGACACACGAAGTTGAGAATTTTTATATGATTCCAATAGTAGAAATACGACACAAGCAGCCATCAGATTAAGAATAATATAACTGCCAGTATCTATAGGTAAAAAAATGAAGAAGTGCAATGGTAGAAAAGTGATGTTATTTGGTTGAAAATGCTACAACATGAAATTTTATGGTTCAACTGACACTATTCATTATCTTCGTAAAACCTAATCTATCCGAGTTTATTTAGAATCCTATTGAATGTCTTTGTTTTCTAACAAGATAACCAAATCCAACGATGATTAAGATTTTTTTTTTGAAAATTGATATTTTCAAATTAGTAAGACTGACTGAATCAATCAACTATATAACTAAAAGGTTTAACAAATTAAAAGGTTCAAATATGTAAGACTGATCGAATCTATCAACTACTCCCTCCGTCCAATGATAAAAGTCCTTATTAATATTATGAGTAGTCCCATGTTAAATGTCCATTTTCCTTTAATAACAAACATTTACACATATTTTCTATTATACCCGTAGCATTAAATATCTCATACTTTTTTTATTCTAATTCTCTCTCCATATTTAATGACATTATTATGGACAATTTTGTCATTTTATTCATCTTCTTAATTTGCGTGAAAAGTCAACCAGGACTTTTATCTTGGGACAGAGGGAGTATATAATTAAAAGGTTTCACAAATTTTTTGTTTCCTATCCAAATTAGTATACGTATTATTTAAATTTGTAATAATTAAATACTATCCAAATTTGCTAGGCATTCAAAACCAGTTAGGAAAGGAGAAAGTGTTTTTTGTTTTTAACTATTTTATAAAGGGAGAGGGAGAAAAAAGCTACCGTTCTTGAAGCTATGTAACACATGTACATGGTTTTAAAAAATAATAATACAATTTTGTTATCTCCTATTTTCTCTCTCATTCCTAAATTATATCTTCACTAATTAACTATCAATTTTTTACTTGCACACACAATGTGTGCAAGTAAGAACTAGTATCTCTAATAGGAGAAGGTACACCTACAAGGTTTTATTTTATTTTTCGTTCTACCAAATTTATTATTAGATTTTTTATTAAAAAATTATTTAAGATAATATATCTTGACAAATTTTATGTAGGAAAACTTTATTATTAAAATTTTAACAAGATATTCGATTGTTAGATGTATTGAATTAAGATTGTGAAAATATCAATATTAAATTAGTAAAGTAATTAAATGAACTATGTAGTGTATGTTTTCTTTCTCAAATATTATTAGGAAACTGATATTTCCACATGTTAAAATGATATTTTCACATGAGTCTCTCTCACAATAATTAATTATGAGAAAGTTTAGTGTAATCTAATTGTAAGTCGCGAGTAAAGATGATTAGGTATGAAAAGTTCTAACTCTATAAGCAGCTGAAAGTATTTTAATCATATTTGCTAATGAATTTGAGAATAAAAACAATTGAATGTAAAGTACTATTAAGCATTTATTTGGTAAGGATTAGCAGAAGATTTAATGTAATTTAACTAGAATATTATGAGTCAGTATCATTAAATTTGTTGGCTCAAAATAAATCCAAGTCGAACGACTTAATAATTGAATCGATTAAATCCAAGCTCAAAATTACTACTTGTACAAATCTCTACGTAGGTTAAGAATGAGTTTCTCCATTTTATTTGTAAGACCCCAACTTATTATAAATAAAATTAAATTTTTCTTTATTCATTATTCTAAATTAATAAGGGTTAATTTGATATAATGCTTTGGTTATGGGTGAAATGTGAAAATTTTACAAAATAATCAAGTGGTTACAAAATATTCTTTTTTTCGGGGAATATTCGTTTGGTCGTGGAATATTCTTATTGTCGGGAATCTCCGTACGACGGCGCAGTAAATTGTGGGCCCCATAACGAAAAACGGTTGGATGAAAGAAAACGACAAATATTGAGTTTTATAAATAACGGCGTAAATTGTTACCGTTAACACTGTTGGGTTACCTGGTGGTTAAAATACAGTAATACGCGTGGTTGCACAGTAGCACACGGTATTGCACAGTATTGTTTAATTATTGATTCGTACGTAAGAAGACACTACTCAATAATTGCTGCATTGTTTGTTTATATTATTATTGTTTCAATAATTGTCACTGCACAGTATTTCTCATTATCAGATCAATAATTCATATTATTTGAATAATATTATCCGATAACATTATAGGCAATGTCTAGAAAGTTCTGTCTAAGGAGAGGTTTGGTCACCTAATTGCGCGCCAGTAAGGAGAAATCCTTATTGGAAAGCCTCCTCTTTCCTGAGAACGGCTTGATTGTCATAATTGTGATTCTGTAATATTATTTAAGAATAATTAATTATTGATTCATATGATAAGGAAATATTTATTTGATGAGGATATAATTGATGAATATATTATTTTATGTGGGTATAATTGAAGGAATTAATGCTGAGGTATTTTATCAGTATTTTGTCAGACTAGAAGAATTAAAAATCATCCGTTTGTGGATTTCGGATAATTTCTGTTTGGAATTTGGAAAAATTTTCTTCTGTAAAGTTGTAGAGAATTGAAATTCCTATAAAAAGTCGCGAGATTCAAATTTTCTAACAAAGGGGCTATTTATTGTGAATTATTGAAGTTCCGGAGTTCCGAAATAATTAATTTTTGAAAGTTTTAATTATTTTATTTAAGAAAAACATTTTTGTGGTTGTTGGCACATGGGTGGCTGATATTTTTGACCAAAGAAGGCTGCTAAGGAATTAAGAAAAATAAATTAATATTTTATTAATTTAGTCTCCCTTGGCGCTCTAGCATTTTTCTATAAATAGAGGACTAAATTAGAATTGAAAATCACACCAGAAACAAGTTTTCTCTCTTTCTATCTCTATATTATCGAGCGTATTCTTGTGAGTATACTTTGTGTGTTGCTATACGGTGCGAGTTTCTGTCAGCACTATACCGAAATTCAGTCAGAAGTACGGTTATCTTGAGGTAAGGGATGTTATTTTCTTCTTAAATGATATTATTTTCTTCAATATCATTATGCCGAATTATTGGTGAACTTTTTAATCAAATTTGGAACTTTTTTTGTCGGGGTTACTATTCACGTATACGGCACTATTCACGTATACATCACTATTCATGAATACGACACTATTCACCGAAAAAATAAAAATTTTCCTTTTTGTCCAAGATGTCTATTTTGGCTACTATCTTTGATTGTATCCATGTTTTGATCGTTATTTTTGAATTCTGCTTCAAAATTGGTTATTATGGAGTATTATTGATCTTGGATAACACTGTTATACGAATCCCTAATATTTGTCCTTCTATCTCATTGGATTCATTCTTAAAAATATTTTTCATCATCCTCAGTCCTTAATGATGGTATTATTGAATATCTTTGGCCTGTAGTGCAAAGATAAATGATTACTGGTGAATATCTTTGACTCGTAGTGCAAAGATGAACAAGTGTTGAGATGAACATGACCAACCGGTGATATAAATGAATATATTTGGCCTGTAGTGCAAAGATGATTAAAGATGTATATTGATTGTTGTTACAGGGATAAAATATTGATGATGGACTCTTAAATATTAGAAGATAGTAGAATTCATCCTCTACGTGACTCTTCTAATGGATTGTTGTTTCCACTGTAGTTGTTGATCTAAAACTTGTTGTCTATTGTATTGTATCAAATTTTTTCCTGTTGAAGACTAACGATAATTTGTTGTATGTTATCTTAGTCGCGTAATATTTTTTACTGGGCTAGTTGAGCTCACCCTTTTCCTTTTTGTTCCATTTTTCTTCTCAGGAGGTGAGAACATAGCAGGATCGAGTCGGGTATGGAGTGAGGTTTCTAGAAAGATGTTTTAGCAGTCCTCACTATTTCTATAAAATAGTGTTTGAATAATTGTAATGAGGACTTATTTGCGTGTGGATATTGTCTAGAAGACAATATTTGTATTTAAACTCACAGTATGTATTGTCGTATTTCACACGACATTTATATTATTGAAGTTGTAGTTCGCTTTATGTACCATATATTTGGCGACTCAGAATGGGTGTTGTATACCTGTTTTGGGGGCGTCACAGTTGGTATCAAAGCTTAGGGATATGGTCTCTGGCGGAGATCGGGGAATAGAACTTGGAGGGGAGAGATGAGTAAATCCTTTGCTAGTGTGTCCTAACTAAGCTTATTTATTGGTCGGTCATAATATAGGGATATTATATGACATGTTAATTTGTTTAATTAACCCTTGTTTTATGGTAGTATTTAAGAATGGCTGCTGAGAACGTTAACAATGGAGTGAACGAGACTATGGAGCAACCTTTAGTCACAAACCAGGAGAACGTGCAACAGGAAGACAATATTCCTCCTGTAAACAAAACTACCGAGCAAACGATGAACGGTGGAATGTTTAGGAGCTTTTTGCAGTTCATACAAAATCAGACGAGGGAGACTCGTGTACAAAATACGGGTGGAAATGATGGCAACGCGAGGTCTGTCACAGCCAAGCAGTTTAAGGAGTTGGGACCACCAGAATTTAAGGGAAAATCAGATCCGATCATGGAAGAAACATGGGTCAAGCAAATTACCAAGAAATTCGATGTCTTGGGATGCACGGAGGAACTGAAGGTTCCATTTGCTACCTTTATGTTTCGTGGTGAAGCAGATTACTGGTGGGAATCTGTGAAGCGTACCCAACCAGATGCACTCAACATGTCTTGGGAAAGATTTCAGAAACTTTTCAATGACAAGTACTTTCCTGAAAGTATTCGTCATATGAAAGAGGTAGAGTTTATTAGACTCGAACAGAATAACATAACGGTGTCTCAATACGAGGCAAAGTTCGCAGAATTGTCCAGGTTTGCACCTCATTTGGTGGAGAATGAGGAACGTATGACGCAGATATTTCTGAGAGGTCTAAAACCCAAGATTCGTCAATACCTTATATCTCATAAATTTTCTTTATATTCAGATGTTGTAAACAGGGCTCAGTTGTTAGAGCGAGATAGTGAATATACTCAACCGAGGGGCCACAACCAGGGTCATATCGGTGACAGCAGTCATCCGAACGATGATAACCAGCGAGGAAGGAAGAATACAGACAAAGGCGGTAACCACTCAGGTGGTAATCGTGGCCATGATAATAGAAGAGGTGACTCAAGTGGAAATTTCAGAAAGAGAAGATTCAACAACGACGGAAAGACATCAGCAGCAGCACCATCACTAACAACAAATTCTAGGGGAGGAGAACGACCGCCAGTTAGATGTTACAAATGCGGGAAAGAGGGACATATCAGCCCAAACTGTCCACAACAATCCAAGGTATGTTACAACTTTGGAAAGGAAGGCCACATCGCTCGAGATTATACTATTGCGAAAACAAGTTCAGCGGGAGTGGTGATTCTAAGGGCTGTCCCGGATAAGTCAAAATCAGCGGTTCCTGGATGAGCGTTTGTCATGACTGGCCAAAACGTGAGGAACCTAAACGAAGTGATCACGGGTAAGCTAATCTTGAATTCTTGCGAAGTTTATACCTTATTAGATACCAGTTCTACCCATTCTTTTATCTCTCCTGCTTGTGCTCAACGTTTAAACTTGACTCTGGAGAAATTAGATTTTGATTTATCTGTTGAAACTCGAGGGTGAAACCTTCGTTACATCTACAATTTATAAATCTTGCATGATCCAAGTTGGCACTATCACATTACCTGTGGATCTTATCTCTTTAAAGATACTTGTTTTTGATGTGATTTTAGGAATTGATTGGTTAACCACTCATCATGCCAAAATTGATTATTTTTGTAAGGTTGTTAGTTTTCATATTCCTAACCAACCTGTCATACGAATTCAAACTACTAAACCACTAAAATCAGTTAATGTCATATCAAGCCACAAAGCTATTCGTTTATTGAAAAACGGATGCCAAGCTTTCTTAGCCCATGTTATGGATTTGAATAAAGACAAGTCAGATTTGAATAATATTTCTGTGGTTAGATAATTTCCTGATGTATTTTCTGAAGAGCTTCCCGGTCTACCCCCAGAACGTGAAGTTGAATTCTTTATTGATCTTGAACCGGGTACAAAACCCATTTCTAAAACCCCATATCGAATGGCTCATATTGAACTTCAGGAGTTAAAAAGTCCAACTACAGGAATTATTAGACATCGGTTTCATTCGTCCTAGTTCATCTCCTTGGGGTGCTCCTGTTTTATTTGTAAAGAAGAAAGATGGGAGTATGCGACTTTGTATTGACTACCGAGAATTAAACCATGTCACCACCAAGAATAAGTATCCACTACCTCGCATTGATGACCTGTTTGACCAGTTGCAAGGAGCACAATTCTTTTTAAAGATCTATCTTCATTCTGGATATCATCAGCAAAAGATTAAAACTGAGGATATTCCAAAGACTGCCTTCAGAACTCGGTATGGGCATTATGAATTCTTAGTGATGTCTTTCGGATTGACTAATGCCCATGCTGCCTTCATGGATATGATGAACCGAGTATTCAAGGAATATTTGGATCAATTCGTTGTTGTCTTTATTGATGACATCCTCATCTATTCCAAAAGTCGTGAAGATCATGAGCACCATTTGAAGCTAGTACTTCAAAGACTTCGTGAACACAAGCTTTATGTCAAGCTGAAGAAATGCGATTTTTGGCTTGAGGAAGTAGCATTCCTTGGGCATGTGGTGTCAAAACATGGAGTATTTGTGGACCCGGCGAAGATTGAAGCAATACAAAGTTGGGAGCAGCCAAAGTCGATGACCGAAGTACGTAGATTTCTGGGCTTAGCTGGTTATTATCGGAGATTCGTGGAAGGATTTTCTCGAATCGCTACTCCGTTAACTCAGCAGACTCGGAAGGATGCAAAATTCGTATGGAGCGAGGAATGCGAGAAGAGCTTCCATGAGCTCAAGAGAAGACTCATTTCGGTACCTATTCTGACAATACCATCTGGTTCGGATGGATTTGTTATCTACAGCGATGCTTCTGGGAAGGGGTTAGGATGTGTTCTCATGCAACATGGGAAAGTCATAGCCTATGCCTCACGATAACTCAAAGAATATGAGAGGAATTATCCTACTCATGATTTGGAGTTGGCAGCAGTCGTATTCGAGTTGAAGATATGGAGACACTACTTGTACGGAGAGAAAGTGGATATTTATACGGACCATAAAAGCCTCAAATATTTCTTCACCGAAAAAGAACTCAACATGCGGCAACGACATTGGCTTGAGCTGTTGAAAGATTACGATCAGACTATTCAATATCATCCTAGAAAAGCGAACGTAGTAGATGACGCATTGAGTAGAAGATCATATGCGAGTACGAGTGCAATATTGTCAACGCAAAGGCCCATACGCGTGGTTGCACAGTAGCACACGGTATTGCACAATATTGTTGAATTATTGATTCGTACGTAAGAAGGCACTACTCAATAATTGTTATAGTAGTTACTGTTCATTATTTTATTATATTGATTCAATAATTGCTGCATTGTTAGTTTATATTATTATTGTTTCAATAATTGTCACTGCACAGTATTTCTCATTATCAGATCAATAATTCATATTATTTGAATAATATTATCAGATAACATTATTGGCAATGTCTAGAAAGTTCTGTCTAAGGAGAGGTTTGGTCACCTAATTGCGTGTCAGTAAGGAGAAATCCTTATTGGAAAACCCCCTCTTTCCTGGGAACGGCCTGGTTGTTATAATTGTGATTCTATAATATTATTTAAGAATAATTAATTATTGATTCATATGATAAGAAAATATTTATTTGATGAGGATATAATTGATGTATATATTATTTTATGTGGATATAATTGAAGGAATTAATGCTGAGGTATTTTATCAGTATTTTGTCGGACTGGAAGAATTAAAAATCATCCGTTTTTGGATTTCGGATAATTTTTATTTGGAATTTGGAAAAATTTTCTTCTGCAAAGTTGTAGAGAATTGAAATTCCTATAAAAAGTCGCAAGATTTGAATTTTCTGACAAAGAGGCTATTTATTGTGAAGTATTGAAGTTCCAGAGTTCCGAAATAATTGATTTTTGAAAGTTTTAATTATTTTATTTAAGAAAAACGTTTTTGTGGTTGTTGGCACATGGGTGGCTGATGTTTTTGACCAAAGAAGGCTCCTTTGGCGTTCTAGCATTTTCCTATAAATAGAGGGCTAAGTTAGAATTGAAAATCACACCAAAAATAAGTTTTCTCTCTCTATATTATCGAGCGTATTCTTGTGAGTATACTTTGTGTGTTGCTATGTGATGCGAGTTTCTGTCAGCACTATACCGAAATTCAATCAGAAGTACGGTAACCTTGAGGTAAGGGATGTTATTTTCTTCTTAAATGATATTATTTTCTTCAATATCATTATGCCGAATTATTGGTGAACTTTTTAATCAAATTTTGAAATTTTTGTGTCGGGGTTACTATTCACGTATACGGCACTATTCACGAATACGACACTATTCACCGAAAAATAAAAATTTTCCTTTTTGTCCAAGATGTCTATTTTGGCTACTATCTTTGATTGTATCCATGTTTTGATCATTAGTTTTGAATTCTGCTTCAAAATTGGTTATTATGGAGTATTATTGATCTTGGATAAAACTGTTATACGAATCCCTAATATTTGTCCTTCTATCTCACTGGATTCGTTCTTAAAAATATTTTTCTTCATCCTCAGTCCTTAATGATGGTATTATTGAATATCTTTGGCATGTAGTGCAAAGATAAATGATTACTGGTGAATATCTTTGGCCTGTAGTGCAAAGATGAACAGGTGTTGAGATGAACATGACCAACCGGTGATATAAATGAATATCTTTGGCCTGTAGTGAAAAGATGATTAAAGATGTATATTGATTGTTGTTACAGGGATAAAATATTGATGATGGACTCTTAAATATTAGAAGATAGTAGAATTCATCCTCTACGTGACTCTTCTAATGGTTTGTTGTTTCCGCTGTAGTTGTTGATCTAAAACTTGTTGTCTATTGTATTCTATCAAATTTTTCCCTGTTGAAGACTAACGATAATTTGTTGTATGTTATCTTAGTCATAATATTCTTTACTGGGCTAGTTGAGCTCACCCATTTCCTTTTTGTTCCATTTTTCTTCTCAGGAGGTGAGAACATAGCAGGATCGAGTCGGGGTATGGAGTGAGGTTTCTAGAAAGATGTTTTAGCAGTCCTCACTATTTCTATAAAATAGTGTTTGAATAATTATAATGAAGACTTATTTTCGTGTGGATATTGTCTAGAAGACAATATTTATATTTAAACTCACAGTATGTATTGTCGTATTTCACACGACATTTGTATTATTGAAGTTGTAGTTCGCTTTATGTACCATGTATTTGGCGACTCAGAATGAGTGTTGTATACTTGTTTTGGGGGCGTCACATTATTCTTGTACAAATCGGTATCCTCTAAACTAATCGTATCTCTCTCGCCTTGAAACCACAAAATCTCCCCCTAATTTCCCCTAATTGTTGGGCTCCTTCATAATCGAGCATGATGAAGCTTTATATAACATGAAGGCCAACGGCTATATTTGTTAGCAAGAAATCAGATAATTTAAATCCCATCATTAAAGCTTCATATATTGACCAACGGATATAAACAGAAGCTAGAATAGGACATATCACAATTGATCTACCCCATGATTTTAGCATTTAAAGAGTCCAACAGATTTGGTAAATCAAGGATATAATAAGAGTCCAAATAAAATAAGTTGTCATACAAGATTAGTCCAGTTGGATTTTAACAAACTGATTTAACAAAGATATATATATATATATATATATATATATATATATATATATGTATATTCCTTGACATCTATAAAGAATCCCACAATATTAGGAGTCATAAAACTATATATATCCAAATTTTATTAAAGGAGATTGATATGATTTGTTAATACTTGTTTCCTTAATAAATGGACATTTTAAAACCAAAACAGATTTCTTAGAAAACCAACCTTCCTTAATGAACTTCAATTCAAATCTTCCTTAATAAGCTCCAATTCAAATCTTCCTTAATAATATTATAAACCCATGCATATTAATTATAATATTATAAACCATAATCCATGCATATTTAATAATATAATAAAAATTCATGAACAATGCACACGTCTAATATACTTAAATTAGTCATCATTCAAAACATCATAAAATCAAAACTAACATTCTCTTCCTTTTTGATGATGACAATTTATCCACCACTTTAATCAACATGCTCCCCCTGAGTATATGACTCCCCCTAAATTTATGCATATCAAAGTGCAAAATAAAGTGACTTTATCATTGCATATTACAACACAATATAGTATCTCAATATCAAGTCAAATATACCCACATATCCCTCCCCTTTTTTCATTATAAATAAATCATCAAGTTATATCTCTCCCCCTTTGTCATCAACAAAAAATAATTCATATAATTAGTTATCTCACCCCATTTTTCAAATTGAAAAAATTAAGCACAAAGAATGACATTGGAGCAAGGTTATAACAAAATCACATATAGCAAGTAAACAATATAATCATACCTTTGTGATTTGTTACCTACATATTAACATTTTGTTACCAGTGGAAATCTTGATAGCTGTGCTCCTTAGTATAGATTTGACTTTTGTATTTTCAGAATCAAAAATCTCTTCACTAGCACTCCTTTTGGTCATCCCAATGTTGATGTCTTTAAAGCTCAGGTTAGGAGGATAATTTTTCACTGTTCTAGATGATCTAGGAAGCCTTACTGCATTCATTTACTCTTTACGTTCAGGTTCTGAAATGTCAAGCTCCACATCAAACTGATCGTTAAATTTTTCTTCAAATACAGACGGGTTGAGCTGTCTGACGTTAGGCGTCTGCATGTCTGCATTTTCAACTAAAACAGATGACTCAGGTTGTCTAATTTCATTTGTTTGTTGTCCACGTTCATCTGATTTTCCTTCTGATGCAGACGGCTCAGGCTGTCCGAATTGAGCTGTCTGTTTTCCACTAAACAAGTTGTCTTTACCTGCAGAAATTTAATTTTCTTCTTTTGATAGGTCACGGTTAAATTCATTAAATACTACATGCACAGATTCTTCAACTTTAAATTTATCAAGATTATAAACCCTCTAAGTTTTACTATTATTATTTATAATAAAACATTTAGCATCATAAAAACTTTAGAAAGCATGATGTTATGAACACTTGTAATGCAAAATCCATAGAGTTTTCATAATAATATATCTAATTAAAAATCTATTTAAACAATCATGAGATACTTACAGATTTCGCCAAATAATTTATAGGTAACTTACTCTCTCAGTATCATCCATCTCCTTTTTGATCTTGAGACACCAACAAGACAAACGAATAGTCTCTATCTTTTTGGTACCCAAATCTTCTTGGGTCCTTTTGGGTTAGTAGCATATAAATCACTTTTCTTTACCCAAACTTGTTTTATTTTTATTTTATTACAATAAGTATTAAAATGTCCTTTTAAACCACATTTTCTGCAAGTAACATAAGTTGAGCAATAAAGAGGCTTGTTCCTTAGTTTAAAATTTATTATTCTAATTTTATTAGTCGTGCTTTTTATATTTTTAACAGGATTATATCCAATTCCTTGTTTATCTAAGCTTGACCTTTGAGCACCCAACATTATATTTAAATTCTCTTCTCCTTGAACAAATTTTGCAAGATCCTTTTTCAAAGATATTATTTCTTCCTCATTGTTATTTTGCATGCTTATTATTTTTCCATCATTAAAAGCATCTATACAAGTATATCTCATTTTCAAACTTTCTTTTAAATCATCATTTTCCTTTTTAAGACTATTATTTTCTTCATTTAATTTATTTGCACGATTATATAAAATTTTATTATAATTATCAAAATATCCAATTTTAGCATTTAACTGAGACACTTCACATGATGTGCAATCTTTAACTATTTCTTGTTTTTCCTCAATTAAAGTTTCTACTTCCTTCATTAATTCATTTATCCAACTTTTCAAGTGAGCATTTTTCTCTTTCATACGAATGTTTTCATTTTTTTAAAACAAGATAGTCAGAAATAGTAATATCTCCAAGTTCAGGACTTACCTCAGATGTTTCCTCATTGTGTATTCAAGTGAAGCACATCTGAACATTTTCTTCTTCTTGATCTTCATGATCAGATTCATCATCACTCCATGTCATTAGATCCTTCCCATTTGCTTTGTTCTTTCTTTTTAGTTGGAAGCAATCTCTTTTGAAGTGTCCGGACCTTCCACATCCGAAACAGGCTTCCTCTTGTGGCTTTTGCTTGAAATCTTTCTTGTTGTTGAAAGCTTTTGCTGGTAATTTTAATCTATTCTTCTTTCGGATCAACTCCCTCAATTTTCTAGTCATTGAAGCTATTTCTTCATCTGAATCTTCACCATTGCCTTCTATGTAGCTTTCAGCTTGTAGAGCTAAGGTCTTCTTCTTAGGTGCCTCATCTTCTTCATCATACAATTTTAGTTGGTTTTCAAACTCTTCAAGTTCTCCAAATAAGGTAAGAGTTTCCATTGTGCTAGCTGATTGTGACTGAGTCTTGAAGTGCAGTGACCTTTGGTGCGAATCGCTTTGGCATGACTCTAAGAAGCTTTAGGTTGATTTCCTTTTGATCAATCTTTCGTCCGAGCATGCTTAGAGAATTCATTAGAGTGAGGAATCTTGCTTGGGCATCTCTAATTGATTCATTTTTCTCCAATTTGAATAGTTCGTATTCGTGCATTAGCATGCTCAGCTTGACCTCCTTTACTTTAGTAGTACCTTCGTGGCTCATGATGACTGTGTTCCAAATCTCCTTAGCCATAGTACAAGAAGAGACCTTATCTATCTCCGACTGAACCATGCCACTTAAAAGTGTATTCATAGCCTTGGAATCATAAGATACCATATACGATTCATTTGAGTCCATTTCCATGAGATTCTTTGGCTTGCCATCATTATGTCGTGGAATGACTGGTCCATTTTCAACTACCCGCCATTCCCATCGGTCACGGTTCAGATAGATCTTCATTCTGAACTTCCCAAAGTTGAAGTTCTCACTTCCGAGCAACAGCGGTGGCCTACTTGTGGACTAACCTTCTTGAAAGTTTAGGTGTGCCATAGGATCTTCCCCTACGACCTGCAACGATCAATATTAGTAGAGCCAAGCTTTGATACCAAATGTAATTATGTGTATGTGCACACCTAGAGGGGGGTGAATAGGTGTTTAAGCTAAAAGTGATAAACGGTGAAATTTTTTTGAAATTTTCTGCAACAGGTTTAAATCAGACAGCTACGTCTGTCTGCTTTAGCTTATGTTCTTTGTTTCATATAATCAGACAACTAGACCTGTTTACTTTAGTGTCTGGATTAGCGTGATGAACAAAAATGTGTAGAAGGTGAATGACAGTTAAAGAGATAAGCAAAAGTAAAAATCACACCAAGATTTTTACGTGGTTCAACCCCTATCCTCTATTCTAGTGGCCTAATCCACGTCCAATCCCAAACTAGATTGGAGACTATTTGTATTAAGATTTAAACCTCAATACAAAATATAACTCCCTGTTACAAAGACGCTTCAATTCTGATGTTGGACACCAATGACCCCTTTGTACCTCTGCAACTTGTACACCTCTGCACATGTTCTCACCTTTGAGACCTTTGAAGGTTCCTTTGAACAGACCCACTAAACTCTAGAAACTCTAGACTACCAAAGCTAACAGTTTTATTTTTCAAATTACAATGATGGTGATTCTAATAAAATATCAACTTTCTAGCCTAAGGATAACATGACATTGATTACTAGCAAAGACTATTAGAAAGTTATAAGAATTAAGAATAATGAATTGCTGCTTTCCAATTGTTGGGCTCCTTCATAATCGAGCATGATGAAGCTTTATATAACATGAAGGTCAACGGCTATATTTGTTAGCAAGAAATCAGATAATTTAAATCCCATCATTAAAGCTACATATATTGACTAACGGATATAAACAGAAGCTAGAATATGACATATCACAATTGATCTACCCCATGATTTTAGCATTTAAAGAGTCCAACAGATTTGGTAAATCAAGGATATAATAAGAGTCCAAATAAAATAAGTTGTCATACAAGATTAGTCCAGTTGGATTCTAACAAATTGATTTAACCGAGATATATATATATATATATATATATATATATATATATATATATATATATATATATATATATATATATATATAGGACATAGATCAGGTGCGGGATCCCGCACCCTGTTAAAATGCGGACCCCATTTTTTTTTGTAGAACAACTAAAATAAAATAAAATTATGGAACTGAAATTTTTCCATAATACAATGTTTTGAACGTGTTTTGAATACCTATACCAAAAAGTGGTGGTACAGTCTGCACAGACTGTACCCACCACTTTTTGTTATACGTACCTAAATCACACCCAAAACACTGTATTATGAAAAAAATTTCAATTCCATAATTTTTTATTTATATTTTTTTAGTTGTTTTAAAAAAAAAAAGTCCGTATTTTAATAAGGTGCGGGATCCCGCACCTGATCCACTCCCTATATATATATTCCTTGACATCTATAAAGAATCCCACAATATTAGAAGTCATAAAACTATATATATCCAAACTTTATTAAAGGAGATTGATATGATTTGTTAAAGATTTGTTAATACTTGTTTCCTTAATAAATGGACATTTTAAAACCAAAACAGATTTCTTAGAAAACCAACCTTCCTTAATGAACTTCAATTCAAATCTTCCTTAATAAGCTCCAATTCAAATCTTCCTTAATAATATTATAAACTCATGCATATTAATTATAATATTATAAACCATAATCCATGCATATTTAATAATATAATAAAAATTCATGAACCATGCACATGTCTAATATACTTAAATTAGTCATCACTCAAAACATCATAAAATCAAAAACTAACAATGTGCTATTTCCCAACTTAATCTTGCGTTGAGCCAGAGAATTGCTTCATCTCTCGGCACTCAAAGGGAATATTTTACTATCTACTATCGTTCTTGAAGCTATGTAACACATGTACATGGTTTTAAAAAATAATATTCCAATTTTGTTCTCCTATTTTCTCTCTCATTCCTAAATTATGATCTCTTCACTAATTAACTTTCAATTTTTTTGTTGCACACACGGTGTGTGCAAGTAAGAACTATTATCTCTAATAGGAGAAGGTACACCTACAAGATTTTTATTTAATTTTTCGTTCTATCAATTTTATTATTAGATTTTTTATTAAGAAATTATTTAAGATAATATATCTAGACAAATTTTATGTAGAAAAACTTTATTATTACAATTTTAACAACATATTCGATTTTTAGATGTATTGAATTAAGATTGTGAAAATATCATTATTAAATTAGTAAAGTAATTAATTGAACTATGTAGTGTAGGTTTTCTTTCTCAAATATTATTAGGAAACTGATATTTCCACATGTTAAAATGATATTTTCAGATGAATCTCTCTCAAATGGAGGTAATTTAATTGGGGAAAAGGGTCAAAAAAGTCTCTGATGTTTACCCCAATGTCCCACTTGCACCCTAAATTAATTTTTTTCCAAAAGTATCCTTAACGTTACATTTTTGGGTCATCCGTACCCCTGCCATTAACAAAAGACAAACGGAGTTAAAATGTGATGACGTGGCAGGCTTAAATATAAAATTTATTCTAAATAAAATAATATATATCATTTAATCAAAACAAAAAATACTAAAATTTAAAATAAAAAAGCATAACATATTTACATCATTTAATCAAAATAATAAAATTCAAATTATTTTGTTAACTAATCAAACCAACTTATTAAATAAAATAAGTTGTATAACATATTTACATCATTTAATAAAAATACTTAAATTACTAAAATCATAATACTAAATAATATTTTAAATTTCAAAACTGGAGTATTATGATTATTTTAGTAATTTTTAAAATCATATCAATTTAAAAATATTATGATGTAATTTGAATTTTTTAATACATTTTTTAAAATATTATTACATCATCAAATTATAACATATACCGTTATGTATAGATTATTACATCATAAAATTTATTTCATTATAAACTTTTATAAAGTATACAAATTTTCAAATTTAATATGTCGTTTTTTAACTTCAAAATTAAATTATATATTTAATTTTGGGACGGAGAGATTAATATATTATGGAATCGATTTATATTACTATAAATAAAAAGATTATTTTAGTGAAATAAAAAAATTGATTAATGAGATTTTTTTTGTGAAGATCGAGTATTTATTCTTGTTGTTCAAGACTTTCTGTAATATTAAAGTTTAAAATATTAGTAAAAATTATTCGAGTACTATATTGGCGGGAAGCCAAGGAATCTATACATAACAGTAATAATAATATTAAATGAATTTTGCTAGTAGTATGATTTTAATATTTTAATGATGTAATTTAAATTTTTGTTGTTTTGATTAATTAACAAAATAATTTAAATTTTAGTATTTTTAGTATTTTTTTAATTTGATTTTTTTTAGTATTTTAGTATTTTTTAAATTAGTATTTGATGTGAATATGTTATGTTTTGAATTTTAGTATTTTGATTAAATGATGTAAATATATTTTACAACTTATTTTATTTAATTAGTTGTTTTGATTAGTTAACAAAATAATTTGAATTTTATTATTTTGAATAAATGATATAAATATGTTATGCTTTTTTTATTTTGAATTTTAGTATTTTTTTTGTTTTGATTAAATGATATATATTGTTTTATTTAGAATATATTTTATATTTAAGCCTGCCACGTCATCACATTTTAACCTCGTTTGTCTTTAGTTAACGGCAGGGGCACGGATGACCCAAAAATGTAACGTTAAGGGTACTTTTGGAAGAAAAAAAATTAGTTTAGGGTGCAAGTGGGACATTGGGGTAAACATCATGGGCTTTTTTGATCCTTTGCCCAAATTAATTGTATTTAGTAATTAATGACTTTGAGGATATAGTTATTAAAAATTTCTTTGATTAATACAATTAAATGTAACTACCTTTACAATAATTAATTATGAGAAAGTTTAGTGTAATCTAATTGTATGTGGCGAGTAAAGATGATTAGGAGTGAAAAGTAATTTAATCATATTTGCTAATAAAAACTATAATTAATTATGAGAAAGTTCTAGCTCTATAAGCAGCTGAAAGTAATTTAATCATATTTGCTAATAAAAACAATTGAATGTAAAGTACTTTTAAGCATTTATTTGGTAAGGATTACCAGAAGATTTAATGTAATTTAACTAGAATATTATGAGTCAGTATTATTTATTTGGTAAGGATTACCAGAATATTTAATGTAATTTAACTAGATTTAATGTAATTTAACTAGAATATTACTCCCTCCATTCCTAAAAGATTGTCGTTTAAGGTTTTGGCACATGGATTAAGGAAGTGTCATTTACCAAGTAAAATTTGTTTAAAATTACATCACTACCCATTTATGGGAAATTGAAAACTATTAATACAAATGAGAGAATTTATTGGAACAATGAAAAAAGGTAGGGGTAATATAGGAAAGTAAATCATTTATTCTCCTCGAAAGTTGTAAACGACAAACTTTTTGGAACAAAATTTTTCTCCTAAAACGATAATCTTTTAGGAACGGAGGGAGTATGAGTCAGTATCATTAGAATATTATGAGTCAGTATCATTAAAATTACCACTTGTATAAGAATTAATGTAATTTAACTAAAAGCCACATTCAACAAAATAGTATGAGAAATTCTTACCTAAATCATATATTTGTTTATTGGATGCAGCCACTTCAACGAAAAGTTCTAGTAAGTCGTAACGACCAAAACAATACATTATAGGACAAGCATATTATATATATAAATAAAGTAAGTATAGTATATATTAAAAAAAGTCGTTGAGATTGATTGGTGGCGAATTACGATGATGTATAGGATCTGGCCCGCTAGGGACATTTATCATAGACCTTCCACCATTTAAAAAATTCATTGGTGGCGAATTACGATGATGTATAGGATCTGGTCCGCTAGGGACATTTATCATGGACCTTCCACCATTTAAGGAATTCATTGGTGGCGAATATTCACGATGATGATGTATAGGATTTGGTCCGCTAGGAACAGTTATCATGGACCTTCCACCATTTAAGGAATTCATTAGTGGCGAATAACGATTATTTATAGGATCTGTTCCGCTAGGAGCACTCCTCATGGACCTTCCGCCATTTATGGAGTTCATTGGCGGTGAATAACGATTATTTATAGGATCTGGTCCGCTAGGAGCACTCCTCATGGACCTTCCGCCATTTATGGAGCTCATTGGTGGTGAATAACGATTATTTATAGGATCTGGTCCGCTAGGAGCACTCCTCATGGACCTTCCGCCATTGAAGGAATTCATTGGTGGCGAATAACGATTATTTATAGGATCTGGTCCGCTAGGAGCACTCCTCATGGAACTTCCGCCATTTATGGAGTTCATTGGCGGCGAATAACGATTATTTATAGGATCTGGTCCGCTAGGAGCACTCCTCATGGACCTTCCACCATTTATGGAGTTCATTGACGGTGGTGAATGACGGTTATGTAAAGGATCTGGTCCTGCCAGGGACACTTCTCATTGACCTTCCACCATTTATGGAGTTCATTGGCGGTGAAGGATTGTTATGTAGAGGATCTGGTCCGCCAGGGACACTTCCCATGGACCCTCCAGCATTTAAAAAATTCATTGGCGGTGAATGATAATGATGTATAGGATCTGGTCCGCTAGGAACATTTATCATGGACCTTCCAACACCAAAGAAGTATTTGGTGTTGCCTTGCGCACTCATGGACAGTATTGAGAAGACAAGCAAAAACGAAAGCAGGCTTCTGACTACAATTGAAAAAGCCATGTCTACTAATAACACTAATGATGAAATAGCTAAATTAATTTGTCACTAGCGATTGCTCCTATAAATAGGATTGTGAAATGGGATATATATAGAACTACAATTATGATATGAAATTAATTGATGAATTAATAAGGAGTATATTTATGATTTGAATTAATTTCTAAAAGATTATGATCAGAAATTTATTACTAGATTACAAAATTTTGTATTGAATTAGTTGGTAGGATTACAAAAGTTGGTATGAACTTATCTCTAGCTGAGTTCAAACAAATATAAGAGATTATGAGCTTTATCTCTATTTCAAGGATCGTGACTATCCAGAAAATAATAAACTTAGTATGGACTTTATTCTAATTTCTCGAGTAGATTTAGCAAGTGAATGAGGTGTCTCATCATGTTAAGCGATGAAGACTGATGACCACTTGGCCCACTGGTGGCTCATTTTTATTGATGTAGAGGTCGAGAGTTTAATTCTTGTTGACAACAAGTGTTGTAGAAGGTTCAACAATGACAGGTCCAAAAAACGGCAACACGAATAATACTCTATGTTATGATAAATTATTATAATAGATTAGGACATATGATACCCTAGTATAGGTTAAATTATTGTATTAGATTAGGACATTCAAAAAAAAAAGTGTTAAGTGTTGAATATGATTTTTAGATAAACTATACACATGCAGATAAGACTAATAATTATGATTGAAAACTAATTACAAGAAGTTGCATATATGGTAAGTAATTAAAATTTAAGGAATGTTATTTTCACAAGAAAATTTTTATATTCTCACAAGATTGTACATTAATGTTAGTCCCATTTAGTATTTGTGAGGAAAATCTTATGCAATTATCAAATTTAAATGTTGACAAATCCATTAATGATTAAGTTGAATTGCAAATAACATAAAATTCTAAGCGATAAAGATAGAATAAATTAGTGTCGATCCGTTCTTAATTCAATATTATCACATGTATCCTTATATGACAATATTTATTATCAAATTTATATGTTAAACAATTATCAAAAATGTCTTCTCCAAGAGTTTAAGTATTCAATCAAAAATTAGACCAAATATTGTAATAATCATTCATCCAAAAAGACCAAAACCAAAAATAATTTCCTAGATGTTAGAACTTAAAAGTTATAAAAAGTTAACAAGTACTTAGAAATTCCTGATTACAAATATCAACAATCAAATTTTAATATCGAAACACCTTTCAACTCTTCAAGATCCAACCACTTCAAGTAGAGTCAACAAACAAATTATTATCAAAAACTCACAATTTAATATTAGTAATGTATTTCTTTTGTTGTCATTTTTTAATTAATATTCATTCTTTTACAATTTTTAAATTTAATATCTAGTTTTTATTTTCAATCTTCAAATTTGTGTATAGTTTTTTAAAGTTTCAAAATTATTCAATATATATTAATGATTTGAAGTCTCGATACGAACATTAAGACTTGATTTCTCTATTCTCTATCTCGATTTGACAATTTCAATAGCACATGTAAATGTAAGGAACTGTATTGCATCATTATTTAATTAATGTCAAATTGTTATTGCATGATGACTAATGACTTTATTTATGTGCTTTATGACATGTGTTATAATTTATTAAATTATTAGGGATGTAAATTATAATATTCGAATACTCAATGTTCAAAATTTTATGAAAATATTAAAATTATTTTAATTAAATTAGAATTTAGGGATGAAGAAGTACACATTATTATTTATTAATTATTTAATAAAAAATTTAATTATATATAATAAATTAATAAAAAAAGAAAAAGATGTTTAGGTAATAAAAAAATAACTACAAATTTAACAATTCTTAATAAGACAAATTTTAAAATTTAATATGAAATACGTACTCAATTATTTTTTTTTAGAATTTTAGAAATAATTTAAACAAGTAATTAAGAAATCGAACTACTCGATCCGATCTTGAACTTATCGAACCGAACTCGAACTTACCAAACTGAATCGAACTCGAACTGTTCGCGAACTAAGACAAACCGAACCACATGGTTCACAAACATGTTCGATCGAGCAATCGAACGGAACGCTATGTGCGAACTCGACTGGACTAGGCGAGCAAGTCGAACTCGAATCGAACCGAACTCAAATCGAACTGAATCGGTTCGCGAATAGTTCGGTTCGTTTGCAGCCCTAATTTGATTCGAAGTATTTAGTGATTTCCGGAAGCTTTGGAGATGAACTAGTAGATTTGAAGTAAAAAGCTTAGTTTTCAGCTATTCTGCAGAAGTACTCTACGGTCGTAGTGATTGGAGCTGACATGGAGTTACTTGACGATTGTGAAATCACTCTCATCTAGCATAGCAGTCTACGATCAAAGTAAAGTTAATCTACTAAAATTGGGTAAAAGAGTTGGTTCGAAGAAACGAACATAATTTTTACAACAGGTGTCCGATTGCCTATTATAATATGTTTTTGAAAAGGAAATTTTGTGCTCCATACTATGTTAAACAAGGCTTCCCTGTTGAGGTCATTTTCATACTCAAATTCGTGGAATTAGGCAGGCTTCTGACGAAAAGAAATTCACTCTACAACTAACTGTTGCATTCTAAGATTTGTCACCCTACGATCTAAGACTCTAGATGTTGTTCAGAGATTACACTGTACGTTCGTGGATCGACTTATGGATATGGATTTGGGTTGGATCTGAGGTTCTGGAGCATAGAACTTCAATTCGTAATAGGAATCATAATTAAAGTTATGATTTGATATGTAAGTTGCAGCTAGTTCTGAAAGTAGATTCTGCTAAGGAAACTAAGTTTGAAGTTGATAAGGAAACTGCATCTATCTGCTTAGATTTTCCAAATTATAGTAGAAAACAAATTCTTTTACGATTTTAGAGAATTTACCTATAAATACCTTCACTTGTATTAAGATTATGAACACATCATTACATATACATATATACATACTTTTACAGATTTAGAGTTTTATTGAGGCAGTCAGGCTAAATTTTCTTTATTCAGTTTTTCAAGGATGTTGAACCTTATTTATTATTAATTGTTTAGTCGATTTAACAATACTTAAAGTTATGACGATATTAACTTTAAGTTTTAAATATTTTATATTTATTTTAATTTAACTTTCACGACTATTATGACCCCACTTGTTAAAAGTTTTGGGTCTGCCGCTGTTGTCACTCAATCAAATTTTAACTAATAAATAAATAAATATATATGTACCTAAAATAAAGGAAGCATAAGAGACTCCAAATCTTAAGAAAGAGTCTCTCAATTTTATTCTTGTACAACTACGTATCCTCTAAACTAATCGTATCTCTCTCGCCTTGAAACCACAAAATCTCCCCCTAATACACCCACACCCAACAGCCACCAGAGCCCCATTAACTTACTCATCATAAAACACACTCTCACGAGACCATTAGCTAATACTAGTTCCTCTCACAACACAAGGCTCCAACCGGACTAACCCTAGCCCCAAATTCCTCTCCAAAATTGTATTTACAAATGTCATTCTTGGCCCAATTCCACCAGTTTTTTTCACATCAATGTCAACATGTAGTGGCTCATGTTCTATTTCCCAACTTAATCTTGTGTTGAGCCAGAGAATTGCTTCATCTCTCGGCACTCAAAGGGAATATTATCGTCCCATAAGTTTTTGGCTACGACTCCTCAACCTGCAATGTTACTCTGTCCTGGTTGTATAAATATGTTTTTCTGTGAAGGACACACGAAGTTGAGGATTTTTATATGATTCCAATACTATAAATATGACACAAGCAGCCAACAGATTCAGAATAATATAACTACCAGTATCTATAAGTAAAAAAATGAAGAAGTGCAATGTTAGAAAAGTGATGTTATTTGGTTGAAAATGCTACAACATGAAATTTTTATGGTTCAACTGACACTATTCATTGTCTTCGTAAAACCTAATCTATCTGAGTTTATATTTAGAATCCTATTGAATGTCTTTGTTTCCTAACAAGATAACCAAATCCAACGATGATTAAGATTTTTTTTTTGAAAATTGATATTTCCAAATTAGTAAGACTGACCGACTCAATCAACTATATAATTAAAAGGTTTAACAAATTAAAAGGTTCAAATATGTAAGACTGATCGAATCTATCAACTACTCCCCCGGTCCCATGATAAAAGTCCTTATTACTATTATGAGTAGTCCCATGCTAAATGTCCATTTTCCTTTAATAACCAAACTTTTACACATATTTTCCTATTATACTCATAGCATTAAATATCTCATACTTTTCTTATTCTAATTCTCTCTCCATATTTAATGACATTATTATAAACAATTTTGTCATTTCATTCATCTTCTTAATATGCGTGAAAAGTCAACCAAGACTTATCCTGGGACGGAGGGAGTATATAATTAAAAGGTTTCACAAATTTTTTGTTTCCTATCCAATTTAGTGTAAGTATTATTTAAATTTGTAATAATTAAATACTATCCAAATTTGCAAGGCATTCAAAACCTGTTAGGAATGGAGAAAGTGTTTTTTGTTTTTAACTATTTTATAAAGGGAGAGGGAGAAAAAAGCTACCGTTCTTGAAGCTATGTAACAGATGTACATGGTTTTAAAAAATAATATTACAATTTTGTTATCTCTCCTATTTTCTCTCTCATTCCTAAATTATCTCTTCACTAATTAACTATCAATTTTTTACTTGCACACACAATGTGTGCAAGTAAGAACTAGTATCTCTAATAGGAGAAGGTACACCTACACGATTTTATTTTATTTTTCGTTCTACCAAATTTATTAATAGATTTTTTATTAAAAAATTATTTAAGATAATATATCTTGACAAATTTTATGTAGAAAAACTTTATTATTAAAATTTTAACAAGATATTCGATTGTGAAAATATCATTATTAAATTAGTAAAGTAATTAATTGAACTATGTAGTGTATGTTTTCTTTCTCAAATATTATTAGGAAACTGATATTTCCACATGTTAAAATAATATTTTCACATGAATCTCTCTCACAATAATTAATTATGAGAAAGTTTAGTGTAATCTAATTGTATGTGGCGAGTAAAGATGATTAGGAGTGAAAAGTTCTAGCTCTATAAGTAGCTGAAAGTAATTTAATCATATTTGCTAATGAATTTGCGAATAAAAACAATTGAATGTAAAGTACTTTTAAGCATTTATTTGGTAAGGATTACCAGAAGATTTAATGTAATTTAACTAGAATATTATGAGTCAGTATCATTAAATTTGTTGGCTCAAAATAAATCCAAGTCGAACGACTTAATAATTGAATCGATTAATGTTAAGAGAAGCTCAAAATTACTACTTGTTTAAATTGAATTTTGATAAGTTATCTATGTCGATTTTAGGAATTATTTACCGATTTTGATAATTCGAATTACATATCAACGTTAAGAGCTGTCGAGACCTCAAATAGCAGTTTCAACAAACAAATAAAGAAAAGTAAAGAACACAAAACTAAACACCACATTCATCAAAATAGTATGAGAAATTCTTAGCTAAATCATATATTTGTTTATTGGATGCAGCCACTTCAACGAAAAGTTCTAGTAAGTCGTAACGACCAAAACAATACATTATAGGACAAGCATATTATATATATAAATAAAATAAGTATAGTATATATTAAAAAAAGTCGTTGAGATTGATTGGTGGCGAATTACGATGATGTATAGGATCTGGCCCGCTAGGGACATTTATCATAGACCTTCCACCATTTAAAAAATTCATTGGAGGCGAATTGCGATGATGTATAGGATCTGGTCCGCTAGGGACATTTATCATGGACCTTCCACCATTTAAGGAATTCGTTGGTGGCGAATATTCACGATGATGATGTATAGGATTTGGTCCGCTAGGAGCACTCCTCATGGACCTTCCGCCATTTAAGGAATTCATTGGCGGCGAATAACGATTATTTATAGGATCTGGTCCGCTAGGAGCACTCCTCATGGACCTTCCGCCATTTCTGGAGTTCATTGGCGGTGAATAACGATTATTTATAGGATCTGGTCCGCTAGGAGCACTCCTCATGGACCTTCCGCCATTTATGGAGTTCATTGGCGGCGAATAACGATTATTTATAGGATCTGGTCCGCTAGGAGCACTCCTCATGGAACTTCCGCCATTTATGGAGTTCATTGGCGGCGAATAACGATTATTTATAGGATCTGGTCCGCTAGGAGCACTCCTCATGGAACTTCCGCCATTTATGGAGTTCATTGGCGGCGAATAACGATTATTTATAGGATCTGGTCCGCTAGGAGCACTCCTCATGGACCTTCCACCATTTATGGAGTTCATTGGCGGTGGTGAATGACGGTTATGTAAAGGATCTGGTCCGCCAGGGACACTTCTCATTGACCTTCCACCATTTATGGAGTTCATTGGCGGTGAAGGATTGTTATGTAGAGGATCTGGTCCGCCAGGGACACTTCTCATGGATCCTCCAGCATTTAAAAAATTCATCGGCGGTGAATGATAATGATGTATAGGATCTGGTCCGCTAGGAACATTTATCATGGACCTTCCAACACCAAAGAAGTATTTGGTGTTGCCTTGCGCACTCGTGGACAGTATTGAGAAGACAAGCAAAAACGAAAGCAGGCTTCTGACTACAATTGAATAAGCCATGTCTACTAATAACACTAATGATGAAATAGCTAAATTAATTTGTCACTAGCGATTGCTCCTATAAATAGGATTGTGAAATGGGAGATATATAGAACTACAATTATGATATGAAATTAATTAATGAATTAATAAGGAGTATATTTATGATTTGAATTAATTTCTAAAAGATTATGATCAGAAATTTATTACTAGATTACAAAAATTTGTATTGAATTAGTTGGTAGGATTACAAAAGTTGGTATGAACTTATCTCTAGCTAAGTTAAAACAGATATAAAAAATTTTAAGGTATAAGGAGTATATTTATGATTTGAATTAAATTCTAAAAGATTATGATCTGAAATTAATTACTAGATTACAAAAAGTTGTATTGAATTAGTTGGTAGGATTACAAAAGTTGGTATGAACTTATCTCTAGCTGAGTTCAAACAAATATAAGAGATTATGAGCTTTATCTCTATTTCAAGGATCGTGACTATACAGAAAATAATAAACTTAGTATGAACTTTATTCTAATTTCTCGAGTAGATTTAGCAAGTGAATGAGGTGTCTCATCATGTTAAGCAATGAAGACAGATGACCATTTGGCCCACTGGTGGCTCATTTTTATTGATGTAGAGGTCGAGAGTTTAATTCTTGTTGACAACAAGTGTTGTAGAAGGTTCAACAATGACAGGTCCAAAAGACGGCAACACGAATGATACTCTATGTTATGATAAATTATTATAATAGATTAAGACATATGATACCCTAGTACAGGTTAAATTATTGTATTAGATTAGGACATTCAAAAAAAAGTGTCAAGTGTTGAATATGATTTTTAGATAAACTATACACATGCAGATAAGACTAATAATTATGATTGAAAACTAATTACAAGAAGTTGCACATATGGTAAGTAATTAAAATTTAAGGAATGTTATTTTCACAAGATAATTTTTATATTTTCACAAGATTGTACATTTATGTTAGTCCCATTTAGTATTTGTGAGGAAAATCTTATGCAATTATCAAATTTAAATGTTGACAAATCCATTAATGATTAAGTCGAATTGCAGCTAACGTAAAATTCTAAGCGATAAAGATAGAATAAATTAGTGTCGATCCGTTCTTAATTCAATATTATCACATGTATCCTTATATGACAATATTTATTATCAAATTTATATGTTAAACAATTATCAAAAATGTCTTCTCCAAGAGTTTAAGTATTCAATCAAAAATTAGACCAAATATTGTAATAATCATTCATCCAAAAAGACCAAAACCAAAAATAATTTCCTAGATGTTAGAACTTAAAAGTTATAAAAAGTTAACAAGTACTTAGAAATTCCTGATTACAAATATCAACAATCAAATTTTAATATCGAAACACCTTTCAACTCTTCAAGATCCAACCACTTCAAGTAGAGTCAACAAACAAATTATTATCAAAAACTCACAATTTAATATTAGTAATGTATTTCTTTTGTTGTCATTTTTAATTAATATTCATTCTTTTACAATTTTTAAATTTAATATCTAGTTTTTCTTTTCAATCTTCAAATTTGTGTATAGTTTTTTAAAGTTTCAAAATTATTCAATATATATTAATGATTTGAAGTCTCGATACGAACATTAAAGACTTGATTTCTCTATTCTCTATCTCGATTTGACAATTTCAATAGCACATGTAAATGTAAGGAACTGTATTGCATCATTATTTAATTAATGTCAAATTGTTATTGCATGATGATTAATGACTTTATTTATGTGCTTTATGACATGTGTTATAATTTATTAAATTATTAGGGATGTAAATTATAATATTCGAATACTAAATGTTCAAAATTTTATGAAAATATTAAAATTATTTTAATTAAATTAGAATTTAGAGATGAAGAAGTACACATTATTATTTATTAATTATTTAATAAAAAATTTAATTATATATAATAAATTATTAAAAAAAGAAAAAGATGTTTAGGTAATAAAAAAATAACTACAAATTTAACAATTCTTAATAAGACAAATTTTAAAATTTAATATGAAATACGTACTCAATTATTTTTTTTAGAATTTTAGAAATAATTTAAACAAGTAATTAAGAAATCGAACTACTCGATCCGATCTTGAACTTATCGAACCGAACTCGAACTTACCAAACTGAACCGAACTCGAACTGTTCGCGAACAAAGACAAACCGAACCACATGGTTCACAAACATGTTCGATCGAGCAATCGAACGGAACGCTATGTGCGAACTCGACTGGACTAGGCGAGCAAGTCGAACTCGAATCGAACCGAACTCAAATCGAACTGAATCGGTTCGCGAATAGTTCGGTTCGTTTGCAGCCCTAATTTGATTCGAAGTATTTAGTGATTTCCGGAAGCTTTGGAGATGAACTAGTAGATTTGAAGTAAAAAGCTTAGTTTTCAGCTATTCTGCAGAAGTACTCTACGGTCGTAGTGATTGGAGCTGACATGGAGTTACTTGACGATTGTTTAAATTACTACTTGTTTAAATTGAATTTTGATAAGTTATCTATGTCGATTTTAGGAATTATTTACCGATTTTGATAATTCGAATTACATATCAACGTTAAGAGATGTCGAGACCTCAAATAGCAGTTTCAACAAACAAATAAAGAAAAGAAAAGTAAAGAACACAAAACTAAACACCACATTCATCAAAATAGTAAGAGAAATTCTTAGCTAAATCATATATTTGTTTATTGGATGCAGCCACTTCAACGAAAAGTTCTAGTAAGTCGTAACGACCAAAACAATACATTATAGGACAAGCATATTATATATATAAATAAAATAAGTATAGTATATATTAAAAAAAGTCGTTGAGATTGATTGGTGGCGAATTACGATGATGTATAGGATCTGGCCCGCTAGGGACATTTATCATAGACCTTCCACCATTTAAAAAATTCATTGGTGGCGAATTGCGATGATGTATAGGATCTGGTCCGCTATGGACATTTATCATGGACCTTCCACCATTTAAGGAATTCGTTGGTGGCGAATATTCACGATGATGATGTATAGGATTTGGTCCGCTAGGAACAGTTATCATGGACCTTCCGCCATTTAAGGAATTCATTGGCGGCGAATAACGATTATTTATAGGATCTGGTCCGCTAGGAGCACTCCTCATGGACCTTCCGCCATTTATGGAGTTCATTGGTGGCGAATAACGATTATTTATAGGATCTGGTCCGCTAGGAGCACTCCTCATGGACCTTCCGCCATTTAAGGAGTTCATTGGCGGCGAATAACGATTATTTATAGGATCTGGTCCGCTAGGAGCACTCCTCATGGAACTTCCGCCATTTATGGAGTTCATTGGCGGTGGTGAATGACGGTTATGTAAAGGATCTGGTCCGCCAGGGACACTTCTCATTGACCTTCCACCATTTATGGAGTTCATTGGCGGTGAAGGATTGTTATGTTGAGGATCTGGTCCGCCAGGGACACTTCTCATGGACCCTCCAGCATTTAAAAAATTCATCGGCGGTGAATGATAATGATGTATATGATCTGGTCCGCTAGGAACATTTATCATGGACCTTCCAACACCAAAGAAGTATTTGGTGTTGCCTTGCGCACTCATGGACAGTATTGAGAAGACAAGCAAAAACGAAAGGAGGCTTCTGACTACAATTGAATAAGCCATGTCTACTAATAACACTAATGATGAAATAGCTAAATTAATTTGTCACTAGCGATTGCTCCTATAAATAGGATTGTGAAATGGGAGATATATAGAACTACAATTATGATATGAAATTAATTAATGAATTAATAAGGAGTATATTTATGATTTGAATTAATTTCTAAAAGATTATGATCAGAAATTTATTACTAGATTACAAAAATTTGTATTGAATTAGTTGGTAGGATTACAAAAGTTGGTATGAACTTATCTCTAGCTAAGTTAAAACAGATATGAAAATTTTTAATGTATAAGGAGTATATTTATGATTTGAATTAAATTCTAAAAGATTATGATCTGAAATTAATTACTAGATTACAAAAAGTTGTATTGAATTAGTTGGTAGGATTACAAAAGTTGGTATGAACTTATCAATAGCTGAGTTCAAACAAATATAAGAGATTATGAGCTTTATCTCTATTTCAAGGATCGTGACTATACAGAAAATAATAAACTTAGTATGAACTTTATTCTAATTTCTCGAGTAGATTTAGCAAGTGAATGAGGTGTCTCATCATGTTAAGCAATGAAGACAGATGACCATTTGGCCCACTGGTGGCTCATTTTTATTGATGTAGAGGTCGAGAGTTTAATTCTTGTTGACAACAAGTGTTGTAGAAGGTTCAACAATGACAGGTCCAAAAGACGGCAACACGAATGATACTCTATGTTATGATAAATTATTATAATAGATTAGGACATATGATACCCTAGTATAGGTTAAATTATTGTATTAGATTAGGACATTCAAAAAAAAAAGTGTTAAGCTTTGAATATGATTTTTAGATAAACTATACACATGCAGATAAGACTAATAATTATGATTGAAAACTAATTACAAGAAGTTGCATATATGGTAAGTAATTAAAATTTAAGGAATGTTATTTTCACAAGAAAAATTTTATATTCTCACAAGATTGTACATTAATGTTAGTCCCATTTAGTATTTGTGAGGAAAATCTTATGCAATTATCAAATTTAAATGTTGACAAATCCATTAATGATTAAGTTGAATTGCAAATAACGTAAAATTCTAAGCGATAAAGATAGAATAAATTAGTGTCGATCCGTTCTTAATTCAATATTATCACATGTATCCTTATATGACAATATTTATTATCAAATTTATATGTTAAACAATTATCAAAAATGTCTTCTCCAAGAGTTTAAGTATTCAATCAAAAATTAGACCAAATATTGTAATAATCATTCATCCAAAAAGACCAAAACCAAAAATAATTTCCTAGATGTTAGAACTTAAAAGTTATAAAAAGTTAACAAGTACTTAGAAATTCCTGATTACAAATATTAACAATCAAATTTTAATATCGAAACACCTTTCAACTCTTCAAGATCCAACCACTTCAAGTAGAGTCAACAAACAAATTATTATCAAAAACTCACAATTTAATATTAGTAATGTATTTCTTTTGTTGTCATTTTTAATTAATATTCATTCTTTTACAATTTTTAAATTTAATATCTAGTTTTTATTTTCAATCTTCAAATTTGTGTATAGTTTTTTAAAGTTTCAAAATTATTCAATATATATTAATGATTTGAAGTCTCGATACGAACATTAAAGACTTGATTTCTCTATTCTCTATCTCGGTTTGACAATTTCAATAGCACATGTAAATGTAAGGAACTGTATTGCATCATTATTTAATTAATGTCAAATTGTTATTGCATGATGATTAATGACTTTATTTATGTGCTTTATGACATGTGTTATAATTTATTAAATTATTAGGGATGTAAATTATAATATTCGAATACTAAATGTTCAAAATTTTATGAAAATATTAAAATTATTTTAATTAAATTAGAATTTAGAGATGATGAAGTACACATTATTATTTATTAATTATTTAATAAAAAAATTTAATTATATATAATAAATTATTAAAAAAAGAAAAAGATGTTTAGGTAATAAAAAAATAACTACAAATTTAACAATTCTTAATAAGACAAATTTTAAAATTTAATATGAAATACGTACTCAATTATTTTTTTTTAGAATTTTAGAAATAATTTAAACAAGTAATTAAGAAATCGAACTACTCGATCCGATCTTGAACTTATCGAACCGAACTCGAACTTACCAAACTGAACCGAACTCAAACTGTTCGCGAACAAAGACAAACCGAACCACATGGTTCACAAACATGTTCGATCGAGCAATCAAACGGAACGCTATGTGCGAACTCGACTGGACTAGGCGAGCAAGTCGAACTCGAATCGAACCGAACTCAAATCGAACTGAATCGGTTCGCGAATAGTTCGGTTCGTTTGCAGCCCTAATTTGATTCGAAGTATTTAGTGATTTCCGGAAGCTTTGGAGATGAACTAGTAGATTTGAAGTAAAAAGCTTAGTTTTCAGCTATTCTGCAGAAGTACTCTACGGTCGTAGTGATTGGAGCTGACATGGAGTTACTTGACGATTGTGAAATCACTCTCATCTAGCATAGCAGTCTATGATCAAAGTAAAGTTAATCTACTAAAATTGGGTAAAAGAGTTGGTTCGAAGAAACGAACATAATATTTACAACAGGTGTCCGATTGCCTATTATAATATGTTTTCGAAAAGGAAATTTTGTGCTCCATACCATGTTAAACAAGGCTTCCCTGTTGAGGTCATTTTCATACTCAAATTCGTGGAATTAGGCATGCTTCTGACGAAAAGAAATTCACTCTACAACTAACTGTTGCATTCTAAGATTTGTCACCCTACGATCTAAGACTCTAGATGTTGTTCAGAGATTACACTGTACGTTCGTGGATCGACTTATGGATATGGATTTGGGTTGGATCTGAGGTTCTGGAGCATAGAACTTCAATTCGTAATAGGAATCATAATTAAAGTTATGATTTGATATGGAAGTTGCAGCTAGTTCTGAAAGTAGATTCTGCTAAGGAAACTAAGTTTGAAGTTGATAAGGAAACTGCATCTATCTTCTTAGATTTTCCAAATTATAGTAGAAAACAAATTCTTTTACGATTTTAGAGAATTTACCTATAAATACCTTCACTTGTATTAAGATTATGAACACATCATTACATATACATATATACATACTTTTACAGATTTAGAGTTTTATTGAGGCAGTCAGGCTAAATTTTCTTTATTCAGTTTTTCAAGGATGTTGAACCTTATTTATTATTAATTGGTTAGTCGATTTAACAATACTTAAAGTTATGACGATATTAACTTTAAGTTTTAAATATTTTATATTTATTTTAATTTAACTTTCACGACTATTATGACCCCACTTGTTAAAAGTTTTGGGTCTGCCGCTGTTGTCACTCAATCAAATTTTAACTAATAAATAAATAAATATATATGTACCTAAAATAAAGGAAGCATAAGAGACTCCAAATCTTAAGAAAGAGTCTCTCAATTTTATTCTTGTACAACTACGTATCCTCTAAACTAATCGTATCTCTCTCGCCTTGAAACCACAAAATCTCCCCCTAATACACCCACACCCAACAGCCACCAAAGCCCCATTAACTTACTCATCATAAAACACACTCCCACGAGACCATTCGCTAATAATAGTTCCTCTCACAACACAAGGCTCCAACCGGACTAACCCTAGCCCCAAATTCCTCTCCAAAATTGTATTTACAAATGTCATTCTTGGCCCAATTCCACCAGTTTTTTTCACATCAATGTCAACATGTAGTGGCTCATGTTCTATTTTCCAACTTAATCTTGTGTTGAGCCAGAGAATTGCTTCATCTCTCGGCACTCAAAGGGAATATTATCGTCCCATAAGTTTTTGGCTACGACTCCTCAACCTGCAATGTTACTCTGCCCTGCTTGTATAAATATGTTTTTCTGTGAAGGACACACGAAGTTGAGAATTTTTATATGATTCCAATACTATAAATATGACAAGCAGCCAACAGATTAAGAATAATATAACTGCCGGTATCTATAAGTAAAAAAATGAAGAAGTGCAATGTTAGAAAAGTGATGTTATTTGGTTGAAAATGCTACAACATGAAATTTTTATGGTTCAACTGACACTATTCATTGTCTTCGTAAAACCTAATCTATCTGAGTTTATATTTAGAATCCTATTGAATGTCTTTGTTTCCTAACAAGATAACCAAATCCAACGATGATTAAGATTTTTTTTTTGAAAATTGATATTTCCAAATTAGTAAGACTGACCGACTCAATCAACTATATAATTAAAAGGTTTAACAAATTAAAAGGTTCAAATATGTAAGACTGATCGATTCTATCAACTACTCTCCCGGTCCCATGATAAAAGTCCTTATTACTATTATGAGTAGTCCCATGCTAAATGTCCATTTTCCTTTAATAACCAAACTTTTACACATATTTTCCTATTATACCCATAGCATTAAATATCTCATACTTTTCTTATTCTAATTCTCTCTCCATATTTAATGACATTATTATAAACAATTTTGTCATTTCATTCATCTTCTTAATATGCGTGAAAAGTCAACCAAAACTTATCCTGGGATGGAGGGAGTATATAATTAAAAGGTTTTACAAATTTTTTGTTTCCTATCCAATTTAGTGTAAGTATTATTTAAATTTGTAATAATTAAATACTATCCAAATTTGCAAGGCATTCAAAACCTGTTAGGAATGGAGAAAGTGTTTTTTGTTTTTAACTATTTTATAAAGGGAGAGGGAGAAAAAAGCTACCGTTCTTGAAGCTATGTAACACATGTACATGGTTTTAAAAAATAATATTACAATTTTGTTATCTCCTATTTTCTCTCTCATTCATAAATTATCTCTTCACTAATTAACTATCAATTTTTTACTTGCACACACAATGTGTGCAAGTAAGAACTAGTATCTCTAATAGGAGAAGGTACACCTACACGATTTTATTTTATTTTTCGTTCTACCAAATTTATTAATAGATTTTTTATTAAAAAATTATTTAAGATAATATATCTTGACAAATTTTATGTAGGAAAACTTTATTATTAAAATTTTAACAAGATATTCGATTGTGAAAATATCATTATTAAATTAGTAAAGTAATTAATTGAACTATGTAGTGTATGTTTTCTTTCTCAAATATTATTAGGAAACTGATATTTCCACATGTTAAAATAATATTTTCACATGAATCTCTCTCACAATAATTAATTATGAGAAAGTTTAGTGTAATCTAATTGTATGTGGCGAGTAAAGATGATTAGGAGTGAAAAGTTCTAGCTCTATAAGTAGCTGAAAGTAATTTAATCATATTTGCTAATGAATTTGCGAATAAAAACAATTGAATGTAAAGTACTTTTAAGCATTTATTTGGTAAGGATTACCAGAAGATTTAATGTAATTTAACTAGAATATTATGAGTCAGTATCATTAAATTTGTTGGCTCAAAATAAATCCAAGTCGAACGACTTAATAATTGAATCGATTAATGTTAAGAGAAGCTCAAAATTACTACTTGTTTAAATTGAATTTTGATAAGTTATCTATGTCGATTTTAGGAATTATTTACCGATTTTGATAATTCGAATTACATATCAACGTTAAGAGCTGTTGAGACCTCAAATAGCAGTTTCAACAAACAAATAAAGAAAAGAAAAGTAAAGAACACAAAACTAAACACCACATTCATCAAAATAGTATGAGAAATTCTTAGCTAAATCATATATTTGTTTATTGGATGCAGTCACTTCTACGAAAAGTTCTAGTAAGTCGTAACGACCAAAACAATACATTATAGGACAAGCATATTATATATATAAATAAAATAAGTATAGTATATATTAAAAAAAGTCGTTGAGATTGATTGGTGGCGAATTACGATGATATATAGGATCTGGCCCGCTAGGGACATTTATCATAGACCTTCCACCATTTTTAAAATTCATTGGTGGCGAATTGCGATGATGTATAGGATCTGGTCCGCTAGGGACATTTATCATGGACCTTCCACCATTTAAGGAATTCGTTGGTGGCGAATATTCACGATGATGATGTATAGGATTTGGTCCGCTAGGAACAGTTATCATGGACCTTCCACCATTTAAGGAATTCATTGGAGGCGAATAACGATTATTTATAGGATCTGGTCCGCTAGGAGCACTCCTCATGGACCTTCCGCCATTTCTGGAGTTCATTGGCGGTGAATAACGATTATTTATAGGATCTGGTCCGCTAGGAGCACTCCTCATGGACCTTCCGCCATTTATGGAGTTCATTGGTGGCGAATAACGATTATTTATAGGATCTGGTCCGCTAGGAGCACTCCTCATGGACCTTCCGCCATTTAAGGAATTCATTGGTGGCGAATAACGATTATTTATAGGATCTGGTCCACTAGGAGCACTCCTCATGGAACTTTCGCCATTTATGGAGTTCATTGGCGGCGAATAACGATTATTTATAGGATCTGGTCCGCTAGGAGCACTCCTCATGGACCTTCCACCATTTATGGAGTTCATTGGCGGTGGTGAATGACGGTTATGTAAAGGATCTGGTCCGCCAGGGACACTTCTCATTGACCTTCCACCATTTATGGAGTTCATTGGCGGTGAAGGATTGTTATGTAGAGGATCTGGTCCGCCAGGGACACTTCTCATGGACCCTCCAGCATTTAAAAAATTCATCGGCGGTGAATGATAATGATGTATAGGATCTGGTCCGCTAGGAACATTTATCATGGACCTTCCAACACCAAAGAAGTATTTGGTGTTGCCTTGCGCACTCATGGACAGTATTGAGAAGACAAGCAAAAACGAAAGGAGGCTTCTGACTACAATTGAATAAGCCATGTCTACTAATAACACTAATGATGAAATAGCTAAATTAATTTGTCACTAGCGATTGCTCCTATAAATAGGATTGTGAAATGGGAGATATATAGAACTACAATTATGATATGAAATTAATTAATGAATTAATAAGGAGTATATTTATGATTTGAATTAATTTCTAAAAGATTATGATCAGAAATTTATTACTAGATTACAAAAATTTGTATTGAATTAGTTGGTAGGATTACAAAAGTTGGTATGAACTTATCAATAGCTGAGTTCAAACAAATATAAGAGATTATGAGCTTTATCTCTATTTCAAGGATCGTGACTATACAGAAAATAATAAACTTAGTATGAACTTTATTCTAATTTCTCGAGTAGATTTAGCAAGTGAATGAGGTGTCTCATCATGTTAAGCAATGAAGACAGATGACCATTTGGCCCACTGGTGGCTCATTTTTATTGATGTAGAGGTCGAGAGTTTAATTCTTGTTGACAACAAGTGTTGTAGAAGGTTCAACAATGACAGGTCCAAAAGACGGCAACACGAATGATACTCTATGTTATGATAAATTATTATAATAGATTAGGACATATGATACCCTAGTATAGGTTAAATTATTGTATTAGATTAGGACATTCAAAAAAAAAAGTGTTAAGTGTTGAATATGATTTTTAGATAAACTATACACATGCAGATAAGACTAATAATTATGATTGAAAACTAATTACAAGAAGTTGCATATATGGTAAGTAATTAAAATTTAAGGAATGCTATTTTCACAAGAAAATTTTTATATTCTCACAAGATTGTACATTAATGTTAGTCCCATTTAGTATTTGTGAGGAAAATCTTATGCAATTATCAAATTTAAATGTTGACAAATCCATTAATGATTAAGTTGAATTGCAAATAACGTAAAATTCTAAGCGATAAAGATAGAATAAATTAGTGTCGATCCGTTCTTAATTCAATATTATCACATGTATCCTTATATGACAATATTTATTATCAAATTTATATGTTAAACAATTATCAAAAATGTCTTCTCCAAGAGTTTAAGTATTCAATCAAAAATTAGACCAAATATTGTAATAATCATTCATCCAAAAAGACCAAAACCAAAAATAATTTCCTAGATGTTAGAACTTAAAAGTTATAAAAAGTTAACAAGTACTTAGAAATTCCTGATTACAAATATCAACAATCAAATTTTAATATCGAAACACCTTTCAACTCTTCAAGATCCAACCACTTCAAGTAGAGTCAACAAATAAATGATTATCAAAAACTCACAATTTAATATTAGTAATGTATTTCTTTTGTTGTCATTTTTAATTAACATTCATTCTTTTACAATTTTTAAATTTAATATCTAGTTTTTATTTTAAATCTTCAAATTTGTGTATAGTTTTTTAAAGTTTCAAAATTATTCAATATATATTAATGATTTGAAGTCTCGATACGAACATTAAAGACTTGATTTCTCTATTCTCTATCTCGATTTGACAATTTCAATAGCTCATGTAAATGTAAGGAACTGTATTGCAACATTATTTAATTAATGTCAAATTGTTATTGCATGATGATTAATGACTTTATTTATGTGCTTTATGACATGTGTTATAATTTATTAAATTATTAGGGATGTAAATTATAATATTCGAATACTCAATGTTCAAAATTTTATGAAAATATTAAAATTATTTTAATTAAATTAGAATTTAGAGATGAAGAAGTACACATTATTATGTAATAAAAAAAATTAATTATATATAATAAATTATTAAAAAAGAGAAATAGATGTTTAGGTAATAAAAAAATAACTACAAATTTAACAATTCTTAATAAGACAAATTTTAAAATTTAATATGAAATACGTACTCAATTATTTGTTTTTGGAATTTTAGAAATAATTTAAACAAGTAATTAAGAAATCGAACCGATCTTGAACTTATCGAACCGAACTCGAACTTACCAAACTGAAGCGAACTCGAACTGTTCACGAACAAAGACAAACCGAACCACATGGTTCACAAACATGTTCGATCGAGCAATCGAACGGAACACTATGTGCGTTCTCGACTGGAATAGGTGAGCAAGTCAAACTCGAATCGAACCGAACTCAAATCGAACTGAATCGGTTCGCGAACAGTTCGGTTCGTTTGTAGCCTTAATTTGATTCGAGGTATTTAGTGATTTCAGGAAGCTTTGGAGATGAACTAGTAGATTTGAAGTAAAAAGCTTAGTTTTTAGCTATTCTACAGAAGTACTCTACGGTCGTAGTGATTGGAGATGACATGGAGTTACTTGACGATTGTGAAATCACTCTCATGTAGCATAGCAGTCTACGATCAAAGTAAAATTAATCTACTAAAATTGGGTAAAAGAGTTGGTTCGAAGAAACGAACATAATTTTACATCAGGTGTCCGATTGCATATAATAATATGTTTTCGAAAAGGAAATTTTGTGCTCCATACCATGTTAAACAGGGCTTCCCTGTTGAGGTCATTTTCATACTCAAAACATCGTATCCATTTTATTCTTGTACAACTACGTATCCTCTAAACTAATTGTATCTTTCTCGCCTTCAAACCACAAAATCTCCCCATAATACCCCCACACCCACACCCACACCCACACCCAACAGCCACCAGAGCCCTATTAACTTACTCGTCATAAAACACACTCCCACGAGACCATTCGCTAATACTAGTTCCTCTCACAACACAAGGGTCCAACCCGACTAACCCTAGCCCCAAATTCCTCTCCAAAATTATATTTACAAATGTCATTCTTGGCCTAATTCCACTAGTTTTTTTTCACATCAATGTCAACATGTAGTGGCTCATGTGCTATTTCCCAACTTAATCTTGCGTTGAGCTAGAGAATTGCTTCATCTCTCGGCACTCAAAGGGAATATTATCGTCCTATAGGCTTTTGGCTACGACTCCTCAACCTGCAATATTGTTACTATACCTTGCTTGTATGAATATGTTTTTCTGTGAAGGACAAACGAAGTTGAGAATTTTTATATGATTCCAATACTAGAAATATGACACAAGCAGCCAACAGATTAAGAATAATATAACTGCCAGTATCTATAGGTAAAAAAATGAAGAAGTGCAATGGTAGAAAAGTGATGTTATTTGGTTGAAAATGCTACAACATGAAATTTTTATGGTTCAACTGACACTATTCATTGTCTTCGTAAAACCTAATCTATCTGAGTTTATTTAGAATCCTATTGAATGTCTTTGTTTCCTAACAAGATAAACAAATCCAACGATGATTAAGATTTTTTTTTGAAAATTGATATTTCCAAATCAGTAAGACTGACCGAATCAATCAACTATATAATTAAAAGGATTAACAAATTAAAAGGTTCAAATATGTAAGACTGATCGAATCTATCAACTACTCCCTTCGTCCAATGATAAAAGTCATTATTACTATTATGAGTAGTCCCATGTTAAATGTCCATTTTCCTTTAATAATCAAACATTTACACATATTTTTCTATTATACCCGTAGCATTAAATATCTCATACTTTTCTTATTCTAATTCTCTCTCCATATTTAATGACATTATTATGGACAATTTTGTCATTTCATTCATCTTCTTAATATGCGTGAAAAGTCAATCAGGACTTATCCTGGGACGGAGGGAGTATATAATTAAAAGGTTTCACAAATTTTTTGTTTCCTATCCAAATTAGTGCAAGTATTATTTAAATTTGTAATAATTAAATACTATCGAAATTTGCAAGGCATTCAAAACCTGTTAGGAAAGGAGAAAGTGTTTTTTGTTTTTAACTATTTTATAAAGGGAGAGGGAGAAAAAAGCTACCGTTCTTGAAGCTATGTAACACATGTACATGGTTTTAAAAAATAATACTCCCTCCGTCCCAAATTAATTGCTCAGTTTTGACTTTTTAAAGTCAAATTGACCATTTTTAAAACTAATCTTTTTACTATTTTTGCTAAAATATAGGTGAAGAGATTATATCCAAAAGAAAATATATACAATTTATTACTAATCCTAATTTTTATAATTTCATAAATATATTTATATATGTTTAATTATTAATTCTAAAAATAGTCAATTTGACTAAAAAAGGTCAAAATTGAGCAGTTAATTTGGGACGGAGGGAGTATTACAATTTTGTTATCTTCTATTTTCTCTCTCATTCCTAAATTATCTCTTCACTAATTAACTATCAATTTTTTACATGCACACACAATGTGTGCAAGTAATAACTAGTATCTCTAATAGGAGAAGGTACACCTACAAGGTTTTATTTTATTTTTCGTTCTACCAAATTTATTATTAGATTTTTTATTAAAAAAAAATTTAGATAATATATCTTGACAATTTTTATGTAGGAAAACTTTATTATTAAAATTTTAACAAGATATTCGATTGTTAGATGTATTGAATTAAGATTGTGAAAATATCATTATTAAATTAGTAAAGTAATTAATTGAACTATGTAGTGTATGTTTTCTTTCTCAAATATTATTAGAAAACTGATATTTCCACATGTTAAAATGATATTTTCACATGAATCTCTCTCACAATAATTAATTATGAGAAAGTTTAGTGTAATCTAATTGTATGTGGCGAGTAAAGATGATTAGGTGTGAAAAGTTCTAGCTCTATAAGCAGCTGAAAGTAATTTAATCATATTTGCAAATGAATTTGAGAATAAAAACAATTGAATGTAAAGTACTATTAAGCATTTATTTGGTAATGATTACCAGAAGATTTAATGTAATTTAACTAGTATATTATGAGTCAGTATCATTAAATTTGTTGGCTCAAAATAAATCCAAGTCGAACAACTTAATAATTGAATCGATTAATGTTAAGAGAAGCTCAAAATTACTAGTACAAATCTCTGCGTAGGTTAAGAATGAGTTTCTCCATTTTATTCTTGTACAAATCGGTATCCTCTAAACTAATCGTATCTCTCTCACCTTGAAACCACAAAATCTCCCCCTAATACCCCCACACCCCCACACCCACACCCAACAGCCACCCGAGCCCTCTTAACTTACTCATAATAAAACACACTCCCACGAGACCATTCGTTAATACTAGTTCCTCTCACAACACAAGGCTCCAACCCGACTAACCCTAGCCCCGAATTCATGTCCAAAATTGTATTGACAAATGCCATTCTTAGCCCAATTCCACCAGTTTTGTTCACATCAATGTCAACATTTGTGGCTCATGTGCTATTTCCCAACTTAATCTTGCGTTGAGCCGTTGAGCCAAAGAATTGCTTCATCTCTCGGCACTCAAAGGGAATATTATCGTCCCATAAGCTTTTAGCTACGACTCCTCAGCCTGCAATGTTACTTTGCCCTGCTTGTATGAATTTTTATATGATTCCAATACTAGAAATATGACACAAGCAGCCAACATATTAAGAATAATATAACTGCCAGTATCTATAGGTTAAAAAATGAAGAAGTGCAATAGTAGAAAAGTGATGTTATTTGGTTGAAAAAGCTACAACATGATTTTTTTTTGTTCAACGGACAGTATTCATTGTCTTCGTAAAACATAATCTATCTAAGTTTATATTTAGAATCCTATTGAACGTCTTTTTTTCCTAACAAGATAACCAAATCCAACAATAATAAAACTTTTTTTTTCAAATTGATATTTTCAAATTAGTAAGACTGATCGAATCAATCAACTATATAATTAAAAGGTTTAACAAATTAAAAGGTTCAAATATGTAAGACTGACCGAATCTATCAACTATATAATTAAAATGTTTCACAATTTTTTTGTTTCCTATCCAAATTAGTATAAGTATTATTTAAATTTATAATAATTAAATACTATCCAAATTTGCAAGGCATTCAAAAGAAACCCCAACCTGTTAGGAAAGGAGAAAGTGTTTTTTGTTTTTAACTATTTTATAAAGGGAGAGAGAAAAAAAAAACTACCGTTCTTGAAGCTATGTAACACATGTACATGGTTTTTAAAAAAATTACAATTATCTCTTCTCTAATTAACCTTCAATTTTTTTACTTGCACACACAATGTGTGCAAGTAAGAACTAATATCTCTAATAGGAGAAGGTACACCTACAAGATTTTATTTTATTTTTCGTTCTACCAAATTTATTATTAGATTTTTTAATAAAAAATTATTTAAGATAATATATCTTGACAAATTTTATGTAGGAAAACTTTATTATTAAAATTTTAACAAGATATTCTGTAAGACCCCAACTTTTATAAATAAAGATGAATTTTCTATAAATATCATTTTTGAATATTAAAGAGTGAATGTGATATAATGTTATAGTTGTGCATGTGGGTAATATTTATAAATTTTGCAATGTATGCAAGTTGTTATATTATATTCGATTGGTCGGGGAATATATATTCGTATTAACAGGGAATATTCGTACGACGACACAATCATTGGTGGACCTCACAGTGGAATTATTGTCGGGGTTAGAAAACGACAGAAATATCTTTTTATAAAAGTAACGATGGAAGTTTTACCATTAACTGTTGAAATACTCTGTGTTAAAAGTACAGTAATACGCATGATTGCATAGTAGCACACGGTATTGATTATTGATGTTTACGTAAGAAGTCACTCAGTTTTGCTACAGTAATTGTTACATAGTATCTCATGTTATTTGATTCAATTATTGTCAATATTTTATATATTATTAAAACAATAATTGAGATGACAAGTTATTCATATTATTATATGCATAATTAACAATGTCTATAAAGTTCTATCGAAGAAAAGGGTTTGGTAACCTAATTGTGCACAAATAGGGAGAAATCCTTATCGAAAAGTCCCCTCTTTCCTGTGAACGATCTGGTTGTTAATATTGCGAGTTATAATAATGATGAATAAATGTTGTCAAAAATATTAAGGGAATTTTTATGAAGTATTTTTTATAAATTTTTCTTATTTTATGAACTCCCATTTACCCATTTTTCAAAATAATCGGTGGAAAGTTATTTAGTATATAATAATAATAATAATAATAATAATAATAATAATAGGTGGGGGGCCCACCTGTGGGGCCCATAGTGGAATGGCTGAATTTTGGTATTCACGGGTGGTTGCATATGATATATATATATATATATATATATATATATATATATATATATATATATATATATATATATATTATTAGTTTTTAAATAAAAAATAGAATATATTATATTTTAGTATGCATAGTGTTTGCATAGTGTCTGCATAATAAATGCAAAGTAACAATTTAAAAAATCAGACGATTTTTGGCGCCCGTGAAAATATTCATATTGTGCAGTCCGTGAAAATTCTAAATAGCATCATTTCCATTCTCCTATAAATAGGATGCTTATTTGGAATCGAAAATCACACCAGAATCAAAGAATTCTTCTTCCATAATATTGAACGTATTTCTTTCGAGTTTTAGAAAGCTTTTAGCGTAAAAAACAGTGAAAGTTTTCTTCGAGAATATCCCCGTTATACCAGTTGGAATACTCTTCTTTTTGAGGTAAGGGATGTTATTTTTGTTCAATATTCATATGAAATAATATTTCTTCCATACTTTGTAGTATGTAAGTAATATTATTTCGTTTCAGATTCTGAATTTTATACTCATTTTTTTAAAGTTTTGGCTTCTGTACTCCATGAAATTAGTAGAATATCCTTGATATTTGCGCTTCATCCAATATCTTTTTATAAAAATATTATTTTGAGCATTCTTGATAAGTTTTAACATTTCATGCCGGAGTACTATTCACAAGGTTACTATTACCGAAGTTACTATTCACAGGGTACTATTCTCTCGATTACTATTCACCCACGGTACTATTCATGACAAAAATTGATTTCTTTTCGGTCCAAATCATTTTTGATACATTATTATTTTTGAATTTTACTCCATAAAGCAGTATCATGTTGACACTTTGGACATTATTGAATTCTGGATAAATTAAATTATAAATCTTTAAAATTATCATTTATCATTTACTTTCATTTAATTGAATTCTTATATCATTTTTATCATCCTCGTGGTTATATTATTATGAAAGTAATCTGTGGCCCGTAGTGCATAGATGGACTTGATATGATTATGACCAGAGATTATTCGGTATAATCATGACCGTAATGTTACAAGTGATGTGGTAAAAGTCCTCATTGGCCTGTAGTGCATTGATGGACAGTTGTTGGCATGATCATGACCATCGATGAAAACACGAATATCCTTGGCCCGTAGTGCATGGATAATTTGTGGTCGTGATACTAATGAATATCCTTAATTAGCCGTAGTGTAGGGGTGATTCGATGATGTGGATTATTTATTAAGCTCAGTCTCAGCGATAAAAGTGATGAAAAACCTTTTAAATCATAGAAGATAGTAGATATCATGTTCTATTTGACTCTTCTAATGGATTGCTTGTTCCGCTGCAGTTAAACTTAATGTTTTTTGTATTTTATCAGTTTAACACTGTTGAAGGCTAACGATAATTTATTCTGCATTATCTTAGTCATAATATTTCTTACTGGGCTAGTTGAGCTCACCCATTGCTTTTATTGTTCTCTTCAGGAAATGATAATATAGTTGGGACTAGTTGGGGAACGGAGTGACGGTCCAGAAGTTTGCATTAGTAGTCCTCACTATTCGGTGAAATAGTGTGATAATAAATGTATTGAGGACTTATTTTGAGTTTGAATACTGTCTAGAATACAATATTTGTATTAAAACTCACAGCTCATGTTGTATATTTAAGTTTGTATTTGTATTATGTACCATGTATTTGGCGACTCAGAATGGGTGATGTATACATATTCACGTTCTTACATTTGATCCCTAAAGTCTTATTTTTTTGTGATGACTTTGACAATCATAATAAATTACATGTTAATGTGATTGTATTAATCATCACAAAAGCACTAAGCGTTTGCGTGATTGCCAAAATCATCACGTAAAACCTTTCATGATGGGCGTATACAAGATGACCATTGTTATGCTTAAAGCCATCACGTAAACCTTTCGTGATGGTTTTCTTGCATTTTATGATGGATTTTGGCTATCACAAATGACCATTTTTTTAGTAGTGACAAATGCCATTCTTGACCCAATTCCACAAGTTTTGTTCACATCAATGTCAACATGTAGTGGCTCATGTGTGTAATTCTGTGTATGTGCACTCCTAGAGGGGGGTGAATAGGTGTTTAAGCTAAAAGTGATAAACGGTGAAAACATTTTAAAATTTTCTGCAACAGGTTTAAATCAGACAGCTATATCTGTCTGCTTTAGTGTCTGCTTTAGCTTATGTTCTTCGTTTCGTATAATCAGACAACTAGACCTGTCTGTTTTAGTGTCTAGATTAGCTTGATAAACACAAATGTGCAGAACGTGAATGACAGTTAAAGAGATAAGCAAAAGTAAAAATCACACCAAGATTTTTACTTGGTTCAACCCCTATCCTCTAATCTAGTGGCCTAATCCACGTCCAATCCCAACTAGGATTGGAGACTATTTTTATTAAGATTTAAACCTCAATACAAAAAATAACTCCCTGTTACAAAGACGCTTCAATTCTGATGTTGGACACCAATGCCCCCTTTGCACCTCTGCAACTTGTACACCTCTGCACATGTTCTCACCTCTGAGACCTTTGAAGCTTCCTTTGAACAGACCCACTAAACTCTAGAAACTCTAGACCACCAAAGCTAACAGTTTTATTTTTCAAATTACAATGATGGTGATTCTAATAGAATATCAACTTTCTAGCCTAAGGATAACAGGACATTGATTGCTAGAAAAGACTATTAGAAAGCTATAAGAATTAAGAAGAATGAATTGCTGCTTTCCAATTGTTGGGCTCCATCATAATCGAGCATGATGAAGCTTTATATAACATGAAGGCCAGCGGCTATATTTGTTAGCAAGAAATCAGATAATTTAAATCCCATCATTAAAGCTACATATATTGACCAACGGATATAAACAGAAACTAGAATAGGACATATCACAATTGATCTACCCCATAATTTTAGCATTTAAAGAGTCCAACAGATTTGGTAAATCAAGGATATAATAAGAGTCCAAATAAAATAAGTTGTCATACAAGATTAGTCCAGTTGGATTCTAACAAACTGATTTAACCAAGATATATATATATATATATATATATATATATATATATATATATATATATATATATATATATATTCCTCGACATCTATAAAGAATCCCACAATATTAGGAGTCATAAAACTATATATATCCAAACTTTATTAAAGGAGATTGATATGATTTGTTAAAGATTTGTTAATACTTGTTTCCTTAATAAATGGATATTTTAAAACCAAAACAGATTTCTTAGAAAACCAACCTTCCCTAATGAACTTCAATACAAATCTTCCTTAATAAGCTCCTATTCAAATCTTCCTTAATAATATTATAAACCCATGCATATTAATTATAATATTATAAACCATAATCCATGCATATTTAATAATATTATAACGTGTGCATGAACCTTGCACACGTCTAATATAATTAAATTAGTCATCATTCAAAACATCATAAAATCAAAAACTAACATTCTCCCCCTTTTTGATGATGACAATTTATGCACCACTTTAATCAACATGCTCCCCCTAAATTTATGCATATCAAAGAGCAAAATAAAGTGACTTTATCATTGCATATTCCAACACTATAATATCTCAATATAATATCTCAATATCAATTCAAATATACCCACATATCCCTCCCCTTTTTTCATTATAAATAAAGCATCAAGTTATATCTCTCCCCCTTTGTCATCAACAAAAAATAATTCATATAATTAGTTATCTCACCCCATTTTTCAAATTGAAAAAATTAAGCACAAATAATGACATTGGAGCAAGGTTATAACAAAATCACATATAGCAAGTAAACAATATAATCATACCTTTGTGATTTGTTACCTATATATTAACATTTTATTACCAGTAGAAATCTTGATAGCTATGCTCCTTAGTGTAGATTTGACTTTTGTATTTTCAGAATCAAAAATCTCTTCACTAGCACTCCTTTTGGTCATCCCAATGTTGATGTCTTTAAAGCTCAGGTTAGGAGGATAATTTTTCACTGTTCTAGATGATCTAGGAAGCCTTACTGCATTCATTTGCTCTTCAGGTTCAGGTTCTAAAATGTCAAGCTCCACATCAAACTGATCGTCAAATTTTTCTTCTAATACAGACGGGTTGAGCTGTCTGACATTAGGCGTCTGCATGTCTGCATTTTCAACTAAAACAGATGACTCAGGTTGTCTAATTTTATTTGTTTGTTGTCCACGTTCATCTGATTTTCCTTCTGATGCAGACGGCTCAGGCTGTCCGAATTGAGCTGTCTGTTTTCCACTAAACAAGTTGTCTTTACCTGCAGAAACTTCATTTTCTTCTTTTGATAGGTCACGATTAAATTCATTAAATACTACATGCACAGATTCTTCAACTTTAAATTTATCAAGATCATAAACCCTCTAAGTTTTACTATTAGTATTTATAATAAAACATTTAGCATCATAAAAACTTTAGAAAGCATGATGTTATGAACACTTGTAATGCAAAATCCATAGAGTTTTCATAATAATATATCTAATTAAAGCTCTATTTAAACAATCATGAGATACTTACAGATTTCGCCAAATAATTTATAGGTAACTTACTCTCTCAGTATCATCCATCTCCTTTTTGATCTTGAGACACCTACAAGACAAACAAATAGTCTCTATCTTTTTGGTACCCAAATCTTCTTGGGTCCTTTTGGGTTAGTAGCATATAAATCACTTTTATTTACCCAAACTTATTTTATTTTTATTTTATTACAATTAGCATTAAAATGTCCTTTTAAACCACATTTTCTGCAAGTAACATAAGGTGAGCAATAAAGAGGTTTGTTCCTTAGTTTAATATTTATTATTCTAATTTTATTAGTCGTGCTTTTTATGTTTTTAACAGGATTATATCCAATTCCTTGTTTATCTAAGCTTGACCTTTGAGCATCCAACATTATATTTAAATTCTCTTCTCCTTGAATAAATTTTGCAAGATCCTTTTTCAAAGATATTATTTCTTCCTCATTGCTATTTTGCATGCTTATTATTTTTCCATCATTAAAAGCATCTATACAAGTATATCTCATTTTCAAACTTTCTTTTAAATCATCATTTTCCTTTTTAAGGCTATTATTTTCTTCATTTAATTTATTTGCACGATTATATAAAATTTTATTATAATTATCTAAATATCCAATTTTAGCATTTAACTGAGACACTTCACATGATGTGCAATCTTTAACTATTTCTTGTTTTTCCTCAATTAAAGTTTCTACTTCCTTCATTAATTCATTTATCCAACTTTTCAAGTAGCATTTTTCTCTTTCATACGAATGTTTTCATTTTTTAAAACAAGATAGTCAGAAATAGTAATATCTCCAAGTTCAGGACTTACCTCAGATGTTTCCTCATTGTGTATTCTAGTGAAGCATATATGAACATTTTCTTCTTCTTGATCTTCATGATCAGATTCATCATCACTCCATGTCATTAGAGCCTTCCCATTTGCTTTGTTCTTTCTTTTTAGTTGGAAGCAATCTCTTTTGAAGTGTCTGAACCTTCCACATTCGAAACAGGTTTCCTCTTGTGGCTTTTGCTTGAAATCTTTCTTGTTGTTGAAAGATTTTGCTGGTAATTTTAATATATTCTTCTTTCGGATCAACTCCCTCAATTTCTAGTCATTGAAGCTATTTCTTCATCTGAATCTTCACCACTGCCTTCTATGTAGCTTTCAGCTTGTAGAGCTAAGGTCTTCTTCTTAGGTGCCACATCTTCTTCATCATACAAATTTATTTGGTTTTCAGAGTTTCCATTGTGCTAGCTGATTGTGACTGAGTCTTGAAGTGCAGTGACCTTTGGTGCGAATCGCTTTGTCATGACTCTAAGAAGCTTTCGGTTGATTTCCTTTTGATCAATCTTTCGTCTGAGCATGCTTAGAGAATTCATTAGAGTGAGGAATCTTGCTTGGGCATCTCTAATTGATTCATTTTTCTCCAATTTGAATAGTTCGTATTCGTGCATTAGCATGCTTAACTTGACCTCCTTTACTTTAGTAGTACCTTCGTGGCTCATGATGACTGTGTCCCAAATTTCCTTAGCCGTAGTAAAAGAAGAGACCTTATCTATCTCCGACTGAACCATGCCACTTAAAAGTGTATTCATAGCCTTGGAATCATAAGATACCATATACGATTCATTTGAGTCCATTTCCATGAGATTATTTGGCTTGCCATCATCATGTCGCGGAATGACTGGTCCATTTTCGACTACCTACCATTCCCATGGGTCACGGTTCAGATAGATCTTCATTCTGAACTTCCAAAAGTTGAAGTTCTCACTTCCGAGCAACAGCGGTGGCCTACTTGTGGACTAACCTTCTTGAAAGTTTAGGTGTGCCATAGGATCTTCCCCTACGACCTGCAACGATCAATATTAGTAGATCCAAGCTTTGATACCAAATGTAATTCTGTGTATCTGCACACCTAGAGGGGGGGGGGGGTGAATAGGTGTTTAAGCTAAAAGTGAAAAACGGTAAAAACTTTTTGAAATTTTCTACAACAGGTTTAAATTAGACAACTACGTCTGTCTGCTTTAGTGTCTGCTTTAGCTTATGTTCTTCGTTTCGTATAATCAGACAACTAGACCTGTCTACTTTAGTTTCTAGATTAGCGTGATGAACAAAATTGTGCAGAACGTGAATGACAGTTAAAGAGATAAGCAGAAGTAAAAATCACACCAAGATTTTTACGTGGTTCAACCCCTATCCTCTATTCTAGTGGCCTAATCCACGTCCAATCCCAAACTAGGATTGGAGACTATTTTTATTAAGATTTAAACCTCAATAAAAAAAAATAACTCCCTGTTACAAAGACGCTTCAATTCTGATGTTGGACACCAATGCCCCGTTTGAACCTTTGCAACTTGTACACCTCTGCACATGTTCTCACCTCTGAGACCTTTGAAACTTCCTTTGAACAGACCCACTAAACTCTAGAAACTCTAGACCACCAAAGCTAACAGTTTTATTTTTCAAATTACAATGATGGTGATTCTAATAGAATATCAACTTTCTAGCCTAAGGATAACATGACATTGATTGCTAGAAAAGACTATTAGAAAGCAATAAGAATTAAGAAGAATGAATTGCTGCTTTCCAATTGTTGGGCTCCTTCATAATCGAGCATTTTAAAACTGGTTTCCTTAATAAATGGACATTTTAAAACCAAAACAAATTTCATAGAAAACCAACCTTCCTTAATGAAATTCAATTCAAATCTTCCTTAATAAACTCCAATTCAAATCTTCCTTAATAATATTATAAACCCATCCATATTAATTACAATATTATAAACCATAATCCATGCATATGTAATAATATAATAACAATTCATGAACCATGCACACGTCTAATATACTTAAATTAGTTATCATTCAAAACATCATAAAATAAAAAACTAACAATGTGCTATTTCCCAACTTAATCTTCCGTTGAGACAGAGAATTGCTTCATCTCTCGACACTAAAAGGGAATATTATCGTCCCATAATCTTTTGGCTACTATCTATAGGTAATATAACTGCCAGTATCTATAGGTAAAAAAATGAAGAAGTGCAATGGTAGAAAAGTGATGTTATTTGGTTGAAAATGCTACAACATGAAATTTTTATGGTTCAACTGACACTATTCATTGTCTTCGTAAAACCTAATCTATCTGAGTTTATTTAGAATCCTATTGAATGTCTTTGTTTCCTAACAAGATAACCAAATCCAACGATGATTAAGATTTTTTTTTGAAAATTGATATTTCCAAATCAATAAGACTGATCGAATCAATCAACTATATAATTAAAAGGATTAACAAATTAAAAGGTTCAAATATGTAAGACTGATCGAATCTATCAACTACTCCCTTCGTCCAATGATAAAAGTCATTATTACTATTATGAGTAGTCCCATGTTAAATGTCCATTTTCCTTTAATAACCAAACATTTACACATATTTTTCTATTATACCCGTAGCATTAAATATCTCATACTTTTCTTATTCTAATTCTCTCTCCATATTTAATGACATTATTATGGACAATTTTATCATTTCATTCATCTTCTTAATATGCGTGAAAAGTCAACCAGGACTTATCCTGGGACGGAGGGAGTATATAATTAAAATGTTTCACAAATTTTTTGTTTCCTATCCAAATTAGTGTAAGTATTATTTAAATTTGTAATAATTAAATACTATCGAAATTTGCAAGGCATTCAAAACCTGTTAGGAAAGGAGAAAGTGTTTTTTGTTTTTAACTATTTTATAAAGGGAGAGGGAGAAAAAAGCTACCGTTCTTGAAGCTATGTAACACATGTACATGGTTTTAAAAAATAATATTACAATTTTGTTATCTTCTATTTTCTCTCTCATTCCTAAATTATCTCTTCACTAATTAACTATCAATTTTTTACATGCACACATTTATACCTATCAATTTATCTTCTATTTTCTCTCTCATTCCTATTATCTCTTCACTAATTAACTATTATTGTTAAAATAATTAAGACTTTTTTTTGCAAATTGATATTTTCAAATTAGTAAGACTGATCGAATCAATCAACTATATAATTAAAAGGTTTAACAAATTAAAAGGTTCAAATATGTAAGACTGACCGAATCTATCAACTATATAATTAAAAGGTTTCACAATTTTTTTGTTTCCTATCCAAATTAGTATAAGTATTATTTAAATTTGTAATAATTAAATACTATCCAAATTTGCAATGCATTCAAAAGGAACCCCAACCTGTTAGGAAAGGAGAAAGTGTTTTTTGTTTTTAACTATTTTATAAAGGGAGAGAGAGAAAAAAACTACCGTTCTTGAAGCTATGTAACACATGTACATGGTTTTAAAAAAAAATTACAATTATCTCTTCACTAATTAAACTTCAATTTTTTTACTTGCACACACAATGTGTGCAAGTAAGAACTAATATCTCTAATAGGAGAAGGTACACCTACAAGATTTTATTTTATTTTTCGTTCTACCAAATTTATTATTAGATTTTTTAATAAAAAATTATTTAAGATAATATATCTTGACAAATTTTATGTAGGAAAACTTTATTATTAAAATTTTAACAAGATATTCTGTAAGACCCCAACTTTTATAAATAAAGATGAATTTTCTATAAATATCATTTTTGAATATTAAGGAGTGAATGTGATATAATGTTATAGTTGTGCATGTGGGTAATATTTATAAATTTTGCAATGTATGCAAGTTGTTATATTATATTCGATTGGTCGGGGAATATATATTCGTATTAACAGGGAATATTCGTACGACGACACAATCATTGGTGGACCCCACAGTGGAATTATTGTCGGAGTTAGAAAACGACAGAAATATCTTTTTATAAAAGTAACGATGGAAGTTTTACCATTAACTGTTGAAATACTCTGTGTTAAAAGTACAGTAATACGCATGATTGCATAGTAGCACACGGTATTGATTATTGATGTTTACGTAAGAAGTCACTCAGTTTTGCTACAGTAATTGTTACATAGTATCTCATGTTATTTGATTCAATTATTATCAATATTTTATATATTATTAAATCAATAATTGAGATGACAAGTTATTCATATTATTATATGCATAATTAACAATGTCTATAAAGTTCTGTCGAAGAAAAGGGTTTGGTCACCTAATTGTGCACCAATAGGGAGAAATCCTTATCGAAAAGCCCCCTCTTTCCTGTGAACGATCTGGTTGTTAATATTGCGAGTTATAATAATGATGAATAAATGTTGTCAAAAATATTAAGGGAATTTTTATGAAGTATTTTTTATAAATTTTTCTTATTTTATGAACCCCTATTTACCCATTTTTCAAAATAATCGGTAGAAGGTTATTTAGTATATAATAATAATAATAATAATAATAATAATAGGTGGGGGGCCCACCTGTGGGGCCCATAGTGGAATGGCTGAATTTTGGTATTCACGGGTGGTTGCATATGATATATATATATATATATATATATATATATATATATATTATTAGTTTTTTAATAAAAAAATAGAATATATTATATTTTAGTATGCATAGTGTCTGCATAATAAATGCATAGTAACAATTTAAAAAATCAGACGATTTTTGGCGCCCGTGAAAATATTCATATTGTGCAGTCCGTGAAAATTCTAAATAGCATCATTTCCATTCTCCTATAAATAGGATGCTTATTTAGAATCGAAAATCACACCAGAATCAAAGAATTCTTCTTCCATAATATTGAACGTATTTCTTTCGAGTTTTAGAAAGCTTTTAGCGTAAAAAACAGTGAAAGTTTTCTTCGAGAATATCCCCGCTATACTAGTTGGAATACTCTTCTTTTCGAGGTAATGGATGTTATTTTTGTTCAATATTCATATGAAATAATATTTCTTCCATACTTTGTAGTATGTAAGTAATATTATTTCGTTTCAGATTCTGAATTTTATACTCATTTTGTTAAAGTTATGGCTTCTGTACTCCATGAAATTAGTAGAATATCCTTGATATTTGCGCTTCATTCAATATCTTTTTATGAAAATATTATTTTGAGCATTCTTAATAAGTTTTAACATTTCATGCCGGAGTACTATTCACAAGGTTACTATTACCGAAGTTACTATTCATGGGGTACTATTCTCTCTGTTACTATTCACCCACGGTACTATTCATGACAAAAATTGATTTTTTTTCGGTCCAAATCATTTTTGATACAATATTATTTTTGAATTTTACTCCATAAAGCATTATCATGTTGACAATTTGGACATTATTGAATTCTGGATACATTAAATTATAAATCTTTAAAATTATCATTTATCATTTACTTTCATTTAATTGAATTCTTATATCATTTTTATCATCCTCGTGGTTATATTATTATGAAAGTCATATGTGGCCCGTAGTGCATAGATGGACTTGATATGATTATGACCAGGGATTATTCGGTATAATCATGACCGTAATGTTACAAGTTATGTGGTAAAAGTCCTCATTGGCCTGTAGTGCATTGATGGACAGTTGTTGGCATGATCATGACCATCGGTGAAAACACGAATATCCTTGGCCCGTAGTGCATGGATAATTTGTGGTCGTGATACTAATGAATATCCTTAATTAGAAGTAGTGCAGGGGTGATTCGATGATGTGGATTATTTATTAAGCTGAGTCTCAGCGATAAAAGTGATGAAAAACCTTTTAAATCATAGAAGATAGTAGATAACATGTTCTACTTGACTCTTCTAATGGATTGCTTGTTCCGCTGCAGTTAAACTTGATGTTTTTTGTATTTTATCAGTTTAACACTGTTGAAGGCTAACGATAATTTATTCTGCATTATCTTAGTCATAATATTTCTTACTGGGCTAGTTGAGCTCACCCATTGCTTTTATTGTTCTCTTCAGGAAATGATAATATAGCTGGGACTAGTTGGGGAACGGAGTGACGGTCCAGATGTTTGCATTAGTAGTCCTCACTATTCGGTGAAATAGTGTGATAATAAATGTATTGATGACTTATTTTGAGTTTGAATACTGTCTAGAATATAATATTTGTATTAAAACTCACAGCTCATGTTGTATATTTAAGTTTGTATTTGTATTATGTACCATGTATTTGGCGACACAGAATGGGTGATGTATACATATTCACGTTCTTACATTTGATCCCTAAAGTCTTATTTTTTTTGTGATGACTTTGACAATCATAATAAATTACATGTTAATATGATTGTATTAATTATCACAAAAGCACTAAGCGTTTGAGTGATTGCCAAAATCATCACGTAAAACCTTTCATGATGGGCGTATACAAGATGACCATTGTTATGCTTAAAGCCATCACGTAAACCTTTCGTGATGGTTTTCTTGCATTTTATGATGGATTTTGGCTATCACAAATGACCATTTTTTTAGTAGTGACAAATGCCATTTTTGGCCCAATTCCACAAGTTTTGTTCACATCAATGTCAACATGTGGTGACTCATGTGTGTAATTCTATGTATGTGCACTCCTAGAGGGGGGGTGAATAGGTGTTCAAGCTTAAAGTGATAAACGGTGAAAACTTTTTAAATTTTTCTGTAATAGGTTTAATTCAGACAGCTACGCATGTATGCTTTAGTGTCTGCTTTAGCTTATGTTCTTCGTAATCAGACAACTAGACCTGTCTGCTTTAGTGTCTAGATTAGCGTGAAAAACAAAAATGTGTAGAACGTGAATGACAGTTAAAGAGATAAGCAAAAGTAAAAATCACACCAAGATTTTTACTTGGTTCAACCCCTATCCTCTAATCTAGTGGCCTAATCCACGTCCAATCCCAACTAGGATTGGAGACTATTTTTATTAAGATTTAAACCTCAATACAAAAAATAACTCCCTGTTACAAAGACGCTTCAATTCTGATGTTGGACACCAATGCCCCCTTTCCACCTCTGCAACTTGTACACCTCTGCACCTGTTCTCACCTCTGAGACCTTTGAAGCTTCCTTTGAACAGACCCACTAAACTCTAGAAACTCTAGACCACCAAAGCTAACAGTTTTATTTTTCAAATTACGATGATGGTGATTCTAATAAAATATCAACTTTCTAGCCTAAGGATAACAGGACATTGATTGCTAGAAAAGACTATTAGAAAGCTATAAGAATTAAGAAGAATGAATTGCTGCTTTCCAATTGTTGGGCTCCTTCATAATCGAGCATGATGAAGCTTTATATAACATGAAGGCCAGTGGCTATATTTGTTAGCAAGAAATCAGATAATTTAAATCTCGTCATTAAAGCTACACATATTGACCAACGGATATAAACAGAAGCTAGAATAGGACATATCACAATTGATCTACCCCATGATTTTAGCATTTAAAGAGTCCAACAGATTTGGTAAATCAAGGATATAATAATAGTCCAAATAAAATAAGTTGTCATACAAGATTAGTCCAATTGGATTCTAACAAACTAATTTAACCAAGATATATATATATATATATATTCTTCGACATCTATAAAGAATCCCACAATATTAGGAGTCACAAAACTATATATATCCAAACTTTATTAAAGGAGATTGATATGATTTGTTAAAGATTTGTTAATACTTGTTTCCTTAATAAATGGATATTTTAAAGGGTAAATTACATATAATAGTACATTTTTAGAAATAATTATAAAAATCATAGACCTATAAAATAATTACAAAAGTATTACACTTTTTTGTTTTTATTTTCAATCTTAACATAATTAATGGTCCTTAAATTAAGGAATTAATATGTAATGGCTGACATGACAATATTAGTATAATTAGGATTCCTTAATTTAGGGGATTAGTTTTGGTAGGTGCCATTTTTTCTCTCATCTCCTCTTATTCTGCCATTTATTCTTTTCTGTCATTTTCTCTCTCATCTCCTTCTACTTTCATTTTTTATACGCCACTGCACTTCTATTCTTCCATTTTCATATTTAAAGATAAAAGTTGAAGAGTGAAGAGAGAAGATGAAGACGCCATTGAAGAGAGAAGATGAAGACGTCATTTTGTCATTTTCTCTCTCATTTTCTTCTATTCTGGCATTTTTTCTTCAAAAGATGAAGACGCCATTTCTACCATTTTTGTATAAAAGATGAAGACGCCATTTCTGCCATTTTCTTCTATTCTGCCATTTTTTCTATTTCTTTCATTCTTCCAATTGTTCTTCATATTTCTTTGTACTCTATTTTTGTAAGTACTTCTATTTTACCTCTCTCTCTCGAGCACTAATTTTTAAGGTTTTTCTCTTTAATTTCATTCATTTGGGGTTTATGATCTTAATTTTATGCAAAATATGTGTTTGATTATGAATTTATGATTACTTTTTTTGTTGATTGGTGTTTACCTTAGTATAAAAGTTTGGTTACCTCAGTATAAAAGTTTAGTAACAAAACTTTTATACTAAGGTAACCAAACTTTTATACCAAGGTAACCAATCCACCTCCACATCATCAGTTTAGTGCAGTTGGTAACCAAACCTTCACACCAAGGTAACCAAACCTTCATACCAAGGTAACCTTGGTATAAATGTTTGGTTACCTCAGTATAAAAGTTTATTTACCTTAGTATAAAAGTTTGGTTACCTTAGTATAAAAGTTTTGGTTACCTTGGTATAAAAGTTTGGTTACCTTAATATAAAAGTTTGGTTACCTCAGTATAAAAGTTTGGATACCTTAGTATAAAAGTTTGATTACCTTGTTATAAAAGTTTGGTTACCATGACATTACTAATGATCTTCTCCTCTGCAGTATCTTGAGAATTTCCTTTTACTACCAGAAAATGGTTGCTCCCGCCACTACCGCCCCAGCCTCCACCTCCACTGTCTCTGTAACCACCACTTGAGCCATCACTGCCATCTCCGCCACCACCACCGCCACCACCGCCACCGCCATTGTTACCTCCTCCATAGTCATCACCGCCGCCTCTGAAAACACCATTACCACCTCCTCCGAAGCTGTCACCTCCTCCGAAGCTGTCACCTCCTCCAAAGTTTCCACCTCTTCTGAAAATTGCCTCCACCACCTCCTGCAAAGTACAAAATTTGTGCAGTTTTTCCTATGAAATTTGAATTTGAATATTTGAATTTGAATTTATTTTTGTGGTTAGATCTCAGATATTTGAATTTGAATGATTAGTTATGGAAGATATTTCTCCTTAATTTTAGGTTTCCTTATTAATATGAATTGCGTTATTTTTGTAATTATGTTGTGTGTGTTTTATTTTTGTAATTACTTTCTAATTGTTGTATATTAGTGTTAAGGACCCTATTTTAAAACCAAAACAGATTTCTTAGAAAACCAACCTTCCCTAATGAACTTCAATACAAATCTTCCTTAATAAGCTCCAATTCAAATCTTCCTTAATAATATTATAAACCCATGCATATTAATTATAATATTATAAACCATAATCCATGTATATTTAATAATATTATAACGTGTGCATGAACCATGCACACGTCTAATATAATTAAATTAGTCATCATTCAAAACATCATAAAATCAAAAACTAACATTCTCCCCCTTTTTGATGATGACAATTTATGCACCACTTTAATCAACATGCTCCCCCTAAATTTATGCATATCAAAGAGCAAAATAAAGTGACTTTATCATTGCATATTCCAACACAATATAATATCTCAATATAATATCTCAATATCAATTCAAATATACCCACATACCCCTCCCCCTTTTTATCATTATAAATAAATCATCAAGTTATATCTCTCCCCCTTTGTCATCAACAAAAAATAATTCATATAATTAGTTATCTCACCCCATTTTTCAAATTGAAAAAATTAAGCACAAAGAATGACATTGGAGCAAGGTTATAACAAAATCACATATAACAAGTAAACAATATAATCATACCTTTGTGATTTGTTACCTATATATTAACATTTTGTTACCAGTAGAAATCTTGATAGCTATGATCCTTAGTGTAGATTTGACTTTTGTATTTTCAGAATCAAAAATCTCTTCACTAGCACTCCTTTTGGTCATCCCAATGTTGATGTCTTTAAAGCTCAGGTTAGGAGGATAATTTTTCACTGTTCTAGATGATCTAGGAAGCCTTACTGCATTCATTTGCTCTTCAAGTCCAGGTTCTAAAATGTCAAGCTCCACATCAAACTGATCGTCAAATTTTTCTTCTAATACAGACGGGTTGAGCTGTCTGACATTAGGCGTCTGCATGTCTGCATTTTCAACTAAAACAGATGACTCAGGTTGTCTAATTTTATTTGTTTGTTGTCCACGTTCATCTGATTTTCCTTCTGATGCAGACGGCTCAGGCTGTCCGAATTGAGCTGTCTGTTTTCCACTAAACAAGTTGTCTTTACCTGTAGAAACTCAATTTTCTTCTTTTGATAGGTCACGGTTAAATTCATTAAATACTACATGCACAGATTCTTCAACTTTAAATTTATCAAGATCATAAACCCTCTAAGTTTTACTATTAGTATTTATAATAAAACATTTAGCATCATAAAATCTTTAGAAAGCATGATGTTATGAACACTTGTAATGCAAAATCCATAGAGTTTTCATAATAATATATCTAATTAAAGCTCTATTTAAACAATCATGAGATACTTACAGATTTCGCCAAATAATTTATAGGTAACTTACTCTCTCAGTATCATCCATCTCCTTTTTGATCTTGAGACACCTACAAGACAAACAAATAGTCTCTATCTTTTTGGTACCCAAATCTTCTTGGGTCCTTTTGGGTTAGTAGCATATAAATCACTTTTCTTTACCCAAACTTGTTTTATTTTTATTTTATTACAATTAGTATTAAAATGTCCTTTTAAACCACATTTTCTGCAAGTAACATAAGGTGAGCAATAAAGAGGTTTGTTCTTTAGTTTAATATTTATTATTCTAATTTTACTGTCACTAAATCAAAATTTAACTAAAAAATAAATAAATATTTACCTAAAATAAAGGAAGCATAGGAGACTCCAAATCTCTGCGTAGGTTAAGAATGAGTTTCTCCATTTTATTCTTGTACAACTCCGTATGCTCTAAACTAATCGTATCTCTCTCGCCTTGAAACCACAAAATCTCCCATAATACCCCCACACCCAATAGCCACCTGAGCCTCTTAACTTACTCATTATAAAACACATTCCCACGAGACCATTCGCTAATACTAGTTCCTCTCACAAAACAAGACTCCAACCCGACTAACCATAGCCCCGAATTCCTCTCCAAAATTGTATTGACAAATGCCATTCTTGGCCCAATTCCACCAGTTTTGTTCACATCAATGTCAACATGTAGTGGCTCATGTGCTATTTCCCAACTTAATCTTGTGTTGAGCCAGAGAATTGCTTCATCTCTCGGCACTCAAAGGGAATATTATCGGCCCATAAGCTTTTGGCTACTACTCCTCAGTCTGCAATGTTATGTTGGGTGTGGGTCCTCACCCATGAGATAGAATCCAAGATATAAAAGAATTGATTTTCTTTGTGAGCAAGTAAGTGTGTTTACTTGATATTAATCCAATTAGAAATTGGGTTAATGGAAACAATATTGGAATTGGAGATTCCATGAAAGGAATCCAAGTTGATAAAGGAGTTACTTGTTAGATTGGTTGGTGACCAAGACAAGGAGATGTGATCCCTAATTTGATTAGGAGAATAAATTGTTTCTAATCCATATAAGGAATGGATAAGGAAGAGTACTATAAATAAGGCTGTGAGGGAATCTTATTTGATACATGAGATAGAGAAGCTTGGTAGTAAGAAGATACCAAAAGAATAAATTGAGACAATTATTGTTTGTTATTCGTGGGTATCCGCCGTCATCTCCGTTCAATTGAAAGCTTGAAGACTTTATTGCTTGGGGTGTTTCTGGGTGGTGAAGTTAATTAGGTTTCTCAACCTAATTAAAGGTAAATTTGTATTATTTCAATTTATTGTGTAACCTCAAGTTTTAAGGCATAAAACTTGAGAGGATTATTGTAAGCCCATTACTAGTGATATAGTGGAGATTCAGAGTTTGACCCGTGATTTTTACCTCTTAATTTTAGAGGGTTTTCCAAGTAAATTTGGTGTCTTGCTTCTTGTGGATGGTTATTTGTTATTTTTGTTCTCATAATTGGTTTTGTTGATTTCATATTTAATTGCACAAAGACGGAAAAGTAATTCCTGGGATATAGATTATTTTTGGCGTACTTTTCCCAACATGTTACTCTAGCCTGCTTGCATGAATATGTTTTTTCTGTGAAGGACACACGGAGTTAAGAATTTTTATATGATTCCAATACTAGAAATATGGCATAAGCAGCCAACAGATTTAAGAATAATATAACTGCCAGTATCTATAGGTAAAAAAATGAAGAAGTGCAATGGTAGAAAAGTGATGTTATTTGGTTGAAAAAGCTACAACATGGAATTTTTATGGTTCAACTGACACTATTCAATGTCTTCGTAAAACCTAATCTGTCTGAGTTTATATTTAGAATCCTATTGAACATCTTTGTTTCCAAACAAGATAACCAAATCCAAAGATAATTAAGACTTTTTTTTGGAAATTGATATTTCCAAATTAGTAAGACTGGCCGAATCAATCAACTATATAATTAAAAGGTTTAACAAATTAAAAGGTTCAAATATGTAAGACTGGCCGAATCTATCAAGTATATAATTAAAAGGTTTCACAAATTTTTTGTTTCCTATCCAAATTAGTATAAGTATTATTTAAATTTGTAATAATTAAATACTATCCAAATTTGCAATGCATTCAAAAGGAATCCCAACCTGTTAGGAAAGGAGAAAGTGTTTTTTGTTTTTAACTATTTAATAAAGGGAGAGGGAGAAAAAAACTACCGTTCTTGAAGCTATGTAACACATGTACATGGTTTTAAAAAATAATATTCCAATTTTGTTATCTCCTATTTTCTTTCTCATTCCTAAATTATGATCTCCTCACTAATTAACTTTCAATTTTTTTGTTGCACACACAGTGTGTGCAAGTAAGAACTAGTATCTCTAATAGGAGAAGGTACAGCTACAAGATTTTTATTTAATTTTTCGTTCTACCAAATTTATTATTAGATTTTTTATTAAAAAATTATTTAAGATAATATATCTTGACAAATTTTATGTAGGAAAACTTTATTATTAAAATTTTAACAACATATTCGATTTTTAGATGTATTGAATTAAGATTGTGAAAATATCATTATTAAATTAGTAAAGTAATTAATTGAACTATGTAGTGTAAGTTTTCTTTCTCAAAATATTATTAGGAAACTGATATTTCCACATGTTAAAATGATATTTTCACATGAATCTCTCTCACATGGAGGTAATTTAATTGTATTTAGTAATTAATGATTTTGAGGATATAGTTATTAAAAATTTCTTTGATTAATACAATTAAATGTAGCTAACTACCTTTACAATAATTAATTATGAGAAAGTTTAGTGTAATCTAATTGTATGTGGCGAGTAAAGATGATTAGGAGTGAAAAGTTCTAGCTCTATAAGTAGCTGAAAGTAATTTAATCATATTTGCTAATGAATTTGCGAATAAAAACAATTGAATGTAAAGTACTTTTAAGCATTTATTTGGTAAGGATTACCAGAAGATTTAATGTAATTTAACTAGAATATTATGAGTCAGTATCATTAAATTTGTTGGCTCAAAATAAATCCAAGTCGAATGACTTATAATTGAATCGATTAATGTTAAGAGAAGCTCAAAATTACTACTTGTTTAAAAATGAATTTTGATAGTATCCATGATAATTCGAATTACATATCAACATTAAGAGCTATCGGGACCTCAAAAAGCAGTTTCAACAAACAAATAAAGAAAAGTAAAGTAAAGAACACAAAACTAAACGCCACATTCATCAAAATAGTATGAGAAATTCTTAGCTAAATCATATATTTGTTTATTGGATGCAGCCACTTCAATGGAAAGTTCTAATAAGTCGTAATGACCAAAACAATACATTTTAGGACAAGCATATTATATTATATATATATATATATATATATATATATAATGTAAGTATAGTATATATTAAAAAAAGTTGTTGAGATAGATTGGTGGCGAATTACGATGATGTATAGGATCTGGTCCGCTAGGGACATTTATCATTGACCTTCCACCTTTTAAGGAATTCATTGGTGGCGAATCACGATGATGTATAGGATCTGGTCCGTTAGGAGCACTCCTCATGGACCTTCCACCATTTATGGAGTTCATTGGTGGTGAAGGAGGGTTATGTATAGGATCTGGTCCGCTAGGCACTCTTCTCATGGACCTTCCACCATTTATGGAGTTCATTGGTGGTGAAGGAGGGTTATGTATAGGATCTGGTCCGCTAGGCACACTTCTCATGGACCTTCCACCATTTAAAAAATCCATTGGTGGTGAATGATAATGATGTATAGGATCTGGTCCGCTAGGGACATTTATCATGGACCTTCCACCATTTAAGGATTTCATTGGTGGCGAATAACGATTATTTATAGGATCTGGTCCGCTAGGAGCACTCCTCATGGACCTTCCGCCATTTATGGAGTTCATTGGCGGTGGTGAATGACGGTTATGTAAAGGATCTGGTCCGCCAGGGACACTTCTCATGGACCTTCCACCATTTATGGAGTTCATTGGCGGTGAAGGATTGTTATGTAGAGGATCTGGTCCGCCAGGGACACTTCTCAAGGACCCTCCACCATTTAAAAAATTCATTGGAGGTGAATGATAATGATGTATAGGATCTGGTCCGCTAGGAACATTTATCATAGACCTTCCAACACCAAAGAAGTATTTGGTGTTGCCTTGCACACTCATGGACAGTACTGAGAAGACAAGCAAAAACCAAAGCAGGCTTCTGACAACAATTGAATAAGCCATGTCTACTAATAACACTAATGATGAAATAGCTAAATTAATTTGTCATTTTGTGTTTAGCGATTGCTCCTATAAATAGGATTGTGAAATGGGAGATAGAACTACAATTATAATATGAAATTAATTAATAAATTAATAAGGAGTATATGTATGATTTGAATTAATTTCTAAAAGATTATGATCAGAAATTTATTACTAGATTACAAAAATTTGTATTGAATTAGTTGGTAGGATTACAAAAGTTGGTATGAACTTATCTCTAGCTAAGTTAAAACAGATATGAAAATTTTTAATGTACAAGGAGTATATTTATGATTTGAATTAAATTCTAAAAGATTATGATCTGAAATTAATTACTAGACTACAAAAAGTTGTATTGAATTAGTTGGTAGGATTACAAAAGTTGGTAAGAACTTATCTCCAGCTAAGTTAAAACAGATATGAAAATTTTTAATGTACAAGGAGTATATTTATGATTTGAATTAAATTCAAAAAGATTATGATCTGAAATTAATTACTAGATTACAAAAAGTTGTATTGAATTAGTTGGTAGGATTACAAAAGTTGGTATGAACTTATCTCTAGCCGAGTTAAAACAAATATAAGAGATTATGAGCTTTATCTCTATTTCAAGGATCGTGACTATACAGAAAATCCATTAATGATTAAGTCGAATTGCAGCTAACGTAAAATTCTAAGCGATAAAGATAGAATAAATTAGTGTCGATCCGTTCTTAATTCATTCTTATCACATGTATCCATATATGACAATATTTATTATCAAATTTATATGTTAAATAAATACCAAAAATGTCTTCTCTAAGAGTTTAAGGATTCAATCAAAAATTAGACCAAATATTGTAATCATCATTCATCCAAAAAGACCAAAACCAAAAATGATTACTTAGAACTTAGAAGTTAGAACTTAAAAGTTAAAAGTTAACAAGTACTTAGAAATTCTTGATTACAAATATCAAAAAATCAAATTTTAATATCGAAACACCATTCAACTCTTTAAGATCCAACCACTTCAAGCAGAGTATACAAACAAATGATTATCAAAAACTCACAATTTAATATTAGTAATGTATTTCTTTTGTTGTCATTTTTAATTACTATTCATTTTTTTTATAATTTTTAAATTTAATATCTAGTTTTATTTTCAATCTTCAAATTTGTGTATAGTTTTTTTAAGTTTTAAAATTATTCAGTATATAATTTAATGATTATTACTCTATTACTGAAGTCTCGATACGTACATTAAAGACTTGATTTCTATATTTTTTTATCTCGATTTGATAATTTCAATAACTCATGTAAATGTAAGGAACTGTATTGTATCATTATTTAATTAATTTCAAATTGTCATTGAGTGATGATTAATGACTTTATTAATGTGCTTTATGACATTGTTAAAATTTATTAAATTATTAGGGATGAAAATTATAATAATTCAACAATCATTGTTCAAAATTTTATGAAAATGTTAATTTTTTTAATTAAATTAGAATTTAGAGATGAAGAAGTACACATTATTAATTATTAATTATTTAATAAAAAAAATTTACTTAAAATAAATTATTAAAAAAGAAAAAGATGTTTAGGTAATAAAAAATAACTACAAATTTAACAATTATTAATAAGAGAAATTTTAAAATTTAATATGAAATAATCAATTATTTGTATTTAGAATTTTAGAAAAAAATTAAACAAGTAATTAAGAAATCGAACTACTCGAACCGATCTCGAACTTATAGAACAGAACTCGAACTTACCAAACCGAACTGAACTCGAACTGTTCGTGTAATGACCCAGAAAATTCTTTATAATATTCAATTATTATAATGCCAAATTTTGAGTATAATTTTTTTTAATTATACTTAATTAATGCGGCATTATAATTATTTACTACTTAATAATTTGTTAAGTAGATTATGAATGGTAAAGGAAGGGAAGAATGATATACATTATTATAATGATATTCAAATATCAAGAATGAAAAGGAAAACGCCAACATGGCTTAATTGCGAAAGATTATTGACATTAAGCTACTTATGTATCCAAGGAAATAATTATACTCTGATATAATCAATTCCATCCAAAAATATTATTTAGTGATAAATAAGGTAAATGGTGTGTACTACCATGGATATTTGAATTACATGGAACCTCTATTTTTGATGATGTGAGTGCTATATATTTTGCTAGCCTAAATAAAAGTGATAGATAAAGTCCAGGTATATTACCAGGTAATATGAGCCCATATTAAATATTATACCATATTACATGGATTATGTGAGCTTGCAAATATAATATTTTAAATTTTAGTAATTATGGACCCATGTCTTGCTTAAAGATGAGTAAAAAGAGTAAGTTATATAAGTGGTTGAAATGAATTTTCATGTAAGTTTGTAAGCCTTCCTTATTTTATTAAAATATGATATATATAAGCCTACTAAGCCCAAATTAAAGCCATATAGGTTCCTTTTCTTATCTAATTCGGCAGCACACTTAGGGGGGGAACTGAGTTTGGGATTAGTTAGTTTATTAGTTAGTTAGTTGGTTACTATTCAGTTAGTAGCTATGTAATATAAGTAGGCTGATATGAGTTGGATAAGGGCCAAGTAGAGTGTCTCAAGCTCAGTCTAATAGCAGCCAACAGACTATTGTGTCAAGGGGATGAATAGAAGCCATAACATAGCTATGTAAAGCAATGATGGAATGCAGGATAGGGGCCAAGTAGACTAATGAGAGAGAGATTAAAACCAGCCATATATGGAAGCACATGGCACCCCAATTCAGTTGGCTACGTATAATCTCTAATGTTCCAAAATCAGTAGCATTAGAAAGAGTGAAGGAGAGCTACGGTTGGGAAGTAAGAAGAACTGAGCAGCCCAACACCATTAACCTCTAAGAGCCCAACAAAGTAAGTCATTTAGGCCTTTTCTATTCCTTTTCCATGTCATATTGATAGTAAATTATAATTTAATGGGTGAAAGACTTGAATAGACATTACATGTATATATATGGACTGCACCCCACGTGTTTGATAAAATGCCAAAATGTTGACTGTTATGTGCTAAAGGCATGTTAGCTATGCAAAAATGTGGCGCCCCCAAAATAGGTATACAACACCCATTCTGAGTCGCCAAATACATGGTACATAAAGCAACTACAACTTCAATAATACAAATGTCGTGTGAAATACGACAATACATACTGTGAGTTTAAATACAATATTGTCTTCTAGACAATATCCACACGCAAATAAGTCCTCATTACAATTATTCAAACACTATTTTACAGAAATAGTGAGGACTGCTTAAATATCTTTCTAGAAACATCACTCCATAGCCCGACTCGATCCTGCTATGTTCTCATCTCTTGAGAAGAAAAATGGAACAAAAAGGAAAAGGATGAGCTCAACTAGCCTAGTAAAGAATATTATGACTAAGATAATATACAACAAATTATCGTTAGTCTTCAACAGGGAAAAATCTGATAAAATATAATCGACAACAAGTTTTAGATCAACAAATACAGCGGAAACAACAATCCATTAGAAGAGTCACGTAAAGGATGAATTCTACTATCTATATAATAAAACAGAACCCATTTTGAATCTTTCATTTGACAAAGCACAAGAACGGTTCAGATCCATTCTAACTTAATTCATCCAACTTAATCTAAAGGCTCATATTTCTTCCCGCCCAAATCAAATTCACTCATACACCATACTCTCTCTCATGTTCACACACAAAATCTTTCTCTCTAATCTCTTCTTCACACACACAAACAAATAATAATAATAATAATAATAATAAATATTATTATTATTTTTATTATAATAGTAGTAATAATAATAATAATAATAATTATTATTATTATAATAGTATTAATAATAATAATAACAGTAATAATAATAATAGTATTAATAATAATAATAATAATAGTACTAATAATAATAAATATTATTATAATAGTACTAATAATAATAATAATAATTATTATTACTATTATAATAAAAATAATTATAATATCTATATAATAAAACAGACCCCATTTTGAATCTTTCATTTGACAAAGCACAAGAACGGTTCAGATTCATTCTAACTTAATTTTTCTAACTTAATCTAAAGGCTCATATTTCTTCCCGCCCAAATCAAATTCACTCATACACCATACTCTCTCACATGTTCACACCCAAAATCTTTCTCTCTCCTCTCTTCTTCACACACAAACAAATAATAATAATAATAATAATAATTATTATTATTATTATTATTATTATTATTATAGTACTAATAATAATAATAATAGTAATAATAGTAATAGTAATAATAATAAATATTATTATAATAGTACCAATAATAATAATAATAAATATTATTATTATTATAAAAATAATTATAATATCTATCTAATAAAACAGAACCCATTTTGAATCTTTCATTTGACAAAGCACAAGAACGGTTCAGATCCATTCTAACTTAATTCATCCAACTTAATCTAAAGGCTCACATTTCATCTCAAACTAAAAATTTCCGTCCAAATCAAATAACAATAATGATAACAATAATGATAATAATAATAATAATAATAATAATAATTATAATAATAGTAGTAGTAATAATAATAATTATAATAATACTAATAATAATAAATCTATATAATAAAACAGAACCCATTGACAAAGCAGAAGGACGGTTCAGATTCATTCTAACTTAATCCTTCCAACTTAACTAAAAGCTCATATTTCTTCCCAGCCTAATCAAATTCACTAATACACCATACTCTCTCTCATGTTCACACACAAAATCTTTCTCTATCCTCTCTTCTTCACACACACAAACAAATAATAATACTAATACTAATAATAATAATAATAATTATTATTATTATAATAATAGTAATAATAATAATAGTAATAATAATAATAATAATAATTGTAATTGTACTAATAATAATAAATATTATTATAATAGTACTAATTATTATTATTATTATAGTAAAAATAATTATAATATCTACATAATAAAACAGAAACCATTTTGAATATTTCATTTGACAAACCACAAGAACGGTTTAGATTTTGTGGGCAAGGAAATCGTACCTTGCTAGAGTTAGGGTTTCGTGTTGGCTGAGGAGGAGAGAAATCCACAAAGAGCACGGAATTGATTGGTTGATTGAAGAGGGGAGAACGACAGGTGGACGATTACTCCAACGATGCGTGGCAGAACCCCTAGAATCCAGGAACCGTGTTAGGGTAACGAGGATTCCAAGAGCCTTCTTGAGTCCTTCAAGTCGAGAGAATGTCCAAACCTTTTTAGTGCTTTTAGGTGGAATTTCCGAGCCTTTAAGTCACTAAAAGGGTCTCTTTGATCTTCTGAGAGTCCAAGTCTTGAGTCTGGAGAGAAGTCCCCTTCCAAATGAAATGGAAGGGGTATTTATAGGATTTTCTGGAAAGTAGTCATGTGCAAGGCACATGCTTTAAGGGAAATTCCAGAAATACCCTTTAGTCATTAGAATAATGCTCATATTGCCCTGTCCTTCTAGCCACCAATCCAATCCCTCAATCAATTCCCAAAACGAGCCGCCTCCACGAGTCTTCTGCCTCGGGACACGTAGAGGCTTCTCCCGGGTCTAGCACATTTATTTCTGATTTTTTCGTCTTCATTCCATTAGGTTATGCGAACCCTAATTTGCACATTTAATGAGGCCATAGAACCCTAATTGTGCATTTAATTTAATTAGGTCATGTGAACCCTAATTTTACATTTGGACCCACATTTGCCCCCTGCGCGAGAGTCGCATTTTCAACTAGACGATCGTGCAAGAAAACTGCAAGCCTTTGAACGATTTTGCCGGACTTCACTTTACAGGTCTTGAAGACAATGGTCCTAGAAGAGGGAACCTCTAGGGAGCCAAACCCTTAGAGTTAAACTCTAGGAAGGCAAGACCTAGCAAGGCTCTTCCTTGGACATATTGAAAACTCTTCTGAAATCTTTCTGGATCTTGCCCCATATTTATTTTCCATAAATGCAGGCATTTTCAATGAATGTACAGAGTCTACTATCAATCTTGACGGTGCACTAATTAATTTCACCAAAATGATTGAGCATATATCCAGTGGCTGTCGTCGTCATATTCATATACTCCACCTTCAACCAATGAGTAGAAAATTTTCTTGATAAATCATTAAGTTGTCCAACTCATTTTGAATTGTAGTAGTAACTCACAGTAATTAAACAATATATATACATATATATATATATATATATATATATATATATATATATATATATATATATATATGCATGCACACGCCTTGTACATAGATTACTTGCGGTGGGGGGAATGTGCAATGAAAAAAAATGGACCACAAAAACTAACTCCAACATTGATATATTTACTAGTCCACCTATCACGTTATTAAAAATATTTATTTTGATACACCAAGTCTTTCTTTTTTATCAAATCAAATATTAATTTTTATTTCCAAAATAAAATCAAATCTTAATTTTATTTTGGAAATTAAAAATTTCTTTATTTTGGGAATCACATCAAATCTTTCTTAATTTAAAAATAGATTTTTTTATTAAAATAAAATCTCTTTTTTTTTATGGCAAATCAAATCAAATTTTTTTTTTAGTCATTCACGCCAAAGACTTGAGTATTTTTTGAGTTAAAAAATTATAAATTAATTTTATTCCCTAGCACCATTCACGCTACAGAGGAGAGTCTCTTGGAAGATTAACTATATCATGCCGAACCCTCTGAAAATCAAATAACAAAATCATATATATATATATATATATATTATTTTATTTTTTTTGAAAATAAAATAAAATCCTATATTATTATTATTATTTTTTTCGAAAAAAATAAAAATAAAATCTTTTATTATTATTATTTTTTTTTGTTTCGAAAATAAATAAAACATTTACTTATCTTATTTTTGAGAGGTAAGGATTTGATATCCATAATCCATGGCCGCATGTCTTGCTTCTGAATCGTAGTAGGGAGTCTTGTTGCCGCATTACTTGGTGCACTTTTTTATTTGCGGTAATAAGAAGCCCATCATTTGAAACGCTTTGCTTGATTAACCGCTGCGCAACAATACATCAGTCCCATTTCGGTAATTTTGATTAACCGGCTCAACAATTGGACAAAAAATTTCTTTGCAATCACAATTGACACCTTCCTTGACCATCAAATAATTTTGTGTGGCTGCCACCTGCTTTACTAAGTCCATTAAAATTTGGCAGCATGTCAAATTCCTCTTCACCCACAACCCTCTAAGTGAATTGAAAATTGAGTCTAGATTCTCACATGAGGAATACACCATGTTTATCGGCATTCTAAGTTTTTTTTATTTGAATGCTGGCCGAACCCTATAGGGAGGTGCCGAACCCTATGTTTTTTTTTTGAAAATAAAATAAAATCTCATTTTATTTTTTCCAAAAAATAAATAAATAAAGCAGATTGCAGTAGGATTTGATAACACATTTGGATCTCTTTCCTTCATCATCCGTGAGGTAGTAATGAATATATTTGTAATGATCAAACGGCTGAAACTGTGGAGGGTGTTGTTCATCAACTAGGTCCTGTGGTATGTGTAAAATGAGATCCCTTATGAATATAAATACTCCAAGCGAATATCTCTCTTCCGTTGCCTATAATCAGCCGATGATGAGGAGCTTTTAGTTTCTCATTTGTCCATGCCACGCATGCATCGCCTGCCATGACTATGAAATTTGAAGGGGAAGGATCAACAAGAATCCACTCATCATTTGGTGTTTGAATCTCCAAACCCTTAACTTGATGTTGATGAAGAAAGGACATGAAGCTCTTGTTTGTATGAGGTACAATCCCCAAATTTGTCTTCTCATCATTTTCGGGTCTTCTATACTTTATTAGTCGAAGAAGGTAAGAGGTTGATTCAAGCAGTGGCTCATAGTCTTTCCCTATTCCATAACTTTCGAAAACCATTCTCATCACCACTTGATCTACCTCTGCCACAACTCTCGAGAACAAAAGTGTAGTTTCACAGAAAAATTGATTTCCGGAGGGCCACATGAGATTTGTGAAGTTTTGTTCTCCTTGTAGAGTGGTGGCATTTTCGACGCCTAAGCCTTCGTATAGAGGGATAGATGGCACTTGCCCAACATACCCATGGGTAGGTGTATTAGAGGTATTTAGGAGTTTGGTTTGGAGAGGGAGATCAACTAACTGTTTAGTTGCTTCGAAAATTGCATTGTGAAGGTCTAGGGAGTATTTGTGATCATATGTTGCTACGAAACACCCATATTCTTCCAGTGCACACACCACTTGTCCTCGTATTGCTAACTAGCCTCTTGTGCCCGCTTTTTATGTCTTCCTTTGAGAATTCTTGCTTCTTTTTTTTTTTCAGGTAACTCCAATCTTTCTTTTGTCTTCCGAGCCCCATTACCTTGATTACATCTCGGTTTTTTCCCTCGGATAATAAAGAAAGATTTGACGTTCTTGTCAAGGAAAAATACGAAGGGAGAAAAAATGCTCTGAATGCGGCGAAACCACCCCAGTTGACCGAACCCTAGGTATCCGAACCTTGGCGAGAAATCAACGTTTAGACGAAATTCTGCTCTTTAGAGCCCTTTATGCTGAATTTTTCTTGCTTGCAGGCCCTATTCGTTGGACATTATGCAGACCCAAAAATCGTCAAGGAGGCCTCATTCCTCAGTGATTGGGGAAGGGCTCCCCTCTTTGGTCTTTCCAACATCTTTTCGGAACAAGTCTAGACTTATGACCGTATAAATTTTTCTCCACCAGAGAAGGAAGGCTTGTTTCTATATGCAGCGGCTTGTGGAGGTTGGGATGACTTTCCCCATTCTGATCGCATTCCCCGCATATGCATAGAGAAGCAAGAATACCCTTTCAGTCCCCTTCGCTTCTTGTCTGATTCATTTGGTAGCCTTCAAGGATAGTAGGATTGGACTGATGAGATCCTTGGAAACACTAATTACGTGGATATACTCAAGAGTACGGGCATCTTTTATTATGTTCAACTATGCAGAGACCTATGTATCCAATAGAGCCATCACGCCCTTACTATATTGATCTCCCGATGGTGCTCCTCTACTTGCACATTCGTCACTGCCTGGGGGAATATGCACCTCTGCTCTGGAGGACGTCTATGTCATCTACCAATCTACCGGTAAGCATTTGCCCCCTGCGCGTAAGTCGCACATTTGGTGAGATGAGCGCGCAAAATATTGTAAGTGTGGAAGTCTTGATTCCAGTGTTTGAACACTTTGCGGGTCTTGATGTTTTGCAAGCCTCAAAAATGAAAGTCCTAGGAGAGGGAACCTCTAGGGGAGCAAAGCCTAAAAGGGTGAGCCTTAGAGGGGCTCTCCTGGGATATTTTGAAAATGTTTGATCTCATCCTTCTTATCATCTCTCGAAAGTTCACTTTTCTTTAGAGTCAAAAAGTCATTAAGAATCAAGAAGTCTGTGAAGGCATGATAGCCTCTAAGGTTTGATAGCATCAAAGGCCTGATAACTTCGAAGGCCTGATAGTCCCAAAGACCTGATAGCCTCGAAGGCCTGATAGCCATGAAGACCAAGATTTAGGTATTCATCTCTTCCATTCGACATGTCATGTCCTTTAGATCATGAACTTTCGTAGTTTTTTTTCATTTCCTGTATCAGAAAATTCATGTACATATATTTCATGCAAACTAACAATTGAATCTATACTCTTTTTTTTTTATAAATCAAAAGAAATAATCAAGTATAAGTGAAAGTTTAACAAATTTATTGATAATCAAATTGCTTTTAATGAAAAGCATAACGTTTCATATAATAAATCTTGCTTTTGTCGAAGAAAGCATAACGTTCACCACTTTTAGAGATAAAGTGCAACTTTATTGCTTTTGTCGAATAAGGCATAACGTTCGCCACTTTTAAAGATAAAGTGTAACTTTTGGGGTTGAGGGCTTATACTCAGGTGCCTCAATCACCATTCACTTTTGATGATAAAGTGTAACACTCGGGTGCCTCGTCACTTGGGTCGTCCAATTTTTTTGGCAAGTGCAGTCTACGAGGACTTGAAATTAGGTGCCTCGTCACTTGGGTCATCCAATTTCTTGGCAAGTGCAGTCTACGAGGACTTGAAATTAGGTGCCTCGTCACTTGGGTCATCCAATTTTTTGGCAAGTGCAGTCTACGAGGACTTGACCACCATTTAGAGTGGACCACCATCTTGGGTGAATTTTTTTTTAATTCGTCAATTCTTGTGCCTCCTCCCTTGGTCATCCAATTACTTGGTAAGGGATATTCTTGAGGACTTAAACCACCATTTTAGGTGGACCACCATCTTGGGTGGATTTTTAATTCATTTGTAGTTCAGAGTTTTTCGATGGTAGAACCAGTATTTAGATTCTTGACTTTTGGGACTGCACCATGGGTGATAGCATTGCACGTTTCTTCTCCTAGTTCAATCTCTCCGGTCGCCAGCTTCTCATGGTATATCCTCCGCAGACTATAACAGTCCATAGTGGAATGTCCTGCATATTTGTGGTATACACAGAAGTCCGGCCTTCTTTTCATCTCTTCCGTTACAACCAACTGGGGATTTGGAGGCTTCACTACTCCATATTCGACCCATTGTTCATACAGGTTCCTGAATGCCTTCTCGCTACATGTAATAGCCTCCGGAACTGGCATCCTGGTATACTTATCCCCATGCCTTTCTCTGCTTCGCTCAAATTTCTCATTCTTTTCCCTCTTGCCCCCTTGTGGTTTTGACTGAGAATCCGCCAAAGCCACAGTTGCTGTCCTCTTGCCCTTCCATGTAACCATCGCATAGCTGGTGGGAAATGTCATGATTCCTCCCAAGTCTTGTGAAAAAGATGAGAGGGTCGCAAATGAATCACAAGCTTTGGTAATGAGGGGGGGCTTGAAGGAGTCTAAAGCACCATTGTTGCATATGCCAACCAAGTTCTTTTCTTCAATTGGCTCTGCACACTTCTGTGCTTGGTTCTTGAACCTATCCACGTAATCTGACAGCTCCTCGTTTGGCTTCTGCTTGAATCGCATGAGCTCTACGATGGTTACCTGTTTCTGCACATAGACAAATTTCTTAAAAAATTACAATTTTAGATCATCCCAATCATGGACTGATCCCTTCTCCAAATTGTAGTACCAACTAAAGGCACTATCCGTCAAAGTCTTGTTGAATTCCCTCAGCAACAAGTTGTGGTTGTTGACTTCATCATATCCTAGCCATGGAGACATCGACTCTACGAACCTGGCAATGTGTTCTCTGGCATTTCCTTTCTCCCCATTGTATTTTGGAAACTGCGGGGGATGCTCAATATACCCTGTCAGATAAGGTTGCCTCTGAATGTGTGCAGGGTAAGGTGGAGTAAAATCTAACTCCGAGGGTCGGGATGTCTTCCTGCGAAGTTGATTGATCACATCGATCATATCATTCTTTGTCACGTACTGGCTTGTGGCGTGAACTCTCTGGGGTGTTGTAATATACTGTTGTATTGGCGGTGTGTATGGCGAAGAGATTGGTTGATGTACACTTGCATCGTGCAAAGCTGGCACTGGTGGCATTTGCTGGCTCACTCGCTGGACATGGCTTGGGACGGTTGACATCTGCACTTGTGAAAATGCTTGAAGAGAAGTTGGGATGATGCTTGTTTGAGGTTGGCTTGCTTCCAACCTAAGTTGTGGCCCGTCACCACTGTTCTGAAGCTCCAAGTTGATTACTGGAACTGATTGACTTTCAGTCAATGGAGGTACAATATGGTTCTCTTTGTTGTTGTTGCCATTGTTGTTGTCCTCCACTCCTACTTGTTCTCCATGCGAATTGCCTGGGAACATGGCCTTGAAGGTAGGGATTTGCATCAATTGCTGGCGAAAGTTCCCCATCTCCTCTTGCTTCCTCTGCATCTCCAACATCATGGTCATCATCATCTCTTGTCCTTCCCGTGCTTCCTTTAATGCCTTGAGCATCTCCAGTTGCACAACAATGGTCTGCTCTCCGCTTGCATCCTCGCCTTGCCTTCCTGCGCTTGTGTGTTGTTGATTGGCCATATGTGGTGATATTGAACTCCCTTCTGAAGCGTCTTCAATAATTGGTTGGTCAAAATCCAGGTTTTCGCCTTGGAAAGCTTGAGTGGTTTGCCTTGAAACTGGATCCGGCGAGGTAATGCTATTTGTTGATGAAGCAGCTCTTCCTGTAGTTCTCCCACTTCGAGTTGTGGGCATACCCTTCACGAATTCTACACCTCCCCAGCAGAGTCGCCAAATAAATGTGGGCAAGGAAATCGTACCTTGCTAGAGTTAGGGTTTCGTGTTGGCTGAGGAGGAGAGAAATCCACAAAGAGCACGGAATTGATTGGTTGATTGAAGAGGGGAGAACGACAGGTGGGCGATTACTCCAACGACGCATGGTAGAACCCCTAGAATCCAGGAACCGTGTTAGGGTAACGAGGATTCCAAGAGCCTTCTTGAGTCCTTCAAGTCGAGAGAATGTCCAAACCCTTTTAGTGCTTTTAAGTGGAATCTCCGAGCCTTTAAGTCACTAAAAGGGTCTCTTTGATCTTCTGAGAGTCCAAGTCTTGAGTCTGGAGAGAAGTCCCCTTCCAAATGAAATGGAAGGGGTATTTATAGGATTTTCTGGAAAGTAGTCATGTGCAAGGCACATGCTTTAAGGGAAATTCCAGAAATACCCTTTAGTCATTAGAATAATGCCCATATTGCCCTGTCCTTCTAGCCACCAATCCAATCCCTCAATCAATTCCCAAAACGAGCCGCCTCCACGAGTCTTCTGCCTCGGGACACGTAGAGGCTTCTCCCGGGTCTAACACATTTATTTCTGATTTTTTCGTCTTCATTCCATTAGGTTATGCGAACCCTAATTTGCACATTTAATGAGGTCATGGAACCCTAATTGTGCATTTAATTTAATTAGGTCATGTGAACCCTAATTTTACATTTGGACCCACAGATTTCATCTCAAATCTTCTAACTCAATCTAAAGGCTCACATTTCATCTCACACTAAAAATTCCCGCCCAAATCAAATAACAATAATAATAACAATAATGATAATAATTATAATAATAATAATTATTATAATAATAGTAGTAATAATAATAATTGTTATTATGGTGGTGTGGTGAATTATAAAAATTGTTATTGATGATTTTTAAGTTTTGTAAACAGGTTTAGATTTTTTTAGATATCTATTTTTAAAGAAAAATTAATTATTGTGGAGATTTGGTGAATTATGATAATTATTATGTCTGATTGTAAGTTATTTTAGGTTGCAAAAAGTCTTTAGGTAATGTAATATTTTTCGAATTTAATCTAATTTTTCATTACGTCGTGCCTTTAGGCACGGGCAATTACTAGTCTTCTAATATTTAAGAGTCCATCATCAATATTTTATCCTTGTAATAACAATCAATATACATCTTTAATCATCTTTGCACTACAGGCCAAAGATATTCATTTATATCACCGGTTGGTCATGTTCATCTCAACACCTGTTCATCTTTGCACTACGGGCCAAAGATATTCATCAGTAATCATTTATCTTTGCACTACAGGCCAAAGATATTCACCAAGTATCACCATTAAGGACTGAGGATGATGAAAAACATTTTAGAGAACGAATCCAGTGAGATAGAAGGATAAATATTAGGGATTTGTATAACAGTTTTATCCAAGATCAATAATACTCCATAATAACCAAATTTGAAGCAGAATTCAAAAATAACGATCAAATCATAGATACAATCAAAGATAGTAGCCAAAATAGACATCTTGGATAAAAAGAAATTTTTTTTATTTTTCGGTGAATAGTGCCGTATACGTGAATAGTGCCGTATACGTGAATAGTAATTCCGACACAAAAAGTTCCAAATTTGATAAAAAAAGTTTACCAATATCTCGGCATAATGATATTGAAGAAAATATTATCATTTAAGAAGAAAATAACATCTCTTACCTCAAAATAACCGTACTTCTGACTGAATTTCGGTATAGTGCTGACAGAAACTCGCACCGTATAGCAACACTCAAAGTATACTCACCAGAATACGCTCGATAATATAGAGAGAGAAAGAGAGAAAACTTGTTTCTGGTGTGATTTTTAATACTAACTTAGTCATCTATTTATAGGAAAATGTTAGAACGCCAAAGGAGACTAAATAATAAAATAATATTATTATTAATCAAATTTTCCTACGCATGCTACAAAACCATGACCAGCCACCACCTTGGAAAATTTTCCAGCAGCCCATGTGTTTGAAAACCAAAAGTGGGTCCCACCCCTAATTTAATAAAAATCATTTTATTTTCTGAAACTTCAACAATTCATAGAAAATAGCTCGGTTATCAAAAAATTCAAAACTCGCGACTTTCCATAGGAATTTCAATTCTCTACAACTTTACAGAAGAAAATTTTTCCAAATTCCAATAAGAAATTATTCGAAATCCACAAACGGGCGATTTTAGAGTCTATAATCAATTTTCGGTCAAGAATTGTGTCCACCGACACACAAAACATGTGTTAAACATTTAATGCCACAAAAATACTCTTCCTCCTCATATACTCATATATCCCACATTCATTGTAAAAATATCACTGTTAATATATTATTAAAATAATATATTTAAATGAATTATTTTATCAGAAAAAGATAAAATATTAATTTTCAACAATTGTCACATTAAAAAATTTCTCCATCTATATCCACATAAAATAAATATTTTCTTTATCATAATAATCAATAATTAATTATTCAAAAATAATATTACAAAATCACAGTACTGAGAACCAGGCCGTTCCCAGGATAGAAGGGCTTTCCAATAAGGATTTCTCCTTACTAGCGCGCAATTAGGTGACCAAACCTCTCCTTAGACAGAACTTTCTAGACATTGCCAAAAATGTTATCTGATAATATTATTCAAATAATATGAATTATTGATCTGATGATGAAAAATACTGTGCAGTGACAATTATTGAAACAATAATAATATAATATCAACGCAGCAATTATTGAATCAATATAATAAAATAATGAACAGTAACTACTATAACAATTATTGAGTAGTGTCTTCTTACGTACGAATCAATAATTCAACCATACTGTGCAATATCGTGTGCTACTGTACAACCACGTGTATTACTGTATTTTAACCACCAGGTAACCCAACAGTGTTAACGGTAACAATTTACGCCGTTATTTATAAAACTCAATTTTTGTCGTTTTCTTTCATCCAACCGTTTTCCGGTATGGGGCCCACAAATGGTTGCGCCGTCGTACGAATATTCCCGACAAAAAGAATATTCCACGACTAAACGAATATTCCCCGACAACAATGATTAATTTATAACCACTTGTTTATTTTGTAAAAATTTTCACATTTCACCCATAACCAAAGTATTATATCAAATTAACCCTTATTAATTTAGAATAATGAATAAAGAAAAATTTAATTTTATTTATAATAAGTTGGGGTCTTACAAAAAAAGTCCAAAACCATGTCTATATGCTAAGATAATAAACCCATGTATACATGTATATATGCTTATATGCTAAAAGGAGAATGGATAAGATTAACTTGAATAGTTAAGAGGTTTCATGCTTAAAACTTAAGTGAAAAGAGGACTGTTTTGATTAAGTTCAGAAACTAAAATTATAAGACAATATAGAGGTCATAGAATGTCTATATGAAGCATTTAAAAGTGACCATTAACTTAGTTGAGGTTCATATTGAGTGTTACTCAATTTTCATGTCTAAAACCATAAAAAGTAAGCTTTACAATAACAATGAACACCAAAATGAAGCACCACCATACCTGAACCATGTAGACAAATTTCAATAGTTATAATGTGGCACAATTAAGCTACACAAGCTATAAAAACCAATTCTAAATTTTTTTGAACATTAGACTTGTCAAAAATCTCATTTTTAGCCTGAAAATGGACTGTTTTGAAGAAATCTTGACACTTGAACTTATAAAACTATGATGAACATATATAAAGATGCTAATGTATGCTAATAATGGTTCCCAAACTTTGTCAAGACCAAAACTAGCAAGAAAACCAAGTTAGGATCTACTTCAAGCCTAAAGTGAGTTTTGATAGGTCAAAATTGGTTAAGTGATTAAATAAAGTATGGTGATGCTAAAAGTATCCTTAAGTAACTTAAATACCCATGCCTAGACTATCCAAGTAGCCAAAAATGGAAAAAAATGGAAAAGTATCAAAATTAGTTTTTGGAAAAAAGTGTTAAACTGTCCAGTTTGAGCATCAGTTAAAGTAGGCCTAACTGAGATGAATGAGGAACCTAAGCCCTTATTAAAATACCTTGATATGTGGTCTAGAAGTGGATTTATATGGTTGAGCCAAAAGCTTAACTAAGAGATTCAAACAAATCATCAAAGTAGGCAGTAAATTCAATTCTGCTACAGTTGGATAGTGGAGTGAAAATAGTGGAGTGAAAATAGTAAAGTGAAAATCATGGAGTGAAAATAGTAGAGTGAAAATCATGGAGTGAAAATAGTGGAGTGAAAATCGTGGAGTCAAAATAGTAGAGTGAAAATCGTAGAGTGAAAACACTTATTTTGGCTTGCTGTTTTAGGAGGCTTTATTTAGTTGTTCTAATGGTCCAATGATGGAATAAAGTACTACAAAGTAAGGTCTATAGGTATGCCCAAAGTTCATATCTAAAAGCTTAATACAAAATTTCATAAAATTCATCAAAGTAGCCTTGAAAATTATAAAAACTGTAGATTTTGCTAAGTAAGGAGCTGTGTAAAACAACCCATTTGGGGTCTATTCTTGAATTTCTTAACTTGATAGCTTTAAAGACCTAAACCAATAATGAAATACAATAATATGAGGTCTATAAAATTGCACAAATGGGGGGTTCAAAAGGTTACTATAGAAATTACTAAAAATCCTCAAAGGTACCTCATTAACAATCATAATTTTGTATTTTTGAGTTATATATTAAAAGTAAAGTTTAAGGCTTGTAAATGTCTTAAAACGACTAAATAAGATAATAAAAGTGTTTTATGATCTCAAATCTATATCATGACATATTTAGGGTGAATCAAGTATGCTTTGTGAGATATTTAAACTTTAAAGGTGGTGTGGAAAACTATATGCCTATGTGTGCTAAGTTATATTTGCAAATAAAAACTGAATGTATACTTTTCTAATGTTAGTAAATAACATACATGGTAATTATTGGATATATAACTTCAATAACCTTAGTAGAGCTATATGTATCAATAATATAAACCTTGTGTTATAAGATTACTTAGAAAGCCGACACTATATATATAGGCTACTCAGTGGCAAGTGACTTTCTTTATTAAGGTTTAAATGATGCAAGAGGCAAGTACATCAACCTTTGTTACCCAAATAAGTTTATATTGCAAGTACTTAGTTCAAGAGCTTATCTTTTCAAGTTATTGAAAATATTGAAATGTAAAACTTCAGATTCAATTATTCTTATGATATTGAAAGTATTTCAATGCCATTATTTCGGCTAGACAAACGTTGAGATATAATGATATTATTCATTCATCAAAATCTCATTTAATGTTCTCCAAACCATTTTGTTGTGGTGCGGACTCTTATATAATGCTGTGAACGAACAACCCTTTTATAGGAGCATATGATACCGGACATTATGATTCCGAAGGACAAGTAATGTGTCAATTAGAATGTTCTGTTATGCACAATATAGGGTACTTAGGTTGATCCCCTAAAGTACAAGTTTAGGATATAGATCAGTTTTAATAAATGTTTGTTTCCATGGATTGCAATGTTAGTACTGTGACGCCCCCAAAATTAGGTATACATCACCCATCTTGAGTCGCCAGATAAATGGTATAGAATTCAAATACAACTTAATAATACAACTGTCGTGTACAATACGACAAAAACATAAACTGTGAGTTTGAATACAAATATTGTCTACTAGAGCTTATACAAACTCAAAAGGAGTCCTCATTATAATTATTATCACACTATTTCACAGAATAGTGAGGACTACTAATGCACCATCTAGGACAATCACTCTGTTCCCCGACTAGTCCCAGCTACGTTCTCATTTCCTGAAGAGAATAAATTATCATTAGTCTCCAACAATGTTAAACTGATAAAATATAATAGACATCAAGTTTAACTGCAGCGGAACAAGCAATCCATTAAAAGAGTCAATAGATAATAAAATCTACTATCTTTTATGATTTAAAAAGTTTTTCATCACTTTTATCGCTGAGACTTAGCTCAATAAATAATCCACATCATTAAATCATCCATGTACTATAGGCCAAGGATATTCTTTAGTATCATGACCACGAATTATCCATGAACTACGGGCCAAAGATAATTGTGTTTTCATCAACGGTCCTGATCTTGCCATAAAACAATTCATCTTTGCTCCCTTGGCCGAAGAGAATCCATAGCCATAATCATACCAAAAACTGTCCATCAATGCACTACGAGCCAATGAGGACTTTTAATTTTCACATCATTTGTAACATTACGGTCATGATTACACTGCATAATCCCTGGTCATAATCATACCAAGTCCATCTATGCACTACAGGCCACAGATGACTTTCAACATAACATAAACATGAGGATGATGACAATGATATAAGAATTCAATAAAATAAGTTCAAGAATTAATTTATCCATGAACCAATAACGTCCAAATTGTCAACATGTTACTGCTTTGAAGAGTAAAATTCAAGAATGCTCAGAAAAATATTTCCATGGAAAGATACTGGATGAAGCGCAAATATTAAGGATATTCCACTAATTTCATGGAGTATAGAAGTCAAAATTTTAATCAATTGAGTATAATACCGAATGGAATAATAAAAGATATCACCATGGATGCGGTACTTCGTATAGACGGTTATTCCAATAGAATAATAATAACGGAACCAGGTCAGGTGAAATTCACACCGACAGGATGTTCCAACAGAATAATAAATGTGAAATAATAAATGATGGAACCAGGTCCGGCGTATAGCACAGACAAGATATTCCGACAGAATAATAAAGACGGAATAATAAAAATGGAACCAGATCCGGCGTATAGCACAGACATGATATTCCGACAGAATAATCGAAGAATGTCACCAAGTATAAGGTAGCCCACGTATACAGGTTATTCCAACAGAACAATAAAGAAATAGAATAACATAAGTTCACTTCTTTGAATACAAAAGAATAATATCCCTTACCGTAAAATAATACTTGATATAAGAGTAGTGAAGTAGCAGAAAATTTTTCTTCTATCTCTCTATAGTCTCTCTCTATAGTTTCTCTCTCTAGAGTTTAGTGAATTCGTAAGAAAATAATGAAGGAATGAGCTTCTATTTATAGGAAAATAGAATGCATAGTAACTAATCCATGAACGGTCCAGATTGATTTACTTTAATCTGACGGTCCATATCTAAAGAAAAATCTTTTAAATAAAATATAATATATTCTAATTATATAAAAAGATTTTTATTATGCAAATACTATGCGGGCACTATGCAAACACTATGCATAATAAAATATAATATATTATATTTATAGAATAACTTTAATAAAGTATTCTGTTTTATATAAAAAGATGTTTCTATTTTATTACGTGAATAAAACAAAACTTCTAAATCAACAATAATTGAATCAAATAATGTGAGATACTATTCAACAACTATTGTAGCAATAATTGAACAAAACTGAGTGACTTCTCACATAAATATCAATAATCAATACCGTGTGCTACTATGCAACAACGCGTATTACTGTACTTTTACTACCGAGTAGTTCAACAGTATCAACGGTAAAACTTCCGCCGTTTTTTTTAAAAAAATATTTTTGTCGTTTTCTCAATCCGACAATAATTACGTTGCGGGGTCCACCAATGATTTTGCCGTCGTACGAATATTTCCTGTTTAAAACGAATATTCCCCGACCAATCGAATATAATATGACAAATTTCATGCTTTGTGTAAAACCCCAACTTTTTAAATAAAGATGAATTTTCTATAAATATTATTTTTGAATTTTATGGAGTAAAAATTGATATAATGTTATAGTTGTGGGTAATATTTATAAATTTTGCAAAGTATGCAAGTTTTTATATAATATTCGATTGGTCGGGGAATATTCATTTTAACAGGAAATATTCGTACAACGGCATAATCATTGGTGGACCCCACAACGGAATTATTTTCGGATTGAGAAAATGACAAAAATACTTTATGAAAATAACGGCGGAAGTTTTACCGTTAACTGTTGAAACACCTGGTGTTAAAAGTAAAGTAATACGTGTAGTGCACAGTAGCACACGGTATTGATTATTGATGCTTACGTGAGAAGTCACTCAGTTTTGTTCAATTATTGCTATAGTAATTGTTGTAAATTTTGATTATTTTATGGACCCCTATTTATCCATTTTCAAAATAATCGGTAGAAAATTTATTATATAATAAAAGTGGGGCCACATGTGGGGCCCCCGTGTGGAAAATGAATTTGAAAAGGAGGCAGCATCTCATGGGTAAGCTTTTGATAGTGTCAGGAGGGAGTTTTGTATTAAGGACATATATATATATATACATATATATATACATATATATATATATATATATATATATATATATATATATATATACATGTGATAATATATATTATATAATTGGTATATTATATATATATATAGGATGATTAAAAGGTGGGGGACGGGAGTATCACGGGAGTAATAACCCATGAAGTTTAAATATATATAAGATATAATTTATAATATATATTATATTTTATTTAAAAGTTTTTATTTTATTAGAATAATTTATTGCATAGTATCATTTCCATTCTTCTATAAATAGAAGCTCATTTATTCATTATTTCTTACGAATTCACTGAACTCTAGAGAGAGAAAATTATAGAGAAAAAGAAGAAAAGATTTCTGCTACTTAACTACTCTTATATTTCAGTTCTTCTTTAAACGGTAAGGGATACTATTCTTTTGTATTTAAGAAGAGAACTTCTGTTATTCCATTTCTGTATGGTTCTGTTGGAATAACCTGTATATGCGGTCTACCCTATAATTGGTGACATTCTTCTATTATTCTGTTGGAACATCCTGTCTGTGTGTTTTACACCGTACCTGGTTATGTCTTTATTATTATTCCGTTGGAACATCCTATCTATGTGTTTTACACCCGACCTGGTTCCGTCTTATTATTATTCTGTTGGAACATCCTGTCTGTGTGTTTTACACCGGACCTGGTTCCGTCTTTATTTTTCTGTTGGAACAGCCTGTCGGTGCAAATTTTGCCTGACCTGGTTCCGTTATTATTATTCTGTTGGAATAAACTGTCTATGCAAAGTACCACATGCATGGTGATTTCTTTTGTTATTCCATTCTTTATTATACTCAGTTGGTTAAAGTTTTGACTTCTATACTCCATGAAATTAGTAGAATATCCTTGATATTTGCGCTTTATCCAGTATCTTTTCATGGAAATATTCTTCTGATTATTCTTGAATTTTACTCTACAAAGCAATATCATGTTGATAATTTGGACGTTAATAATTCCTGGATAAAATAATTCTTGAACTTGTTTTATTGAATTCTTATATCATTGTCATCATCCTCATGTTTATATTTTGTTGAAAGTCATCTGTGGCCTGTAGTGCATAGATGGACTTGGTATGATTATGACCAGGGATTATTCGTTGTAATCATGACCGTAATGTTATAAATGATGTGGTAAAAGTTCTCATTGACCCGTAGTGCATTGATGAACAGTTGTTGGCATGATCATGACCATTGATGAATACACAAATATCCTTGGCCGTAGTGCAGGGATGATGTGGATTATTTATTAAGCTGATTCTCAGCGATAAAAGTGATGAAAAACTTTTTAAATCATAAAAGATAGTAGATTCTATTCTTTACTTGACTCTTTTAATGGATTGCTTGATCCGTTGCAGTTAAACTTGATGTTGTTATATTTTATCAGTTTAACACATTTGAAGGCTAACGATAATTTATTCTGCATTATCTTAGTCATAATATTTCTTACTTGGCTAGTTGAGCTCACCCTTTTTTTTTCACTGTTCTCTTCAGGAAATGAGAACATAGGAGGGACTAGTCGGGGAATGGAGTGACGATCCAGAGGATAGCATTAGTAGTCCTCACTATTCTTTGAAATCGTGTGTTAATAATTATAATGAGGACTCCTTTTGATTTTGTATAATCTCTAGTAGAAAATAATTATATTCAAACTCACAGCTATGTTTTGTCATATTGTACACGACAGTTGTATTAGTAAGTTGTATTTGAATTTTGTACCATGTATCTGACGACCCAAGATGGGTTATGTATACCTAATTTTGGGGGCGTCACACTTGGTATCAAAGCTTAGGGATATGATCCCCGGCTAAGATGTGAGACTAGAACTAGGAGGGGAGAGACGAGGAATTCCTTTGCTAGTAGGACCTACTTAAATTTATTTTGTATTTAAATTGGTTGGTCAGAGTTTAGAGATATTATGTTACATGTCAATTAACCTTTGTTTTGTGGCAGTATCTGAAAATGACATCCGAAAATGTTGAGAATAGCAATGGAGCACAAGAGACCGTTGAGTCTCCACATATCAATAATCAGGAGAATGTGCATCAGGAAGGCGACAATCCTCATGCAAACAACAACACTGACCAAATGATGAATGATGGATTGTTCAGAGGCTTTATGCAATTCATGCAACAGTAGGCGAGAGCGGCTCCTGTCCAAAATATAGGTGGAAACACTGGAAACTCTCGGACGGTCACCGCTAAACAGTTCAAGGAGCTAGGACCACCGGAGTTTAAGGGAGAGCTAAAACCACTTTTGGCAGAATCATGGATAAAGCAGATCACCAAAATATTTGATGTCTTGGGATGCTCCGAGGATCAAAAGGTTCCCTTTGCCGCCTTTATGTTACGCGGAGAGGCAGATTACTTATGGGAATCGGTAAAACGTACTCAACCTGCCGTACAGAAGATGTCTTGGGAGAAGTTCCAAGAGCTGTTCAACGACAAATACTTTCCCGAAAGTATTCGTTACATGAAGGAGGTGGAGTTTATTAAATTGGAGCAAAATAATATGACCGTGTCGCAATACGAGGCAAAATTTTTAGAGTTATCCCGGTTTGCATCCCACTTGGTGGATAATGAAGAGAGAATGGCACGAATGTTTTTAAGAGGTTTGAAGCCGGAGATACGTCAACATCTTATTTCTCATAAACTGTGTTTGTATTCAGATGTTGTAAATAGGGCTCAGTTGGTGGAGCGCGATAACGAGTCAACGCAACCAAAAGAGAGCAGTTGGCAAAATGATAATACCAGTGAGAGCAGTCATCGAAGCGGTGACAACAAGCATAGAGGGAATCAACAGGCCAGAAATGGTAACCACTTCGGTGGTAATCAGGGCCAAAACAATAAGAATGGACATTTCAAGAAGAGGAGATTCAACAATGATGGAAAGACGTCAGCACCAACAACCGTTGTTAAGGAAGGAGAAAGACCACCTATCATATGCTTCAAATGCGGAGGGGAGGGACACATCAGTCCAAATTGCACGATTTCGCCCAAAGCATGTTATAATTATGGAAGAGAAGGTCATTTAGCCCAATTTTGTCGTTCACCGAAGACAAATTCAGCTAGGATGGAAGAACCAAAGGCTGCCCCAGAAAAGTCAAAGCCGGTAGTGCAAGGGAGAGCGTTTGTTGTGACCTCCTAGAAAGTAAGGAACCCGAATGAGGTCATCACGGGTAAGCTTATCATAAACTCTAGCGAAGTCTACACTTTATTTGATACCGGTTCTACCCATTCTTTTATTTCTCCTACTTGCGCTCAACGATTAAATTTGACTCCAGAGAAATTAGACTTTGACTTATCTGTGGAAACTCCATTGGGGAAACCTTCATTACATCCACGATTTATAAGTCTTGTTTGGTTCAAGTTGGTACCCACACATTACCTGTCGATCTTATTGCATTAAAAATACTTGCATTTGATGTAATTCTAGGGATTGATTGGTTAACTACTCATCATGCAAAAATTGATTGTTTTTGTAAGGTTGTTAGCTTTCATATTCCTAATCGACCTATTATGCGAATTCAAGTAACCAAACCATTAAAATCAATCACTGTCATCTCAAGCCATAAAACTATTCGTTTATTGAAAAACGGATGTCAAACTTTCTTAGCTCATGTCACAGATCTAAACAAAAATATGTCAGTTTTGAATAATATTTTTATTGTTAATGAATTTCCTGACGTATTCCCTGAAGAACTTCTTGGCCTACCCCCAGAGCGTGAAATTGAATTTTGTATCGACCTTGAACCCGATACAAAACCCATTTCCAAAGCCCCATATCGAATGACTCCTATTGAACTTCAGGAGTTAAAGACTCAACTGCAAGAATTGTTAGACATTGGCTTTATTCGTCCTAGTACTTCTCCTTGGGGTGCTCCTGTTCTATTCATGAAGAAGAAAGATGGGAGTATGCGACTTTGTATTGATTATCGAGAGTTGAATCATGTCACCATCAAAAATAGGTACCCATTGCCACGTATTGATGACCTGTTTGACCAGTTGCAAGGAGCCAAATTCTTTTCAAAGATTGATCTTCGTTCCGAATATCACCAATTGAAGATTAGAACCGATGACATTCCAAAGACGGCTTTCAGAACTCGGTACGGGCATTATGAATTCCTAGTCATGTCCTTTGGATTGACTAATGCTCCTGCTGCCTTCATGGATATGATGAACCGAGTATTCAAGGAATATTTGGATCACTTTGTGGTCGTCTTTATTGATGACATCCTTATTTATTCCAAAAGCCGTGAGGATCATAAGGAACACTTGAGGCTGATACTCCAAAAGCTTCGTGAATACAAGATTTATGCCAAGTTGAAGAAATGTGAGTTCTGGCTTGAGGAAGTAGCATTCCTTGGGCACGTGGTATCAAGTCATGGAATATTTGTTGACCCAACAAAGATTGAAGCTATTCAAAGATGGTCACAACCTAAATCAGTGATCGAAGTACGTAGCTTTCTCGGCTTAGCTGGTAATTATCGGAGATTCTTAGAAAGGTTTTCTCGAATCGCTACTCCACTAACTCAGCTGACTCAGAAAGATACAAAGTTTGGTTGGAGCGAGGAATGTGAGAAGAGTTTTCAAGAACTCAAGAGGAGACTCATTTCAGCACCTGTTCTGACAATACCATCAGGTTCGGAGGGATTTGTCATCTACAGTGATGCTTCGGGCAACGGGTTAGGATGTGTTCTCATGCAACATGGGAAAGTCATAGCCTATGCCTCACGACAACTCAAAGAATATGAGATAAATTATCCTACTCATGACCTAGAGTTAGCAGCTGTTGTCTTCGCACTTAAAATTTGGAGGCATTACTTGTATGGGGATAAAGTGGAGATCTTTACGGATCATAAAATCCCCAAATATTTCTTCACTCAAAAGGAACTCAACATGCGACAACGACGTTGGCTTGAACTGTTGAAAGATTATGATCATACCATCTTATACCATCCTGGAAAAGCGAACGTGGTAGCTGACGCATTGAGTAGAAGATCATATGCAAGTGCGAGTACAATATTGACAACGCAAAGGCACATTTTGTATGACTTGCAAAGGATGGAGATAGAGATAAAAACTCTAGGGACCCACGTGATGATGGCGAATATACTAGTAGAACTGACTTTAATTGATAAAATTAAAGTTGCTCAAGTTACAAATCCAGAGCTGATGCGTATGAGGAAGAAAGTACAAGAAGGTGCTATTCCGGAAGTGAGAATTGATGAAGAAGGAATACTTCGAGTCAACTCCAGACTTTGTGTTCCTAACGACCCTGATTTAAAGTATAAAATCATGATGGAGGCGCACAACACACCGTTTGCAATCCATCCTGGGAGTACCAAAATGTATCATGATCTTCGACATACATTTTGGTGGGGCAATATGAAGAGAGAGATAGCGTTGTTTATCTCAAGGTGTCTAACGTGTAAACGAGTCAAGGCGGAGCATCAAGTACCAAAAGGTCCATTGCAACCACTTGAAATTCCTGAATGGAAGTGGGAGCACATTACCATGGATTTCGTTACTGGTCTTCCCAAAGTTTCTCAAGGCATAGATGTGATTTAGGTCATTGTTGATAGATTAACCAAGTCTGCTCATTTCTTACTGATACGAGAAACTTATACACTTGAACGTCTTGCTCCTATGTATATAAACGAGGTTGTAAGATTGCATGGTATGCCAGTATCCATAGTTTCTGATCGAGACCCAAGATTCACTTCACGATTTTGGGTTAGTTTGCAAAAAGCTATGGGCACAGATTTACGATTTAGCTCGGCATATCATCCTCAGACAGACGGACAGTCAGAGAAGACTATTCAAACTCTTGTAGATCTATTAAGACCTTGTGTCCTTGATTTCAAGGGAAGTTGGGACATGTTCTTACCATTGGTGGAGTTTTCCTACAACAACAGTTATCAAGAAAGTATTGGCATGGCTCCATTTGAGGCATTGTATGGAAGAAAGTGTCGTTCTCCAGTATGTTGGGATGAGGTGGGAGAAGCAATGTTGTTGGGACTGGAGTTGGTACATATGACTACGGAAAAGATTCAAATGATCCGGCAACGTATAAAAACCTCACAAGATCGACAAAAGAGTTATGCTGATCTTCATCGAAAGGACGTGGAATTCGATATAGGAGATCATGTGTTGTTACGTGTTGCTCCATGGAAAGGAGTTATGAGATTTGGAAAGAGAGAAAAGCTCAATCCTAGATTTATCGGCCCATTTTTAATCCTTTATCGAGTAAGAACTGTGGCCTATAGACTCGCTTTACCGCCAAGTATGTCTCATGTTCATAACGTTTTTCACATATCCATGTTACGTAAATATGTGGAAGACCTGAACCACATTATTGAGTTAGAAACGGACAAAATAGCGGAAGATTTGACATATGAAGAGGTTCCTGTTTAAATCTTGGATAAGAAGGAACATATTCTACGCACCAAGGTTATACCTCAAGTTAAAGTTTTGTGGAGAAACCACGATGTTGAGGAAATAACTTGGGAGTTAGAATTTGAAATGAAATCAAGGTATCCTTACCTCTTCGACATAACAGGTACGTACCCTAATTTCGAGGGCGAAATTTCATAAGAAGGGGAGATTGTAAAACCCCAACTTTTTAAATAAAGATGAATTTTCTATAAATATTATTTTTGAATTTTATGGAGTAAAAATTGATATAATGTTATAGTTGTGGGTAATATTTATAAATTTTGCAAAGTACGCAAGTTGTTATATAATATTCGATTGGTCGGGGAATATTCGTTTTAATAGGGAATATTCGTACAACGGCACAATCATTAGTGGACCCCACAATAGAATTATTGTCGGATTAAGAAAATGAAAAAAATACTTTATGAAAATAACGGCGAAAGTTTTACCGTTAACTATTGAAACACCCGGTGTTGAAAGTACAGTAATACACGTAGTGCACAGTAGCACGCGGTATTGATTATTGATGCTTACGTGAGAAGTCACTCAGTTTTGTTCAATTATTGCTATAGTAATTGTTGTAAATTTTGCTTATTTTATGGACCCCTATTTATCCATTTTTCAAAATAATTGGTAGAAAATTTTTTATATAATAAAAGTGGGGCAACATGTGGGGCCCCCTTATGGAAAATGAATTTGAAGGCATCTCACGAGTAAGCTTTTGATAGTGTCAGGAGGGAGTTTTGTGTAAAGGACATATATATATATATATATATATATATATATATATATATATATATATGGGGAGCGATCCATAGCATCTATATGCTATGGAATAAAATGTGGCATATAGGCTCTAATCCGTCCATTTTATTAATGAAAGGCTGCGATTTTAAGTTCTATTTCATCGTCCGCTAGTATTACTAGCGGACGTAATTAGTAAAATTTCCGGACCCTTATGCCCCGCATGAGTGAAATTAACCAGCCAAAAGAACATGGTCCGCTAGTAATACTAGCGGATAGAAGTCAGTAGACAAAATGGTTCGCTAGTTTTGTTCTCTGGAATTTACAATTCACGTGAAATTCAAGTGGTTAAATTTTGTTTGTTCCTTTAATTTTCGCTCTCGGATGTGATTGTGATTTCATTTTGAAATTGTTGTCTTCTTATTCTTACTTATCCTGTGTTTGTTGATTCGATTATTCCCTTGCGATGTGAGAATGGAAGATACTGAGAGTTGCAGTAGCAGAGCTTTGGATTCACTGCCGACGCAGCTTCGAAAGCGGAAACAGAAGGTTGAGGTTTATCACGAAGTACTTCGCCGACTTGAGGAGTCTGAAAATGAAGAGGCTAGGCAGCCAGGGTTTGAAAATGAGCTTTGGGCTCATTGTAATCGACTTCTGGTTAGGTACTATATATATTTGGTCCTTAAATTTGCCATTTGTTTGGTCTTCATATAGTATATGTTTTTGTGTAATCAACTGTTTGGAAATTTAGAAAGAGTATTGCTATTGTTACAAACATGATGTGTCAGTCAAAGTGTGTAAACCAGATGATGATCTGGGTAGACCTAAAGATTATGACCAACCACAACCATACACAATTTAGTATCCATTTTTAGTACCCACTCTTTAGTATCCGCTAGTATTACTAGCGGATTACGGGGCATAAGGGTCCGAAAATTTGATTAATTACATCCGCTAGTAATACTAGCGGACGATGAAATAGAACTTAAAATCGCAGCCTTTCATCAATAAAACGGACGGATTAGAGCCTATATGCCATATTTTATCCCATAGCATATAGATGCTATGGATCACTCCCCTATATATATATATATCTAGACATGTGATAATATATATATATTATATAATTGGTATAATATATATATAGGATGATTAAAAGGTGGGGGGCGGGAGTATCACGGGAGTAATGACCCGTGAAGTTTAAATATATATAAGATATAATTTATAATATATATTATAATTTATTTAAAAGTTTTTATTTTATTAGAATATTTTATTGCATAGTATCATTTCCATTCATCTATAAATAGAAGCTCATTCCTTCATTATTTCTTATGAATTCACTGAACTCTAGAGAGAGAAAATTATAGAGAAAAAGAAGAAAAGATTTCTGCTACTTAACTACTCTTATATTTCAGTTGTTCTTTAAACGGTAAGGGATATTATTCTTTTGTATTCAAGAAGAGAACTTCTGTTATTCCATTTCTTTATTGTTCTGTTGGAATAACTTGTATACGCGGTCTACCCTATACTTGGTGACATTCTTCTATTATTCTGTTGGAACATCATGTCTGTGTGTTTTACACCGTACCTGGTTCCGTCTTTATTATTATTCCGTTGGAACATCCTATCTGTGTGTTTTACACCGGACCTGGTTCCGTCTTATTAATATTCTGTTGGAACATCTTGTCTGTGTGGTTTACACCGGACCTGGTTCCGTCTTTATTATTATGTTGGAACATCCTGTCGGTGCAAATTTTGCCTGACCTGGTTCCGTTATTATTATTCTGTTGGAATAACCTGTCTATGCGAAGTACCGCATGCATGGTAATTTCTTTTGTTATTCCATTCTTTATCATACTCAGTTGGTTAAAGTTTTGACTTCTATACTCCATGAAATTAGTAGAATATCTTTGATATTTACGCTTCATCCAGTATCTTTTAATGGAAATATTCTTCTGATCATTCTTGAATTTTACTCTACAAAACAGTATCATGTTGACAATTTGGACGTTAATAATTCCTGGATAAAATAATTCTTGAACTTGTTTTATTGAATTCTTATATCATTTTCATAATCCTCATGTTTATATTTTGTTGAAAGTCATCTGTGGCCTGTAGTGCATAGATGGACTTGGTATGATTATGACCAGGGATTATTCGGTGTAATCATGACCGTAATGTTACAAATGATGTGGTAAAAGTTCTCATTGACCCGTAGTGCATTGATGGACAGTTGTTGGCATGATCATGATCATTGATGAATACACAAATATCCTTGGCCCGTAGTGCATGGAATTTGTGGTCATGACCCTAATGAATATCCTTGGCCGTAGTGCAGGGATGATGTGGATTATTTATTAAGCTGAGTCTCAGCGATAAAAGTGATGAAGAACTTTTTAAATCATAAAAGATAGTAGATTTTATTCTCTACTTGACTCTTTTAATGGATTGCTTGATCCGCTGCAGTTAAACTTGATGCTGTTATATTTTATCAGTTTAACACTGTTGAAGGCTAACGATAATTTATTATGCATTATCTTAGTCATAATATTTCTTTCTTGGCTAGTTGAGCTCACCCTTTTTTTTCACTGTTCTCTTCAGGAAATGAGAACATAGCAGGGACTAGTCGAGGAACGGATTAACGGTCCAGAGGATAGCATTAGTAGTCCTCACTATTCTGTGAAATAGTGTGTTAATAATTGTAATGAGGACTCCTTTTGAGTTTGTATAATCTCTAGTAGACAATAATTTTATTCAAAATCACAGCTATGTTTTGTCGTATTGTACACGACAGTTGTATTAGTAAGTTGTATTTGAATTTTGTACCATGTATCTGACGACCCAAGATGGGTGATGTATACCTAATTTTGGGGGCGTCACACTTTGCAAAATTTATAAATATTATCCACAACTATAACATTATCTCAAATTCATACCATAATATAAAAAAAATTATTTCGAGAAAACTAATTCTTTATTCATAAAATCTGGGGTTTCACAATCTCCCCTCCTTATGAAATTTCGCCCTCAAAATTTATGTACGTACCTGGTATGCCGAACAGGTGAGGATACCTTGAATTCATTTCAGATTCTAACTCTTGAGGTATAACCCTTGAGTGTTGGATACGATTCTTCTTATCCAAGATTTTAACACGAGATGTCATACGTTAAATCATCCGCTATCTCGTCCGATTCTAAATTATTAATGTGGTTCGGGTCATCCACATATTTATGTAACATTGATACGTTAAAAACGTTATGAGCACGCAACATACTTAGCGGTAAAACGAGTCTATAAGCCACAGTTCCTACTCAATCGAGGATTTCAAATGGGCTAATTAAATCGAGGGTTGAGATTTGCTCTCTTCAGTAACTCTTGCTTCTAGAATAACGTCTTCTTGAACCTTCTTCTTCACATTCATCAGATTCGGGTATATAGCTTAAGCGTCTTTAACTTTATCGATTAAAGTCGATTTTACTCGTATATTCGTTATCTTCACGTGGGTCCCTAGAGTCTTTAACTCTATCTTCATCATTTGCAAGTTATACGAAATGAGTCTTTGTGTTAACAACATCGTACTCGTAAACGCATCCGATCTTCTACTCAACACGTCAGCTACCACATTTGCTTTCCCACAATGGTATTGAATGGTATGATCGTAATCTTCAACAGCTCGAGTCAACGTCTTTGGCACGTTATACGTACGTTTTAGTTGAAGAAATATTTGAGGGTTTTATAAATGAGTTTTGTATTGGGGTCAATACAAAATTCGACTTCACGCTCTAAGGGTAGGCTAAGAAGTCTTCAATAATACGTCATGGAATTTATTAATGATAGAATTATCATTCAAAACTGTGACCCTCATCTAAGACTTGGATAGTACGTCACATCGATACCTATCAACTTGCCATCGTCATTCACAACATCGCATACAGAAAGTCTGGCTTCGGTGCATTCCACATAAGGAAGTCAACAACAAAAGGACCGGGGCTCTTTACTTATGGCTTGATATGACAATGATTGACTTTAGTGGTTTGGTTGCTTGAATTCGCATAACATGTTGGTTAGGAATATGAAAACTAACAACCTTACGAAAAGCATGATGAGTAGTTAACCAATCGATTCCTAAAATCGCATCAAAGGCAAGTATTTTTAAAGAGACAAGATCAACACGTAACGTGAAAGTGTTAATTTGAACAAGATTTATAAATAGTGGAGGTAACAAAGGTTTCTCCGAACGGAGTTTCCACAGATAAGTCAAAGTCTAATTTCTTCGGAGTTAAGTACAAACATTAAACACAACTAGGTGAAATGAAAGAGTGAGTATAACCGGTATCTAACACGGTATAGAATTTGTAAAAGCTTATGATTAACTTACCCGTGATAATTTTATTCAGGTTCCTCGTCACGAGAAAAAAAAACTCTTTCTTAAACTACCGGTTTTTGCTTGTCTGGGACATCCTTTGGCATCACTATCCAAGTTGGACTTGACTTCACCATACGACAAAATCAAGCTAGGTGACCTTCTCTTCTGCAATTAAAACACGCTTTGGATTGTTGCGTACAGTTTGGACGGATGTGTCCCTCTTGTCCGCATTTGAAACATACGATCGATGGGCGTTCTTCTTCATTTGACACGGGTGCTGGTGCCGATGTCTTCACGTCATTGTTGAACATTCTCTTCTTAAAATGTCCATTCTTATTATCTTGTCCATGATTACCACCGAAATGGTTACCATTCTGGGCATGATAATATCCCCCACGATGGTTATCATTGTTTTGATGACCGTTGCCACCGGTATGATTATTATCGTGTTGTTGGTCGTTGCCTTTTGGTTGTGCTGACTCATTATCGCGCTCCAATAACTGATCCCTATTCACAACATCTGAATATAAACAAAGTTTGTGAGAAATGACGTATTGACATATATCGGGTTTCAAACCTCGCAAAAACATTCGCGTCATTCGCCCCTCATTATCGACCAAATGGGATGCAAACCGGGATAACTTCGAAAACTTAGCCTCGTACTGCGACACGGTCATATTGTTTTGCTCCAGCTTGATGAATTCTACCTCCTTCATGTGACGAATACTTTCAGGAAAATACTTGTCGTTGAATAATTCTTGGAACTTCTCCCAAGACATCTTGAGTGCGTCAGGCTGGGTACGTTTTACAGATTCCCACCAATGATCTCCTTCTTCACGCAACATAAAGGTGGCGAATGGAACCTTTTGCTCCTTTGAGCATTCCAAGACATCAAATATCTTGGTAATCTGCTTTATCCATGTCTACGCCTTAAGTGGTTCTGGCTTTCCCAAAAACTCTGGTGGTCCCAGCTCCTTGAATTGCTTAGCGGTGACCAACCGTGGGTTACCATTGTTTCCACCTGCATTATGGACAGGAGCTGCCTTCGCCTGTTGTTGCATGAATTGCATAACGCCTCTGACCATCCCATCATTCACCATTTCATCGTTGTTATTGTTTTCGTGACGAGTATTGTCCTCTGGTTTCACATTATCCTGATTATTGATATGTGGAGACTCAACAGTCTCCTGTGCTCCATTGATAATCTCAACATTCTCGAATACCATTTTTAAATACTGCCACAAAATAAGGGTTAATTAACATATCACATATTATCCCTATACTTTGACCGACCAATTAAATACCAAATAAACTTAGGTAGGTCATACTAGCGAAGGAATTCCCCATCTCTCCCCTCCTAGTTCTTGTCTCACATCTAGCCAGGGATCATATTCCTAAGCTTTGATACCAACTGTGACGCCCCCAAAATTAGGTATACATCACCCATCTTAAGTCGACAGATACATGGTACAGAATTCAAATACAACTTAATAATACAACTGTCGTGTACAATACGACAAAACATAAACTGTGAGTTTAAATACAAATATTGTCTACTAGAGCTTATACAAACTCAAAAGGAGTCCTCATTACAATTATTATCACACTATTTCACAGAATGGTGAGGACTACTAATGCACCATCTAGGACCATCACTCTGTTCCTCGACTAGTCCCAGCTACGTTCTCATTTCCTGAAGAGAACAGTGAAAGAAAGGGTGAGCTCAACTAGCCCAATAAGAAATATTATGACTAAGATAATGCAGAATTAATTAGCATTAGTCTCCAACAATGCTAAACTGATAAAATATAATAGACATCAAGTTTAACTGTAGCGGAACAAGCAATCCATTAAAAGAGGCAAGTAGAGAATGAAATCTACTATCTTTTATGATTTAAAAAGTTTTTCATCACTTTTATCGCTGAGACTTAGCTCAATAAATAACCCACATCATTAAATCATCCCTGTACTACAGGCCAAGGATATTCTTTAGCATCACGACCACGAATTATCCATGCACTACGGGCCAAAGATAATTATGTTTTCATCAATGGTCCTGATCATGCCATAAAATAATTCATCTTTGCTCCCTTGGCCGAAGAGAATCCATAGCCATAATCATACCAAAAACTGTCCATCAATCCACTACGGGCCAATGAGGACTTTTAATTTTTACATCATTTGTAACATTATGGTCATGATTGCACCGCATAATCCCTGGTCATAATCATACCAAGTCCATCTATGCACTACAGGCCACAGATGACTTTCAACATAATATAAACATGAGGATGATGACAATGATATAAGAATTCAATAAAACAAGTTCAAGAATTAATTTATCCATGAACCAATAACGTCCAAATTGTCAACATGATACTGCTTTGTAGAGTAAAATTCAAGAATGCTCAGAAGAATATTTCCATAGAAAGATACTGGATGAAGTGCAAATATCAAAGATATTATACTAATTTCATGGAGTATAGAAGTCAAAATTTTAATCAACTGAGTATAATACCAAATGGAATAACAAAAGATATTACCATGCATGCGATACTTCGCATAGACGGTTATTCCAACAGAATAATAATAACGGAACTAGGTCAGGTGAAATTCACACCGACAGGATGTTCCAACAGAATAATAAATGTGGAATAATAAATGATGGAACCAGGTCCGGCGTATAGCACAGACAGGATATTCCGACAAAATAATAAAGACGGAATAATAAAAATGAAACCAGGTCCGGCGTATAGCACAGACAGGATATTCCGACAGAATAATAAAGACAGAATAATCGAAGAATGTCACCAAGTATAGGGTAGCCCGCGTATACAGGTTATTCCAACAAAACAATAAAGAAATAGAATAACAGAAGTTCTCTTCTTGAATACAAAAGAATAATATCCCTTACCGTAAAATAATACTTGATATAAGAGTAGTGAAGTAGCAGAAAACTTTTTTTATATCTCTCTATAGTCTCTCTCTATAGTTTCTCTCTCTAGAGTTCAGTGAATTCGTAAGAAAATAATGAAGGAATGAGCTTCTATTTATAGGAAAATGGAATGCATAGTAACTAATCCATGAACGTTCCAGATTGATTTACTTTAATCTGACGGTCCATATTTAAAGAAAAATCTTTTAAATAAAATATAATATATTCTATTTATATAAAAAGATTTTTATTATGCAAACACTATGCGGGCACTATACAAACACTATGCATAATAAAATATAATATATTCTATTTATAGAATAACTTTAATAAAGTATTCTGTTTTATATAAAAAGATTTTACTATGCAAACACTATGTATAATAGAATATAATATAATCTATTTATAGAATAACTTTAATAAAGTATTCTATTTTATATAAAAAGATGTTTCTATTTTATTACGTGAATAAAACAAAACTTTTAAATCAACAATAATTTAATCAAATAATGTGGATACTATGCAGCAACTATTGTAGCAATAATTGAACAAAACTGAGTGATTTCTCACATAAATATCAATAATCAATACCGTGTGCTACTATGCAACAACGTGTATTACTGTATTTTTACTACCAAGTAGTTCAACAGTATCAAAGGTAAAACTTTCGTCGTTATTTTCAATAAAATATTTTTGTCGTTTTCTCAATCCGACAATAATTCCATTGTGGGGTCCACCAATGATTGTGTCGTCGTACGAATATTTCCTGTTTAAAACGAATATTCCCCGACCAATCGAATATAATATGACAACTTGCATACTTTGCAAAATTTATAAATATTACCCACAACTATAACATTATCTCAAATTCACACCATAATATAAAAAAAATTATTTTGAGAAAATTAATTCTTTATTCATAAAATCTGGGGTTTCACAAGTACTGTCAATTCTAGTACAGAGTTCATAGGTCATTTGACCTTACAACATCCTAAAGCCTGATTTTCAGATTCAAAACTTTTAAAGAATTGTTTTGTTCAGTATCTATTGATTTATATTCCCTTTATTATAAATATTTTTGTTCCATTATATTCAACTGTTTATTTCCTTGATGAGCAAGCTTTTTCTCACCCTTGCTTTGAATATAATGTTTTCAGTTAAAACCGAACTCGCTGGTACGTCCAGGAAAGATAAGGGAAAAGGCAAAGTTGCAGAATAATTTGTTCTTAAGCATCTGTGCTTAAATGAACTTAAGTAGTTATTGTAATAAATACTTTTAGTATTATGTTTTCTAATATTATTTAGTATTTAAGTTATGTAAAGGTCTATAGAACCTGGAATTTAAGTAAGATATTTATGTAATCTAAGACATGTTTAAGTTTGTATTTTTGATGAAATGAATGGTTATGATAGTATCGTGAACACCAAATCCAAGGTAAAAGTAACCTGGATTTGGGGGCATCACTGGTTGGTATTAAAGCTGATAGGTTATAAACCTTAGGAATGGGGAAAAACCTTAAAATTATGACCTTAACAGAAGTAGTTAAACTCATTTTGAGTATAAGAGACGAATTCTGGGAATTCATTTTTAAAGAAGATAAAAAGTTTAAAGGGCAAAGGTATAAAAATACCCCTGATGTTTACCCCGATATCCCACTTGCACCCTATACTTTTTTTTTCCAAAAGTATCCTTAACGTTATAAATTTAAGGTCAGTTGTGCCCCTCGCATTAAAAAAAATCCAAATAGACAAACAGATGTGCTAAGCGATTGACACGTGTCAAAAATAAATTTTTTTTATTGTTCTCTCTCTTTTCTCTTCCTTTCTTCTCCCGCTTCTCTCTCTCTCTCCTTTCTTTTCCTCTGTTCTAAAATAACAAAACAGATCTAGGCACATACCTTCCTCACTGACCGTCGTTACTCCACATTCGCTTCTGGTTACAATTGGTAATTTCACCTCAATCATATTTTTTTAATATTTATGTTTTGATGTTCTTCGTTCTTTCAATCTTAACTTCCCCCAATTGATCGTATTCTAGAATTCGATTTGTAAAAAAATAAAACTTTTGCTTTCACGAGTAAATATTACACCTGGTTTGGATCTTAAGGTGTGATTAGTTGCGTTTCATATCTTAAAGGATCAGTAGCTAAATTTTTAGGAACTGTAAGCCTAGAAAGAATTAGGAATCTTCCCAATTTGCATAAGAGAACTAGTTGGTTGGACTAACTGAGTCGGGCCTTTAAATATTGGGTTAAACTAGTTGGTAATTTCACTTCAATCAGTTAGTTGCTTATTGATATTGGGTGTGTAATATGAGACTGAAAAGTTTTTGTTTTTCTTGATAGTTTTGTTGTTGATTTAGAAAATTTTTGGGTCTTTTAGTGCTCTCCCGTTTGGGAGATTATTACATATCCCTACTCTTCGAAAGAAGAAAACACCAACCTTCTTCTTCTTCATCTCTCTCTACATTCGTTTGTCTCAGTGTTGGAATCGACGAAATCGCTGAAATCGCCCACAACAAGGTTTTCTATTTATTTTTTTGGTTTTTGAACTCCCGCAATCGAGTGTATATATAGTCCTGCTGAAGATTATTTGTTTTTAATTTTACTAGAATTATTTATCAGGTGATTGTAGCAGCAGCTGTATCTGTGGCAATTGGACAAATCTCCAAGCCTTTTTCTTCTGTTCTTTTATACGAAGACAAATATGAACTCAATTTTAGTTCTGCTTTTTGGGCTGGAGGATTCTCTTCTGATCATTCCTCTATAAGTGATAAACCCCTGATTCTATCTTGGGTAATTTAGTTATATTTGGATTGTGGACTTTATTTTAGTAATGTTAATATATTTATTTCTCTATGGGTTTATGGACAGACTGTTGTGGCTACTGCAACATCACTTGGCCTTGGTCTTTTACTGCTCTGTCGTTGATGGTACCCAGATCTGTTTTGTTATTTTAGAATAGAGGAAGAAGAAAGGAGAGAGAGAAAGAGAGAAAAGAGGGAGAAGAAAGGAAGAGAAAAGAAAGAGAAGAAAGAGAAAAGAATTAAAAAAATTATTTTTGTCACGTGTCAATCACTTAGCACTTTCGTTTGTCTAGTTGGACTTTTTTAACGGGAGGGTCACAATTGACCTTAAATTTGTAACGTTAAGGGTAATTTTGAAAAAAAAGTATAGGATGTAAGTAGGATATCAGCGTAAACATCATGGGTATTTTTGGACCTTTGCCCAAAGTTTAAATTATGTGATATTTGATTACTTAGTAATGTTATATAGAAACTTATTAAGTTTGTTAATGTGCTTTTGTAGATGCCTGAGATATGGGAGAATCCAGTAGAGTGAAGGAAGAGATAAAGCAAGAGGATCCAGAGGAGCAGTTGGGGGTTTTTTCCTAAGAACTCTACATAGAAGAAGTTGATGCCCTTATGGAGCTAACTTATAAGAATTGGGAGTTTAAGTCTCAAGTTCAGGAGCAAAAGAAGAAAAAGAATAAAAACAGGCATTCCTAGTAATGTTGTAGTCTTTGGTTGTCCACACTGTAACAAAGAATATGGAGTTGGGCCATGCTCTCTATGCCACTACTTGTCAAAGAGAGGCCCTCAAGCAGGAAAACATAGTTCTTAGGCATGAGATAGAGATGCTGAAAGCTGATAAGAGACGGGTTGAACATCAAAGAGATAAGGCATTAGGTAGAGCCCATGACCTGGAGGTTGAGGTTAGGGGCAGAGATGCCAAAATGGACAAGATGGATTATGCATTTGAGACGCATTCGGACGCTGGAAGTATAGAGTGCATCTTCACCCAATAGATGAAGGTGGAACTGAGCTGGTGCTAACCTGCAAAAAGATGATGGACATTGGGGACGAGGAGCTCAACAGTGCCAAAAGGCGAGGCATGCTTCTCCAGTAGTCTGTCTGGGCTATGAGGATGTGTTTGTTTGGTGTAGGTACCCATGTAGTATGTTTATAATCATATGTTAATATGAATCAGATGGATGTACCCCTCTTTTTTATATTAAGGCGATAATACTTTTGGAGCCCAACTTTTGTAGTTAAGGGCAATTCAAATGTAAATCCCGACTATATGTAGTCAAGAAGGGATTAGAATGTTTCTAGCAGTATGAAACGTGATGTAATATGCTTAGCAAAATTTAAAAATGCATATGCATAAATACATATATGTTTTTATGTTATGAAAGAATTTGTAAACTTAATACAATAGGCAGTAACATAACTATTAAATGAAAAATATATGATTAATAATAAAACTTATATTAAACAGAAAATGCCACTAAGATGGAGAGGAAGAGGAAGAGGAAGACTTGGGGCACAAATCCCATCAACTCAAGAGGAGTCTGTAAATAACTCGGCGGGTCCAGAAAAACCTATGCAACAGTTTGTTGACTTTTTAACCCAAGCACTTCAAGGTATTAATGTCGCACCGCCACTAAACCTAAACCCTCATGAAGGCCGTTTGACCACCTTTACGGATTTTAAGGCAGTAGGACCCCCAGAGTTCAAGGGAACTAATAATTATTTGATAGAAGCTCAAACGTGGGTAAATGAAATGGAAAAAGTATTCGAAGTTGTTAGAGTTGCTGAGGATCAACAGACAGCTTTTGCCACTTTCATACTGAAAGGGGAAGCAAGCTACTGGTGGGGAGCCAATAAAAATAGAGCTGGAGTAGGAGTAGTGACATGGGATATGTTTAAAGAACTGTTCTTCGAAGCCTATTTTCTTTGTATCATGAAAAATAGGATGGAGGTTGAATTTCTCGAATTAAAACAGGGAAGTATGACTGTACCTGAGTATGCTGCAAAATTTAATGAACTGTCGAGGTTTGCGCCGCATCAGGTTGACACTAAAGAACGGAATGCTCGGAGATTTAAACAAGGTCTAAAGCTGGTAGTTTACAGTAATGTTTCGATGTTTCAAATAAATATGTTTTTTAACATGCTGGAAAAAGCCATAATCGCAGAAGGAGGAACTGACGCACTGGCCAAATATCGTCAAGAGAAAAATACTAAGAAGATAGATGGAGGACCTCGAGAGGGAAGTAGCAAAGGAAATAATTTTAACAAAAGAAAGTGGAACAATAAGGACAATAAATTGAGCAGTACGCAGAGAGAACCGAGAAGGAAGATAGAAGCATGTAAGAAATGTGGGAAAAATCATCTAGGAGTTTGTATGAAAGTGAAAACGGTCTTTTACAAATGCGGGCAGGAGGAACACATCTCTCCTAACTGCCCCAACCCAAAGAAAATTCAAGGATGTTTTGCATGTGGAGCTACGGATCACCAGATCAAGGACTGTCCAAAGAAAGGAAACCAAAGTGGGAAGCTGACAATCGGGGGACCAACCCTATCCAATCGACCAACTGCCAGGACGTTCAACATGGTAGTGCAGGATGCAGTGGCATCAAAGGATGTGGTGTCAAGTATCATTCAAGTCAATAACGTTAATGCCTTTATACTATTTGATTTGGGTGCTACTTGTTCTTTTATATCTGAGGAATTTGCTCAACGGTTAGAATTAACTCTAGAAAGACTTGATCGTCCTTTGAACATAGAGGTTGCAAATAAAGAAGTCATTCATGTAACTCATGTTCATAAAAATTTTAGTATGGATATAAGGGGTCATAAGTTTATGGTGGATTTAATTCCCATCCGATTAGGTGAATTTGACGTGATATTAGAAATGGATTGGTTGTATAACCATGGGGAAATAATTGATTGTCAAAAGAAATGCATAAACCTTCAGACTCCTAGTAAGTCAAAAATTTTATTTTATGGTAGCAAATCGCCGAGACAATCATGTTGTCTGACGATGATGCAGGCCAAGAAGCTGCTAAGAAAAGAGTGTGTTGGTTATTTAGCCCATGTAGTTGACCCCCAAAGAATGGAAATAAAAATAGAACAAATACCGATAGTAAGGGAATTCACGGATGTATTTCCAAATGAGTTGCTAAGATTACCACTAGATCGGGAGATCGAATTCTTAATAGACCTAGTGTCGGGTACAACCCCGATTTCAAAAGCTCCATACCGAATGGCTTCGGTAGAGATGAAAGAACTAATGATCCAATTACATGAATTATTAGATAAAAAGTACATTCAACCTAGTGTGTCTTCCTAGGGAGCACCTGTGTTATTTGTTAAAAATAAGGATGGATCGTTACGACTGTGTATCGATTATAGAGAATTGAATAAAGTCACAATCAAAAACAAGTATCCATTATCAAGAATCGATTATCTCTTTGATCAACTGAAGGGAGCTCGTTATTTTTCCAAGATAGATTTGCGAATGGGTTATCACCAATTGAAAGTGAGGAATGAAGACGTGCCAAAAACTGCATTTAGGACTCATTACGGTCACTATGAGTTCTTAGTGAAGTCGTTCGGATTGACTAATACACCTATAACATTCATGGATTTAATGAACCGGGTATTCAAACCTTACTTAGATAAATTTGTGGTGGTATTCATCGATGATATTTTGATCTATTCGAAGACTCGAGAGGATCATGCGGAACATTTGAGGATGGTATTGGAGATTTTGAGAAGAGAAAAGTTGTATGTGAAGTTTTCAAAAAGCGAGTTTTGATGGGAAATAGTGCAATTTTTGGGACACGTGATCGACCACGAAGGGATATCAGTAGATCCGACGAAAGTGGAGGCAGTAACTAATTGGGAACGTCCGAAGACACCAACTGAAATACGAAGTTTCTTAGGTCTAGCAGGTTATTACCGTAGATTCATCAAGGATTTTTCAAAATTGTCAGAACCTTTGACGAATTGAACCAGAAAAGCAGTAAAGTTAGTTTGGTCATAAAAGTGTGAAGAGAGCTTCCATGAACTAAAGAAAAGATTGAGTGAAGCACCAGTACTATCTTTGCTTGTCGATATAGGTGGTTTCATTGTTTACAGCGATGCGTCACACAAATGGCTTGGTTGCGTTTTGATGCACGACAAGGTAATAGCATATGCGTCAGGCCAGTTGAAGGATTACGAGAAATGATATCCTACACACGATCTGGAGCTGGCAACAATAGTATTTACTTTAAATTTTTGGAGACATTATTTGTATGGCGAGAAATGTGAGATATATACAGACCATAAAAGTATGAAGTATATCTTCACACAAAAGGAATTAAACATGAGGCAGAGAAGGTGGTTAGAATTGATCAAAGACTACGATTGTGAAATTTTGTATCATCCCGAAAAAGCTAACGTAGTCGCCGACGCTCTAAGCCGAAAGAGACGAGAAAGATTAGAGATGATAACAACTCGGGAGGATCTCATCAAAGAAATGGAGAAAATGGAGATTAAAGTGAAATATTTGAGGGAGTCGGAAGTGAAAATGTTTAACTTGGAGACTTCTCCATTTTTTTGGATAGATTAAAAGAATCCCAGGATTAATATGAAGAATGCTACAAGGTAAAGAAACAAATAAAGGAAGGAGATGTCACTAAGTTCAAAATAGATAAAGAATGGTTATTGAGATTCGAAGGAAGAGTGTGGGTACCAGCAGTACTAGACCTAAAAGAAGAAATCTTACAAGAAGCAAACAGTACAAATTTCTTAATTCATCCGGGCAGCACAAAGATGTATTAAGACCTTCGACAACACTTTTGGTGGCCCAATTTGAAAAGATAGGTGGCAGAACACGTCAGTTGGTGCCTAACTTGTCAAAGAGTGAAAACGAAGCATTAGAGACCAAGTGGATTGCTACAACCGCTAGAAATTCTAGAATGGAAATGGGAACACATAACTATGGATTTCGTTGTGAGACTTCTAACTACACTGAAAGGTTTCGACGCTATATGGGTCATCGTGGATCAATTGACAAAGTTAGCGCATTTCTTACCAATCAAGATCAGATTTAATATAGGTCAATTAGCTAAACTATACGTTAAGGAGATTGTATAAAGACATGGCATTCCATTATCAATTGTATCCGATCGAGATCCATGACACATCTAATTTCTGGAAAAGTCTACAAGAACGTATGGGGACACAGTTTAGATTGAGTACGACGTATCACCCTCAAACTAACGGTCAAAGTGAAAGAACAATTCAGACATTGGAATATATGCTAAGAGTATGCGTCATGGATTTTAAGGGCAATTGGGATGATCACCTACCTTTGGAATAGTTTGCGTATAATAATAGTTATCACGCAAATATAGGAATGCCGCCTTACGAGGTATTATACGGAAGAAAATGTAGAACCCCACTATATTGGGACGAGGTAAGAGAATGTAAACTTTTGGGACCAGAAATGGTTCAACAAACCATAGAAATTTTCTGAGGGATACGAGCAAGATTGGTAGCAGCACAAGACAGGCAAAAGAAGTATGCAGATTTGCACCGCCAAAAGAGAGATTTTGACATAGGGTCGTTTGTGTTTTTAAAAGTATCTCCCTAGAAAGAAAATATTAGATTTGGAAAGAAGGAAAAATTGAGTCCAAGATTCATAGGACATTTTGAAGTACTGAAGTGAATATGTGAGGTGGCTTATGAAGTAGCATTACCTCCAGAATTAAGGCACATTCATAACGTATTTCACGTATCAGTGCTACGATCTTATAAACAAGATCACAAGAATGTAATTCAATATGAACCTATTCAGGTTGAAAAAGATCTAACCTATGAAGAAGTTCTTGTTCAAATAATTGATAGGATTGAGAAACAAAATAATACCTTATGTATAAGTGATATGGAGGAACCATGGTGCTGATGAAGCTACGTGGGAACTAGAAGAAAAGTTACCGGCCCCCATATTTTTGAGTAACCTTGTACTTGTGATTCCGAGGACGGAATCCTTAAAAGGGGCAGGGAGGGGCAGGGAGGGGGAGGGGGAGGGGACGGGGGGGGGGGGGAGAAAATGTAATGACCAAAAAAATTCTATATAATATTCAATTATTATAATGCCAAATTTTGAGTATAATATTTTTTTCTTTTAATTATACTTAATTTATGTGGCATTATAATTATTTACTACTTAATAATTTGTTAAGTAGATTATGAATGGTAAAAGAATGGAAGAATGATATACATTATTATAATGATATTCAAATATCAAGAATGAAAAGGAAAACCAACATGGCTTAATTGAGAAAAATTCTTGACATCAAGCTACTTATGTGTCCAAAGAAATAATTATACTATGATATAATCAATTCCATCCAAAAATATTATTTAGTGATAAATAAGGTAAATGGTGTGTACTACCATGGATATTTGAATTATATGAAACCTCTATTTTTGATGATGTGAGTGTGTTTGAAACTTGTGACTCATAATATAGAAGCCACTGCAAAACGGTAGTGTGGAGCGAAGCACTAGCCCATCAGGATTGCATCGAAGGTTACGAAGGTGGGGGGTGTGGGGGGGAGAAGCCCCCCCTGCGGTATGGTACAGAGTTTCTGATGTGGTGGCACAGGGCACGCTGGGTGAGGCTTGTATTGGTGTGGGGCGCGCCGGTACTGGAGGAGTTACTGCCCAAGTAGCGCGGGACGCGCCCTGTTTTGTCTGTGAGCGGCGTGGGCCGCGCCGGTCGGCGAGCAGAGTTTTTCTGAGTTATTAATTGGAAAGGTCACTATGGGTAATTGAACATAATGTGAAGTAGGGTTGGAATAGAATTAGTAGGTATATGTACTATCTATTGTAAAGCCCTATGTAACTAAGGAATCATCAATAAACAACTAGCCGCCTACGGAGAACCCAAATTAGGGAACCACATAAATCTCTTATGTTATTCTTAATTCTCTATCGTTAGTATGCGTGTGTGTGATCCTATAGTCTAACAGAGTGCTATATATTTTGTTAGCCTAAATAAAAGTGATACAGTCAATGTGAAACCTCAACTTTTATGAATAAAGATTAATTTTTCTCGAAATATATTTTTGAATATTATGGTGTGGATTTGATATAATGTTATAGTTGTGGGTAATATTTACAAATTTTGCAAAGTAAGCAAGTGGTTATATAATATTCGATTGGTCGGGGAATATTCGTTTTAAACAGGGAATATTCGTACGACGACACAATCATTGGTGGACCCCACAATGAAAGTATTGTCGTAAGTAAAAAATGATAGAATTATCTTTTTATAAAAATAACGGCGAAAGTTTTACCATTAAACTGTTGAACTACCCGGTGATAAAAGTAAAATAATACGCGTGGTTGCATAGTAGCACACAATATTGATTATTGATACTTACGTGAGAATTCACTCAGTTATACTCAATTATTGCTACAGTAATTACTGCATAATATCTCTCATATTATTCATTCAATTATTGTCACAGTATCATCTGCATAATATTTTATATTATTAAATCAATAATTGATATGACAAAGTTATTCATATTATTATTTGCAATATTTACAATGTCTAAAAAGTTCTGTCAAGGAGAGGTTTGGTCACCTAATTGCGCGCCAATAGGGAGAAATCCTTGTCAGAAAGCCCTCTCTTTCCTGGGAATGATCTGGTTGTTAAATATTAAGAGTTATAATATTAATGATGAATAAGTTCATGTTGATTAAAGATGAAATTGATATTTTCATTGTGTTGGGATTATTAGTGTTATGTATGGAGGTTATATTGACCAATCGGATAATTAATCGGATAAATAAGCAATTAATTACGATTAATTCACATGCTTATAACTATTTGTTCACATGTGTGTACTATTGATTCACATGATATACTATTAGGGGAAGTGGTGCAAGTTTGATAATACTTGCAGGACTAAATTAAAAATGAAGGAAAAGGCGAAGGTATTATATTGTAATATTTTGAGCCCCAAAACGTGTAATTATCGAAACTATATTTTTCTATAAGTAGAAGCTCATTCTTCTTTCATTCTCACCAATTCACTAAGACTCACAAGAGCAATTATAGAAAGAGAAGCTATAGAGAGAGAAGCTTTAGAGAGAAAGTAGAAGAAAAGTCTGTTACCTCACTATTCCAGCATCCAGTCTTCTTCTGAGGTATGGGATATTATTTTGTTCAGTATTCACAGGAATAATATTTTCTTTCATACTCTGTAGTATGTGAGTAATATTATTTCGTCTTGTATTCTTGATTATACCCTCATTTTGTTAAAGTATTGCTTCTATACTCCGTGAAATTAGTAGAATATCTTTGAAATTTGCGCTTCATCTATTATCGTTTCACCAGGATATTTTCTACAAATTCTTGTTAAATTTTAAGCTTTTCATGCGGGAGTACTGTCCATGAGTAGTATTTATTTTTATGGTAATATTCATAAAGTACTATTTATGGGGTACTATTCATAAAGTACTATTCATGAGTACTATTCACAAAGTACTATTCATTGGATACTATTCTCAAAGTACTATTCACGGGGTACTATTCACTCGGGTATAATTCACCCGGGGAATTATTCATGACAAAAATTAATTTCTTTGTTGTCCAAATCATTTTTGATACAATATTATTCTTGAATTTTACTCTACAAAGCAGTATCATGTTGACAATTTGGACATTAATGAATTCTGGATAAATTAAGTTATAAATCTTTAAAAATTTATCCTTTGCTTTCTTTTAATTGAATTCTTATATCATTATCATCATTCTCATGCTTATATTGTGATAAAAGTCATGTGTGGCTTACGTGCATAGATGTACTATTGATTGGTATGATTATGACCAGGGATTATTCGGTATAATCATGACCGTAATGTTATAAATGATGTGGTAAAAGTCCTCATTGGCCTGTAGTGCATTGATAGACAGTTGTTGGTATGATCATGACCGTTGATGATTACATGAATATCTTTGGCCCGTAGTGCAGGGATAATTTGATGATGTTGTTTATTTAATAAGTTGAGTCTCAGCGATAAAGTTGATGAAAAACTTTTTAAATCATAAAAGATAGTAGATATCATGCTCTACTTGACTCTTCTAATGGATTGCTTGTTCTGCTGCAGTTAAACTTGATGTTTATTGTATTTTATCAGTTTAACACTGTTGAAGGCTAACTATAATTTATTCTGCATTATCTTAGTCATAATATTTCTTATTGGACTAGTTGAGCTCACCCTTTCTTTCATCGTTCTCTTCAGGAAATGAGAACGTAGCTGGGACTAGTCGGGGAACAGAGTGATGGTCCTAGATGGTGCATTAGTAGTCCTCACTATCCTATGAAATAGTGTGATAATAATTGTAATGAGGACTCCTTTTGAGTTTGTATAAGCTCTAGTTGACAATATTTGTATTCAAACTCACAGTTTATGTTTTGCCGTATTGTACACGACATTTGTATTATTAAGTTGTATTTGAATTCTGTACCATGTATCTGGCGACTCAAGATGGGTGATGTATACCTAATTTTGAGGGCTAGTTGAGCTCACCCTTTTGCTTTCATTGTTCTCTTCAGGAAATGAAAACGTAGCCGAGACTAGTCGGGGAATAGAGTGACGGTCCGAGATGGTGGCTATAGTAGTCCTCACTATTTTATGAAATAGTGTGAAAATAAATGTAATGAGGACTTCATTTGAGTTTGAATAATGTCTATGAGACAATATTCGTGTAAAAACTCTAAGCTACGCTGTTGTCATATTGTATTTGATTTATGTACCATGTATTTGGCGACTCAGAATGGGTGATGTATACCTATTTTGGGGGCGTCACAGTTGGTATCAAAGCTTAGGGATATGATCCCTGGCTGAAATGTGAGACAAGAACTAGGAGGGGAGAGACGGGGAATTCCTTCGCGAGTATGACCTACCTAAGTTTATTTGGTATTAAATTGGTCGGTCAGAGTATAGGGATAACATGTGACATGTCAATTAACCCTTGTTCTGTGGCAGTGTTTGAAAATGACATCTGAAAATGTTGAGATCAGTAATGAAGCACATGATACCGTTGAGTCACCAACGATCAATACCTAGGATAATGTGCAACAGGAAGATAATAATCCTCAGGTAAACAACAACACCGATCAGATGATGAACGATGGGATGTTCAGAGGCTTTATGAAATTCATGCAACATCAGGCGAGAGAAGCGCTTGTTCAAAATGCAGGTGGAAACACTGGCAACTCTCGGATGGTCACCGCTAAGCAGTTCAAGGACCTGGGACCATCGAAGTTTTTGGGAGAGCCAGAACCACTTAAAGCAGAGACGTGGATAAAGTAGATCACCAAGATATTTGATGTCTTGGGATGCTCCGAGGCGCAAAAGGTACACTTTGCCACCTTCATGTTGCGAGGAGAGGCAGATTACAGGTGGGAATCAGTAAAACGTATTCAGCCTGCCGCACTCAAAATGTCTTGGGAGAAGTTCAAAGAGCTATTCAACGATAAGTACTTTCCCGAAAGTATTCGTCACATGAAGGAGGTGGAGTTTATCAAGTAGGAGTAAAACAATATGACTGTGTCGCAGTTCGAGGCTAAGTTTACCGGGTTGTCCCGGTTCGTATCCCATTGTGTTAATAATGAGGAGAGAATGACGTGAATATTTCTACGAGGTTTGAGACCCGAAATACGTCAATACCTTATTTCTCACAAATTTTCTTTATATTCAAATATTGTGAATAGGGCTCAGTTATTAGAGCGCGATAATGAGTCAGCCCAACCAAAAGGTAACGACCAACAACACGATAATAATCATACCGGTGGCAACGGCCATCGGAACAATGATAACCATCATATAGGAAATTATCATGCTAGAAATGGTAACCACTTCAGTGGTAATCATGGCCAAGATAATAGAAGAAATGATTCAAGTGGAAAATTTAAGAAGATAATATTTAACGATGATGGGAAGACGTCGGTAGCAGCACCAACAACAAATTCTAGGGGAGGAGAACGACCGCCAGTTAGATGCTACAGATGTGGAGAGGAGGGATACATAAGTCCAAACTGTTCACAGCTTTCCAAGGTATGTTTTAGTTGTGGAAAAGACGGTCACATAACTTGATTTTATCCTATAGCGAAATCAAGTCCAGCTGGGAAGGTGACACCAAAGGCAGATACGGACAAAACAAAGTCGGTGGTTTCAGGAAGAGCGTTTTTCATAACTTCTCAAAAAGCGAGTAACCCGAACGAAGTCAGTATGGGTTAGTTAATTATAAATTTTTGCGAAGTCTATACCTTATTAGATACCAGTTCTACCCATTCTTTTATTTCTCGTAGTTGCACTCAACGTTTAAATTTGACTCCGGAGAAATTAGACTTTGACTTTTCGGTTGAAACTCTGTTGGGAGAAACCTTCGTTACCTCCACTATTTATAAGTCTTGTTTGATTCAAATCGGTAACTGCACATTACCTGTCGATCTTATCTCTTTGAAAATACTTGCATTTGATGTGATTTTAGGGACTGATTGGTTAACTACTCATCATGCTAAAATTGATTATTTTTGTAAGGTTGTTAGCTTTCATATTCCTAACCAACCTATTATTTGAATTAAAGCAACCAAACCACTAAAGTCAATCACTGTCATATCAATCCATAAAGCTATTCGTTTATTGAAAAAATAATGTCAAGCTTTCTTAGCCCATGTCACGGATTTAAATAAAATTACGACAGAGTTGAATGATATTTCTATTGTTAATAAATTTTCTGAGGTATTCTCTGAAGACTTCATGGCTTGCCCCAGAGCGTGAAATCTAATTTTGTATTGACCCCAGTACAAAACCCATTTCTAAAACCCTTAAATATTTCTTCAACCAAAACGAACGTATAATGCGCCAAAGACGTTGGCTCGAGCTGTTGAAGATTACGACCATACCATTCAATATTATCGTGGGTAAAGCGAACGTGGTAGCTAACGCGTTGAGTGGAAGATCGTATGCGTTTACGAGTGCGATATTGTTAACAAAAAGACCCGTTTCGTATAACTTACAAATGATAGAGATAGAGTTAAAGACTCTAGGGACCCACGTGATGATGTCAAATAATACAAGTAGAATTGACGTTAATTGATAAAGTTAAAGCCGCTCAAGCTACACACCCGGAGCTGGTGAATGTGAAGAAGAAGGTTCAAGAGGGCGTTATTCTAGAAGGAAGAATTTACGAAGAGAGTAAATCTCAACCCTAAATTTTATTGGTCTATTTGAAATCCTCGATCGAGTAGGAAATGTGGCATATAGACTCATTTTACCGCCAAGTATGTTGCGTATTTATAACATTTTTTACGTATCGATGTTACGTAAATATGTGGACGACCCGAACCACATTATTGAATTAGAACTAGACGAGATAGCAGAAGATTTAATGTATGAGGATATACGTGTTAAAATCTTGGATAAGAAGGATCATATTTGACACTCAAAGGTTATACCTCAAGAGTTAGAATCTAAACAAGGTATCCTCGCCTCTTCGGCATACCAGGTACGTACGTAAATTTTGAGGGCAAAATTTCATAAGGAGGGGGGATTGTAAGACCCCAACTTTTATGAATAAAGATTAAGTTTTATCAAAATATATTTTTGAATATTATAGTATGGATTTGATATAATGTTATAGTTGTGGGTAATATTTACAAATTTTGCAAAATAAGCAAGTGGTTATATAATATTCGATTGGTCGAGAAATATTCGTTTTAAACAGGGAATATTCGTACGATGACACAATCATTGGTGGACACCGCAACGGAAGTATTGTCGTAGTTAGAAAATGACAGAATTATCTTTATATAAAAATAAATACGAAAGTTTTACCGTTAAACTGTTGAACTACCCGGTGGTAAAAGTACAGTAATACGCGTGGTTGCATAGTAGCACACGGTATTGATTACTGATGCTTACGTGAGAAGTCACTCAGTTATACTTAATTATTGCTACATTAATTACTACATAATATCTCTCATATTATTGATTCAATTATTGTCACAGTATCATCTGCATAATATTTTATATTATTAAATTAATAATTGAGATGACAAAGTTATACATATTATTATTCGCAATATTGACAATGTCTAGAAAGTTCTGTCAAGGAGAGGTTTGGTCACCTAATTGTGCGCCAATAGGGAGAAATCCTTATCAGAAAGCCCCCTTTTTCCTGGGAATGATCTGGTTGTTAAATATTGTGAGTTATAATATTAATGATGAATAAGTTCGTGTTGATTAAAGATGAAATTGATATTTTCATTTCGTTGGGATTATTAGTGTTAGTGGAAATCGACATCTATTTCGATAATAATGGATGCCTGGAGGTTATATTGACCAATCGGGTAATTAATCGGATAAATGAGCAATTAATTACTATTAATTCACATGCTTATAACTATTTATTCACATGTGTGTACTATTGATTCACATTATATACTATTAGGGGAGGTGGTGCAAGTTTGATAATACTTGCATGACTAAATTAAGAATGAAGGAAAAGATTAAGGTATTATATTGTAATATTTTGAGCCTCAAAACGTGCAATTATCGAAACTATATTTTCCTATAAATAGAAGCTCATTCTTCTTTCAGTCTCACCAATTCATTAAGACTCACAAGAACAATTACAGAAAGAGAACCTATAGAGAGAGAAGCTTTAGAGAGAAAGTAGAAGTGAAGTCTGCTACCTCACTATTCCAATATCCATTCTTCTTCTGAGGTAAGGGATATTATTTTGTTCAGTAATCATTGGAATAATATTTTTTTCCATACTCTGTAGTATGTGAGTAATATTATTTCGACTCGTATTCCTGATTATACCCTCATTTTGTTAAAGTATTGCTTCTATACTCCGTGAAATTAGTAGAATATCCTTGAAATTTATGCTTCATCTAATAACGTTTCACAAGGATATTTTCTACATTCTTGTTAAATTTTAAGCTTTTCATGTCGAAGTACTGTCTATGAGTAGTACTCATTTTTATGGTACTATTCACAAGGTACTATTCATAAAGTCCTATTCATAAAGTACTATTCACGGAGTACTATTCACGAGGTACTATTCACTCGGGTACTACTCACCCGGGGAATTATTTATGACAAAAATTGATTTCTTTGCCGTCCAAATTATTTTTGATACAATATTATTCTTGAATTTTACTCCACAAAGCAGTATCATGTTGACAATTTGGACATTATTGAATTCTGGATAAATTAAGTTATAAATCTTTAAAAATTTATACTTTGCTTTCTTTTAATTGAATTCTTATATCATTATCATTATCATCATCATCCTCATGTTTATATTGTGATAAAAGTCATCTGTGGCTTACATGCATAGATGTACTATTGATTGATATGATTATGACTAGGGATTATTCAGTATAATAATGACAATAATGTTATAAATGATGTGGTAAAAGTCCTCATTGGCCCGTAGTGCATTGATGGACAGTTGTTGGTATGATCATGACCATTGATGATTACATGAATATCATTGGCCCATAGTGCAAGGATGATTTGATGATGTGGTTTATTTAATAAGCTTAGTCTCAGCGATAAAGTTGATGAAAAACTTTTTAAATCATAGAAGATAGTAGATATCATGCTTTACTTGACTCTTCTAATGGATTGCTTGTCCCGCTGCAGTTAAACTTGATGTTTATTGTATTTTATCAGTTTAACACTGTTGAAGGATAACGATAATTTATTCTGCATTATCGTAGTCATAATATTTCTTACTGGGTTAGTTGAGCTCACCCTTTTGCTTTTATTGTTCTCTTCAGGAAATGAAAACGTAGCTGACTAGTCGGGGAACAGAGTGACGGTCCGAGATGATGGCTATAGTAGTCCTCACTATTTTATGAAATAGTGTGATAATAAATGTAATGAGGACTTCATTTGAGTTTGAATACTGTCTATGAGACAATATTCGTGTAAAAACTTTAAGCTACGATGTTGTCGTATTGTATAAAAGAAGTTTGTATTTGATTTATGTACCATGTATTTGACGACTCAGAATGAGTGATGTATACTTATTTTGGGGGCATCACAGTCAAGGTATATTACCAGGTAATATGAGCCCATATTAAATATTGGACCATATTAAATGGGTTATATGAGCTTGCAAATATGTTATTTTAAATTTTAGTAATTATGGACCCTTGTCTTTCTTAAAGAGGTGTAAAAAGAGTCTAAGTTATACAAGTTGTCCAAATGAATTTTCATGTAAGTTTACAAGCCTTCCTTATTTTATAAAAATATGATATAAGCATACTAAACCAAAATTAAAGCCATATATGTTCCTTTTCTTATCCAATCCGGCATCCCACTTTGAGGGGGGGGATAAGGAACTGAGTTTGGGATTAGTTAGTTCATTAGTTAGTTAGTTGGTTACTATTCAGTTAGTAGCTACGTAATATAGGTTAGTTAATAGGAGTTGGATAGGGGCCAAGTAGAGTGTCTCAAGCTCAGTCTAATAACAACCAACTAACTATTATGTTAGGGGGATGAATAGAAACCATAATATAGCCGTGTAGAGCAATGATGGAATGCAGGTTAGGGACCAAGTAGACTAATGAGAGAGAGATTAAAATAAGCCATATATGGAAACACGTGGCACCCTAATTCAGTTGTCTATGTATAATCTCTAAAGTTCCAAAATCAGTAACATTAGAGAGAGTGAAGGAGAGCTACGGTTGGGAAGTAAGAAGAACTGGGTAGCCTAACACCATTAACCTCTAAGAGCCCAGCAAAATAAGTCATTCAGACATTTTCTATTCCTTTTCCATGTCATATTGATAGTAAATTATACTGTAATAGGTGAATGACTTGAATAGGCATTACGTGTATATATATGGACTGCACCCTACGTGTTTGATAAAATGCCAAAGTGTTGACTGTTATGTGCTAAAGGCATGTTAGCTATGCAAACAAGTCCAAAACCATGTCCATATGCTAAGATAATAAACCCGTGTATACATGTATGCTTATATGCTAAAAAGAGAATGGAAAAGAAATTATAAGACAATATAGAGGTCATAGATGTCTATAAGAAGCATTTAAAAGTGATCATTAACTTAGTTGATGTTTATATTGAGTGTTACTCAATTTTCATGTTTAAAACCATAAAAGGTAAGCTTTATAATAGCAATGAACACCAAAATGAAGCACTAATATACCTGAACCATGTAGACAAGTTTCAATAGTTATAATGTGGCATACTTAAGCCACATAAGCTATAAAAACCAAGTCTAAAATGTTTTGAACATTAGACTAGTCAAAAATCTCATTTTTAGCCTGAAAATGGACTGTTTTGAAGAAATATTGACACCTGAACTTATAAGACTATGATGAACATATATAAAGATGCTAATGTGTGCTTATAATGGTTCCCAAACATTGTCAAGACCAAAGCTAGCAAGAAAACCAAGTTAGGATCTACTTTCAAGCCTAAAGTGAGTTTTGATAGGTCAAAATTTGTTAAGTGATTAAATAAAGTGTGGTGATGCTAAAAGTATCCTTAAGTAACTTAAATACCCATGCCTAGACTATCCAAGTAGCTAAAATTGGAAAAAAAAAATGGAAAAGTGTCAAAATTATTTTTTGGGAAAAAGTGTTAAAATGTCTAGTTTGAGCCTCAGTAAAAGTAGGTCTAACTGAGATGAATGAGGAACCTAAACCCTTATTAAAATACCTTAATATGTGGTCTAAAAGTAGAGTTAGATGGTTGAGCCAAAAGCTTAACCAAGAGATTCAAACAAATCATCAAAATAGGCAGTAAATTCAATTCTGTTACAGTTGGATAGTGGAGTGAAAATAATGGAGTGAAAATCGTGGAGTGAAAATAGTAGAGTGAAAATCGTGGAGTGAAAATTGTTTAGTGAAACTAGTAGAGTGAAAACCGTAGAGTGAAAACACTTATTTTGGCTTGCTATTTTAAGAGGCTTTATTTAGTTGTTCCAATGGTCCAATGATGGAATAAAGTACTACAAATTAAGGTCTATAGGTATGCCCAGAGTTCATATCTAAAATCTTAATACAAAATTCATAAAAATCATCAAAATAGCCTTGAAAATCATAAATACTGCAGCTTTTGCCAAGTAAGAAGATGTGTAAAATAGCCCATTTGGGGTCTGTTCTTGAATTGCTTAACTTGATAGTTTTAAAGAACTAAACGAATAATGAAATACTATGATATGAGGTCTATAAAATTGCAGAAATGGGAGGTTCAAAAGGTTACTATAGAAATTGCTAAAAATCCTCAAAGGTACCTCAAAAATCATAATTTTGTGTTTTTGAGTTATATATTAAAAGTAAAGTTTAAGGTTTGTAAATGTCTTAACATGACTAAATAAGATAATAAAAGTGTTTTATGATCTAAGATCGATATCATGAAATGTTTAGGGTGAATCAAGTATGCTTTGTGAGATATTTGAACTTTAAAGTTGTTGTGATAAACTATATGCCTATGTGTGCTAAGTTATATTTAGAAATAAAAGCCGAATGTATACTTTGCTAATGTTAGTAAATAACATACATGTTAGTTATTGGATATATAACTTCAATAACCTTAGTAGAGATATGTGCATCAATAATATAGACCTTGTGCTATAAGATAACTAAGAAAGCCAACATTGTATATATATTAGGCTACTCAGTGGCAAGTCACTTTCTTTATTAAGGTTTAAATGACGCAAGAGGCAAGTACATCAACCTTTCTTACTCAAATACGTTTATATTGCAAACTTAGTTCAAGAGCTTATATTTTCAAGTTATTGAAAATATTGAACTGCAATACTTCAGATTCAATTATTCTTATGATATTGAAAGTATGTCAATGCCGTTATTTCGGCTAGACAAACGTTGAGATATAATGATATTATTCATTCATGAAAATCTCATTTAATGTTCTCTAAATCATTTTATTATGGTGTGGACTCTTATATAATGTTGTGAACGAACAACCCTTTTATAGGGGCATATGATGTCGTACATTATGATTCCGAAGGACATGTAATGTGCCAAATAGACTGTTATGTTGTGCACAATATAGGGTACGTAGGCTGATCTCCTAAAGTACAAGTCTAGGATATAGATCAATTTTAATAACTATTTGTATCCATGGATTACAGTGTTAATACTATCAATTCTAGTACAGAGTTCACTGGTCATTTGACCTTACAACATGTTAAAGCCTGATTTTTAGATTCAAAACTTTTAAAGAACTATTTTGTTCATTATCTATTGATTTATATTCCCTTTATTATAAATATTTTTGTTCCATTATATTCAACTGTTTATTTTTGTGCTGAGTAATGTGTTAAAATTATGTACTACAAGTGCACAATGTCGAATTGAAGAACCGACAAGTACATGTTGAACCCATAGAGACTAGATTAATTTTAATGTTTTCTTAATATCTATTTTAGGCAAATTAGAAATAAAGATTGAGAATTAATTAACTAGATTATAAAAACTAATAATGAGAAAACAATCAAAGAATCTGAATCCATTAAATAATAAACATAATATATAATTTAATCTCTTCTATTTTTATAAGTCAAATATGATTTTGATCTCCCTTCCCTTTAATTTAGTAATCTACAATTAACGTGGGCAAGCATAGACTATAAAAATTTAAGGATTAACTATAACCCATCAAAACTTATTCGAGCAAGCATGAATTATGAAAAATACATATATTAACAATAATCTATCAAAACCTCTTAATTAATTTAAAATCACATAAGAACTATAAAACAAAGGTATTTCAATAACGAAACATGGAGGCGAAATCAATTAAACATAAAAGCATAAATAATAGAATAAGATGAAAAATATTATCAAGAATAATAATTTAATTTCATCTTAATCCTAGAGGAAAAAAATTAGCTAGACATGAAAAATAATTAAACTAACTAAAATAAAGAAAAGAAAAAGATTAAAAATAAATAAGAAACTCCCTTTAATTAACTATCATCCAATGAACGTACAATAAAGAATCAATTTAATCTACTCCTAACCTAAACTAATACAATGCCTAATGCTTCCTCATCTCTAAAATAAGAGACCTATTTATAGGAAAAATAATTTTGAACCCTAATTTAAATTAATTGAACTTGGACACTTTTGTTTCTTTTCCATGTAGGTTTCAACTTCCTAGTGACAATCAACTTCTCAAAGAGATGACCTTCTAGATAAAAAGATCTACTAGATAGACTTTCCTTTCTCTTGTTGGATTTGACTTGTACACCAAGATTGTTCCACCTCTTTCTTTCTCCTTGCAGGATTATTCTTGGATATTCCTTACATGAAAAAGAGCATTAAATATCGCTTGATCACCAAGATTTTGACTTTATTGTAACAAATATTAAATCTTACAAAATATAATAAAACATATTAATTTAATAAACTAATATAATTAAAAGGACAAAATTAGGGATAATAAAATATATGAATTATGTGTCTATCAAATATCCCTATACCTATCTTTTTCTCGTCTTCGAGTAAAATAAAAATAAAAAAAACAAAAATTATACTACCCCATTTTCGTAGAAAACACGATTGCACTTAGCATGTGCAACAAGCCTTTAAACCCCAAGGTTACTCCAAGTGGACGAGTTGTGTCTCGTGAGGGTTTGCAGTGAATATACCCATAAATTTCAAAAAATATTTTTGGGTTCAACAAATTATGAAATTGAAAGAAAACTTCTAAATATCCATGGGCATTATACAAAAGCAAAATTAAATTTAAAATCACACTTTCACCTTATCAAAAATACTTTATCTTCATTTTAGACACCATCATTCATTAAATTAATTTCATGTGATGCATGCATGTGTATATGATGGAACTCTTAGCTTGGATTTTTTTGAAATTACTCGAATCATAGTTTATACCCCACAACTAAGAATTAGTACAAACGTGAAGTGCAAAAATACTTGTGAAATCAATTTTAATCCAAATGGTGTGTCGAACTAAGATTTTGTATCTTATCAAAGATTCAAGAGTTCTAAATCTTTTAATCTTACTCATGAGTTTACTCCACAAACACTTATTAGAATTAATTCAATCCATAAAAAGTCAAACAAAATTTTAAATTTTTAAATTTTTTTTACTCTATTTTCCTAAAAAAAGAAAAAAATCTAATACAACAATACAAACAAACTCGCCCCATACCTAAACCATGCATTGTCCTCAATGTTATACAAATGAAAATTAGAGAACAAAGATATGAAAGAATTATACATTATACATGGGGTTTTTATTGTGCAAGAAAATGCAGTGAGAAAGAAAATAAATATACATATCTACAAATTTTATAAATTCTAAAAATTATATGACTATACATGAATGATACAAATGGGTAATTGAGTGTGAACTTTTCATTATTTTCAGGAGGTTTAGGAAATTAAAAATAGTCAGAATTTTCATCACAGTTATGCTTAAAATTTATCTCAAGAAAATTTTTACTAACATGTTCAAATGATGGAAGAATTGGTTCAAGTACATGTTCTAGTTTAGTTGATTTATTTGTAGTGGATCTCAATAGCTCATTGACCTTATCTAAATATTCAGATTCATTCCAATTTTGGTCAAGGTGATTAAAGAAAAAATCAATTGGATCTTTTTCAATCAAGAGTCTATTTTTAATTATTTCTTGGGTCATTGACAACTTTTGGATCATGTTTACTTTAATGGGTTGGTCCAAAAAATCACTAGGTGGTTTTTAGGAATAAGTTTTTCAGGGTATGGAGCTTTAATCTTATAGACTTTTTTAATAGATTCATCAAATGCAACATAATCAATTTTAGTCATAGACTCGTAATTTTTAGACTCCTCAAATTCGCTTGACTCAAATTGTGTAGAATTGAATATAAAATTTTCATTTTCCTCATCATTTCCACAACCATCAAGATTTTCAAAACAGAACCTGAGATTTAAGTAAGATATTTATATAATCTAAGACATGTTTAAGTTAGTATTTTTGATGAAATGAATGGTTATGATAGTATCGTGAGCACCAAACCCAAGGTAAAAGTAACCTGAATTTGGAGGCGTCACTGTTCACGAACAAAGACGAACTGAACCACGTGATTCGTAAACATGTTCAATCGAGCAATCGAACGGAACACTATATGCGAACTCAACTCGACTAGGCGAGCAAGTCGAACTTGAATCGAACTGAACTGAATCGGTTCGCAAATAATTCGGTTCGTTTGCAGGCCTAATTTGATTTGAGGTATTTAGTGATTTCAGGAAGCTTTGGAGATGAAGTAGTAGATCTGAACTAAAAAGCTTAGTTTTCAGCTATTCTGTAGAAGTACTTTATGATCATAGTGATTGGAGCTGACATTGAGTTACTTGACGATTGTGAAATCACTCTCATCTATTTTACCAGTTTACGATCACAGTAAAGTTAATCTACTAAAATTGGGTAAAAGAGCTGGTTCGAAGAAACGAACATAACTTTTACATCGGGTGTTCGATTGTCTATTATAATATGTTTTCAGAAAGGAAATTTTTTGCTCCATACCATGTTAATCAGGGCTTCCCTGTTGATGTCATTTTTATACTCAAATTCGTGGAATTAGGCAGGCTGCTGACGGAAAGAAATTCATTCTACAACTAACTGTTGTATTTTAAGATTTGTCACCCTATGATCTAAGACTCTACATTTGTTGTTCAGAGATTTCACTGAACGTTCGTGGATCGGCTTATGGATATGGATTTGGCTTCGATCTGAGGTTCTAGAGCAGAGAACTTCAATTCGTAATAGGAATCATAATCAAAGTTATGAATTAATATAGAAGTTACAACTAGTTCTGAAAGTAGACTCTGCTAAGGAAACTAAGTTTGAAGTTGATAAGGAAACTGAATCTATCTGCTTAGATTTTCCAAATTAGAGTAGGAAACAAATTCTTATAGGGTTTTAGAGAAATTATCTATAAATACCTTCACTTGTAATAAGATTAGGGACACAACATTATATATACACATACATACTTTTACAGATTTAGAGTTTTATTGAGGCCGTCAGGCTAAGTTTTCTTTATTCAGTTTTTTAGGGATGTTGAACATTACTTATTATTAATTGTTTAGTCGATTTAACAATACTTAAAGTTGTGAAGATATTAAATCTAAGTTTTAAATAATTTATATTTATTTTAATTTAACTTTCACGACTATTGTGACCCCACTTGTTAAAAGTTTTGGGTTTGCCGCTGCTGTCAGTGAATCAAATCTTAACTAAAAAATAAATAAATATGTACCTAAAATAAAGGAACCATAGGAGACTCCAAATCTCTACGTATGTTTTGTTCACATCAATGTCAACATGGAGTGGCTCATGTGCTATTTCCCAACTTAATCTTGCATTGAGCCAGAGAATTTCTTCATCTCTAGGCACTCAAAAGGAATATTATGGTCCCAGAAGCTTTTGGCTACGACTCCTCAACCTGCAATGTTACTCTACCCTGCTTGTATGAATATGTTTTTCTGTGAAGGACACACGAAGGTTAGAATTTTTATATGATTCCAATACTAGAAATATGACATAAGCAACCAACAGATTAAGAATAATATAAATGCCAGTATCTATAGGAAAAAAATGAAGTGCAATGGTAGAAAGGTGATGTTATTTGGCTGAAAAAGCTACAACATGAAATTTTTATGGTGCAATTGACATTATCCATTGTCTTTGTAAAACCTAATCTATATATGAGTTTATATTTAGAATCCTATTGAACGTCTTTGTTTCCTAACAAGATAACCAAGTCCAACGATAACTAAGACTTTTTTTTTTGGAAATTGATATTTCCAAATTAGTATAAGTACTATTTAAATTATTCTAGAAGTAGATTCTACTAAGAAAACTAAGTTTAAAGTTGATAAGGAAACTGAATCTATCTACTTAGATTTTCCAAATTAGAGTTAGAAACGAATTCTTCAAGGGTTTTAGAGAATTTACCTATAAATACCTTCACTTGTTGAAGAATGTCACGCTAAGTTTTCCTTATTTAGTTCTTAGGATGTTGAACCTTACTTATAGTTAATTATTTAGTCGAGCTAACAATATTTATTCGTTCTTATATGAAATTCATTCTTGATAATTTGTTTTAACTGATTGAATGATATCTGTTTTGATTGATTAAATGTGACCAGTTAGATTAATTTGATTAATATCATATGTTAGATTCATGATAAGCATTACGTATATTTGATATTTTCCCTAATCATAAGTAGTAATTAGAAATATTGATTGTGGTCAAGCTTTTATGTATTGTTATGGTTATTAGAAAGCATGTTAAACAATTCGAGCTTATGCATGTGATTGTTGCTTGGAATAGTCTAATTCACTAGTTCTTAATGATGCTGTTATATTAAACCCTAGAGAGCATGTTCTAGGTTGTGTAATAGTTAGAATATAGTGAATAGCTTCATAGTTAGAATATAGTGAATAGCTTCAGTAGAATATTGGGCATCTGAAACAAATTTTCAGAGACGGACTAAGTTCTGTCTCTAATTCTTGGACTTTGAGACGGACTTAGAAACTAAAATTTTGCTAGGTCTCGACATGTTTTGGAAGTAAGAAATCGAGACAGATTCTGAAACCCATTGTCTCAAATTATAGATACGTAATTAGAGACGGATTTTACCGTCTCAAAAAGAAAGTAATTAAAAAAAATTAAACACATTTTTGAAACAAATTTGAGACCAATCGTGCTCGTCTTAGCGATTACTAATTAAAAAAAAGAAATAAATATAATTTTTTGAAACGGATTACTGACCGAAATGTTTGTCTCAAACTATTATTTTCCCTCCAAAATTTAGTCTCCAATTCCTTCCTTATTTTAGAAACAGAATTAGAGACGGATATAGCCGTCTCAATAATTATTTCTTTTTAAAAGATTTTCAAACGCGTTTTAGAGACTGATTACAGATGGATATAGTCCGTCTCAGTTTTTTAGTTTCCCTCTAATAATTTCATCAAACTATATCAACCAAAAAATGAAATAAAACTAAAATTTAAATAAATAAATAAGGATTGATTATAAATGATAATTGGAAAATTAGTATTCGTCCGCATTCGTATTCGAAAAAAACGGATATTATTCGCATTCGAAAAAAACACAGATATATTTGTATTTGGTTTAAAGGTATCTGCAAATAAACGGATACGAATACGGATATAGGCGTATTCGTATTCGTTTAACATCCAATCGTAAATATATTCAACGGAAATTTGGAATTCGATATTCGGATTCGGATCCGTATCAAAAATTAGTGTCCGAATAACTTATATATATATATATATATATACATTAATAACTTACACACACGCATATATATATATATATATATATATATATATATATATATATATATGTATATATTAAAATTTTATATATATTAAAAACATATATTTATATATGTATATTAATAACTTGGGCTATATGTATATACACAGCTGTGTATTACACAGTAGGCCTAGAACGACAGATTTTTTGGGTTATAGCGACGGTAAACTGTCGCCATAGCCCATAATAGCTATGACGACGGATGAAACCGTCGCTATAGCCTAAAAAATCGTCGCTATAGCCTACTGTGTAATACACAGCTGTGTACACACATTTTTTCCTAATAACTTATATATATATTAATAATTTATATATATATATATTAATAATTTATATATATATATATAGATAAGTTATTAATTAATAACACTACAAGAGAAATGTAATACGACAACGAGATATAGCGACAACTGCTAAAATCCATCGTCATATTCCCCCATAAGCCGACGAGTGTTTATACTTAGTCGACATACATTAGGCGGGAAGACCGGAGCCGCTTATTTGCTATTAAAAAACCTAAGGCGACCGTAGTACCGTCGTTATGGAATTTAAAAAGAATAAAAAATTAACCACCTGAATTAAACTTTTAAAAAAATAAACATAATAATATAATAATAATTATTTCCTAAAAAAGAAAATAAAAACTAAGATAATAATAAAAAATAATCTAATCCCATTACTTCTTCTTTTGCGCTCCCGCTATTAGTTTTTCACTCCCGCCCTTTAATCTGCTACTTTTTATATTCTCTCTAATTCGCTACATCAATTGATTCTCAAGTAATTTGGCCACATCAATTGATTCTTAGGTATTACATATAACTCAGATGTAGCCAAAGATATTCTGAGAATTAATTGATTCGCCACATCAATTGATTCTCAGGTATTACATGCTGGAAATTTTGTACTAGGGAAGAGATCTTAGTGGGCTTAACCAGGGCTATGTGTGGCTTTTTAGAAATGATTTGTTGGTTGTTCTTTTTCCTTGTACAACCGTAATTATAGAAAGCCCTAAAATCCCCTCATCTCAGTTCAGTTCAGAAACTATTCTCTTTCTCCTTTCCCTGTCTGACGCACCTACTCTCCTGTCCGTGCTCGATCTTCTTCTGCCACAGCTCGCGATCTACTCTACTTTAACTAATCGCAGGTATTATCTGTTTACCTCTCTCCATACATATATATACATATATATATATATAGCAAAGTTCAAAAGCATAAGTATTAAATAACATAATTCCTTAAAGATCATAAGTATTTAAAAGCCAAAACCGTGCCTTTTATGTCCGTGTCTTTTCTAAAAACCCAAAATCGTGCCCTAGCTTCTCTCTTCTCTCCAAATCGAACGTAAGCAGAGCCAAATCAGAACTAGGAACCCTAGCTTCTCTCTTCTCTCCAAATCAGGTATATGTATGTAATGTTTTCTCGTGAAAAAGCTGTTGATTCTCTCCCGCTTTCTCAATTCACTTTTCGGTGAGATCTAATCTAAAGGCAAGGCAAAATCTGTAAGCCCTTTTCTTTTTTATTTGTTGTTATAATGTTTACTTTTTCAAATGTTTATTTGTAGAATTGTTAGGGTTTCTTTCTTCTCTATTGCCTCTGTTGTGTATTGATTAAGTTTTATTTTTATGGTTTTATTTCAGGGCCAATTGATTTGGAACAAGCTTGTATTTGTATACGATATTATCCAGAATATCAATGGTAATCCATGGTCCATGTTAGCTAAGTTTGAAGCTTTTCTAGAACTTTTAGGGATTAATTTGGATACCCATTTAGTAATTTAAAAGAAAAGATTGTCCTTTGTTATTCCCAGCTTTCAAAAACCCTAACCTAAGGTATTCCAAGGGTAGACGTTGTAATGGATGTGGCAAAGTTGGTGTGACACATGATAAAAGAAATTGTCATGTGCTTAATAATCAATAAGCAAGGTTGTTATTCGCGCTGGAGGGAAATTTTCGTGCCCCAAGCATGGTCTAAGATCGACCGAATTCGGTCGAATTTGTCCTATTTTCGAGGGATTTATGACCAACTGAGTATTCCATCGGTAATACATTAATTCCGAGCGAATTAATTCGGTCGACCTTAATTCCGTCAGAAATAGTCCTATTTCTTGTAGTGTTAACGTATTTTGACTTTTTCGGCATGCATGTTTAAATTTGACTTTGACTTTGTAATTTGTTTAAATATAGAATTGGAGCATCAAATGATGATGCTACTCAGGATCCATGTGTAGATGACGATGATAGTGATTCAACACTAGGTGCAACTGAGATTATGAGGTACTAAAGTATTTTTTAACATTTCAATCAAGTCATTCTAATACCGTTAGAGATTAACTATTCTTGCTAGCTTTTAGCACTGTAACCAATGATACTTGGTTATTTTCCTATATTGAAGCATGTCTTTGTATTCAGTCTTATGATTCAGTTGAGTGACTTTTTATTATACAGTAACAGGGACGCTGAAATGATATGATCAACTACTGAACCTGGTCTTGGATGAAGCTGTGGAGTTTATTAGAGGTAAGAAGACTACATTTTATCAATACCTGTCATTGTTTGATTGTTGTTGTAGTGTATTCTTGTATTCATTATGGATATTAGCTTGTGCAGAAGTTTATGTTCTGAATAGTTGAAGCTAGGTGTTTAAAATTTACCTGCTCTGTCTCGGCCTCGGTATTTGATGCTACTATGTAGGTGCTCAACCTCTGTTTAAAATTTTTCCTTGCATCCAACCTTATATATAGCATTTGGAAATCGTAATATCTTGAGCTTGTATAACTGAACTGCAGCACTCATGGCAACTAAGAATCATATTTATAACTTTTCAGAGTCAAACAATTGACATAATACATGAAACAACTATTAATAGGAGGACATAAATCAAATGCATGTATTGAACTCGTGCAAGTTGCATTCATTTACACTGCACACTCTTCCCTCTGTTGTTTGATATGATTAAATGGTTATAATGGTACTTTTGGTACTAGAAAATTAAGCGATATATTTTTCTATTGTCGAGGATTTTCTTGATTAAAAGTACACTGTTTTGTGTTTCTTGCAGTTCTCAATTTTCACTTCGGTCATATTTTAACATTCCAGGTGAGAGTATTTTATGTTGAGAGAATATTCCTGTATTCACCTTGGACAATATTTACATCAAATATTCCTTTTTTTTTGCAGGGGTAGTACATTGATAGATACCAGTAATCGATGTGATAGAACTGCATCCGTGGAATGGTAGCGTTGAAGTGATATGTGTTGGAATATTTTATTCCTGATGTGGCATTTACTATTTATGTAATTATTGGGCTTACATATTGTATTAATTTAATCACTTTATTTATGGGTTTGGTAATTAATTATGTGGCCTATAAATAATATTCCTAATAGTATTTGGCATAATGGGCCCTAGGGTTTCATAATCTTGATGGACGATTTTGACCCTTAGCTATTATATAAATTAAACAGTTAGGGTTTGGTCCCAGTTGTCGTCTCAAGAACTTTATACACACCTTGTAATACCCGAAAAATAAAATAAAATAAAATATTATATGAAAAATATATATATATATATATATATATATATATATATATATATATATACTTTTGTTTTAAAACATATTAATTGGACTCTGTTTTCTTATTTGGGCTATTATTTTTTTTGGGCCAAATTAATCAGTAAAATTTGTGGACTATAATAAGTAAATGGATTATATTAATTTGGGCCTTATATTATTTGGGCTAATTTATAATTTTGTAAAATTATTTATTTTATCCAATTAATTAAGAGGGTTTTATAATATATAAAAAAAATTACTAAAACCTAATCATACATGTGATACGGATCAGAAAGAAAGAAAAAAAAAAAAAGCCGCTGAAAAGAAAAGAAGCTGTGGCTGCGCTGCGAGAGAAGGGACGAATTTATTCTTTATCAGGCAAGTAACTTGTGATTTCCAGTACATGTATACCTTTTTATTTGACATGGATGATCAGTGCACGTCATGGGTTTTAGTAGTCTGTGAATTCAATAGAGTATATAGGAACCTTTATGCAATGAATAGATTATTGTTTATACGAATTATGTACTTTTAGATTTGTAATTAATTAATAAGTATGTATAATTGTTATGTACTATACTCATAAACAACATGAAAATTTAGGCTATTTATAAATTGAAAAAAAAAACGAAGGCAGTGTGTATAGTTGATGTATATTTTTTTTATAATAATAATGTATGAGTTTTAAAAATAAAATAAAATATACCTTAGTAATTAGTAATATAATGCATAGTTATTAATTTATTTTATTAATTCGTGTAATTAGTTCGGACGGAGGGAATATAACGAGACAAATTTGGAATTTAAATTTTTGGGTATTACATTGCTTAATTCAGGTACGGATTCCGTACTCTTTCAGCAAGACTCTTTTGTTTTAATTCGTTCGTTTTGTTATTCGTTTCGAAATTTAGTATTGTCTCTCATAATTATTCCTTGTCAATTTATTGTGATAAATTTATTTTGGCGTTGTATTAGAACTCACATTGTACTCTTTAGACTAGTGTGTCATGTCTAAATTTTATTTTTATATTTATAGTGATGTACATGTTAGAATATTAGAGACTTGTGTTGACGATTCGTTCGATTTAACATGTACATGTTAGAACCCCTTTGTGTTGATATTTTGTCGCATGTGTTGTGACATTATATTTTGTTAGAATACCGTAGGGTATACCTGAGCTATAACCACCTGTGGGGGTACCACAGGCATGTCCTCTTGGCACCGAGACATGACACCTTCCGTGGCGGTGTGATCAGTCCACGGCGTCTCCGTTTTGTGCTCCGGTGGGAGTTGGCCATTTGGTGTTTTGTTGTGGGAGGCGTATGGGTCGACCCTAGTTTTCTGTTCTGTTCTGTTCTGCGGATTGGTGATGTTTGTGCCAAACACACCTTCCGATTTACACGCATCTGGATTGCGCAGTCCGATGTGTGATTGCCTGTGTGGCATTATTTTGATTGCCTGTGTGGCATTATTTGACTTGCCTGTGTGGCAAGGTATATTACTATATTCTGAGCTCGGTATGAAATAACACCCAGCCATTTGATTCAGCCTATCATTTCATTGTGTTAGTTTTATTCGTTTCGTTTCAGTTCGCTTCATTTCATTTCATTTAATTGTGATTAGTTATTCCGTTACATTATTCTTGCATTCTATATCCGTACTGGGCATTTGGCTCATGCTGTGTTTTTCTTCCGGCAGGTAATCAGGGGAATCAAAGGCAAGTGTGATGAGAGCTCCATTCATTCCAATGATTTAGAAATATTCTGTTTAGACTTAATGAGTCAGTCATTTAGAATTGTAATAATTATTTAGATTGTGTTTTGAGCCAGTGTGGCATTTATTATGGTTTGTCTTATGACATTGAATTATTATGAGATTATTCTTTTGTGGTTTAGAGCCCTGTGATCTTCTTTAGTTTTGTTGTGTTTTGAGTAACCTCTCTTTCTATTTTGGAAAGGGGGTGTTACAGAGTTGGTATCAGAGCTTAGGTTCTTTCTTGTAGAAAACCTATTTAGGTTTGACCTGTGAGTTATGGGTAGACTTCTGGGTTAGATTTTTGTTCTGTTTGATTTTCTGTTCAGCTATTATATCAGCTATATTCGAATCTGTCTCTAATCTGCTTTGTTATCTATTCGTTGATCTCTTTGTTAGATGGCTCGAAGATCAGCTAGAGTTGCTGGGAGGCGAGGTAACAACAGGGGAAGAGGTGAAGGTCGGTCCAATGAGCAACCTAATGATCAGATTAATGCTCAGTTGGCTACCTTGGTGAATCAGGCTGTGAATCAGGCGTTACCTCAGTTAGTGGCGCATGTTGTACAGGCAATGCAGCAGCCGCCACCAGAAATTCCTGAACAGGAGAACCCGAGAAATAATGGTCCACATGCAAACGAAGAGGAAGTGAATACAGATGGTATTGATCAGCAGGTGGTTCCAATGTATGTGTGGTTGGAGAGGTTCCAGAAGCAGAAACCACAGTCATTTAGTTCAGCTCCAACTCCAATTGATGCAGAGAATTGGATTGCTCACCTAGAGAAAATATTTGATGTGTTGGGGTGCTCGGATAATCAAAGAGTATTACTTGCTGCCTACAAGCTGGAAGGGGATGCACAAAGGTGGTGGAAAGCACTGAAGACAACCAAGGGTGATGGGTACATGGAGACACTTCATTGGGCTGAGTTTTGTGAGGTCTTTTATCAACAGTACTTCCCAGCTGCTGATAAAGAGGCCTATGCCAGAGAGTATCTGTCTATTCGACAGAAAGATGATGAGTCCATCACGGAGTTCATGACGAGGTTCACTAGGTTGGCAGGATTTGCTGGAACCTCAGCAGGGACCACAACAGAACAGGCAGAGAAATTCAAATGGAGGATCCATTACAAGTATCGGCAGCATCTCATTAATACCAAGTTCGCAGACGTGTCAGCAGTGGCCAATGCGGCCAAGAATATTGAGATGGAGAGACAGGACTTTCGGTCTTCTAAACCGGAAGGGAGTCGAAAGAGGGACAGAGATGACCAGCAGGGTCAATCTTCAGCTCAGCATGGGAGAAGTCAGGGTGGTCAGTTGAACAGGAATCGTAGTGGCCAGCAAGGGCAGTGGCGTGGCCAGAATCAGAACAGGGGTTATCAGCAGATGCCTCAGCAGGGGCAAAATCGTCAGCTTCAGCTACCTTGGTATGGACCGAATCGTCAGCAGGGGCATAATCGTCAGCAGGGACAAAATCAGGGTCGTTATCCGGGACCAGCTGGTGGGGGTAACCCGAATCTTATTCCGATAGCTCCTTGTGCTATTTGTGGGGCTATTCATCCGGGGAGGCAGTGCCACAGACTCACCGGTGCATGCTTCTTGTGTGGACAGATGGGTCACATTGCTAGGGATTGTACCGGTCCACGCGGAAATGGTGGAGGTGGTAATAATGGTGGCAATGGAGGTCAGCGTCAGGGTGGCCGAGTGTTTGCTTTGACGTATAACCAGGCGGCGGGCGCACCAGGTACTGTTTCTGGTACTCTTTTAGTTGGCAATCGCGAGGCTTCTATTTTATTTGATACGGGTTCTACTCACTCTGTGGTTGCTCAGTCTTTTGTTCGGCACCTGGGTGTGCCATCTCAGTCTTTGAATTCTGTTATGTCTATTGCTACCCCGATGGGGACTTCTGTTGTTATTTCTGATTTGTATCGGGGGTGTCCGATCAGTTTTGGGGATAAGATCCGTAGTGTTAATCTTCTTCCGATGTGTATGCACGATTTTGATGTCATTCTTGGGATGGACTGGTTGGATAAGCACCAGGCCACTATAGATTGTCAGGCGAAGAAGGTTATATTTGGAGATGTGAAGTCTCCAGAATTCGTATATCAGGGTTCTCAGCCGAGTAGAATGGTGAAGTTAATTTCGGCCTTGAAGGCTGGAAAGTTGGTGGCAAAGGGTTGTGATGGGTATTTGGCGTTTGTGAAGGATACCTCTAAGGGTGAGTCTCTTATTGAGGATGTTCCAATTGTTCGTGATTTTTCTGATGTGTTCCCTGAGGAGTTGTCAGGTTTGCCACCACAGCGGGAAGTGGAATTTGCTATTGAACTTGTTCCTGGTGCGGAGCCTATCTCTAAGGCGCCGTATCGGATGGCACCGTTGGAGTTGCAGGAGTTGAAGGAGCAGTTGCAAGAATTGTTAGATCGTGGTGTGATTCGCCCGAGTGTTTCGCCGTGGGGTGCGCCGGTCTTATTTGTGAAGAAGAAGGATGGGTCTATGAGGCTGTGTATAGACTACAGGGAGTTGAACAAGATCACCATCAGGAATCGGTATCCATTGCCAAGGATTGATGACTTGTTTGACCAACTTCAAGGGGCAAAGTATTTTTCGAAGATAGACTTGAGGTCGGGCTATCATCAGTTGAGAGTGAGGGATGAGGATATCCCTAAGACGGCTTTTCGTACTCGGTATGGGCATTACGAGTTTTTGGTGATGCCATTCGGTGTGACTAACGCTCCGGCGGTATTTATGGATTTAATGAATCGGGTGTTCAGGGAGTACCTGGACCAATTTGTCATTGTCTTTATTGATGACATTTTGGTTTACTCTAAGTCTAAGGAAGAGCATGAGGAGCATCTTCGCACAGTGTTAGGAATTTTACAGAAAGAGAAGTTGTATGCTAAATTCTCTAAATGCGAGTTTTGGTTGGAACAGGTTGCATTTTTGGGCCACGTTGTTTCTGCTGAAGGCATTAAGGTGGATCCTGCGAAGGTTGAGGCTATCACTAAATGGCCGAGACCTACTACAGTGACCGAGATTAGGAGTTTCTTGGGTTTGGCAGGATATTATAGGAGGTTTGTGGAAGGGTTTTCCTTGCTTGCCTTGCCATTGACCCAGTTGATGAGAAAGGGCACGAAGTTTGTGTGGAATGAGGAGCGTGAAAAGAGTTTTGAGGAGTTGAAGAAACGACTCGTGTCAGCTCCTATACTTGCATTGCCGTCGGGGACAGGAGGTTACCAGATTTATAGTGATGCTTCTAAGAAGGGCTTGGGGTGTGTTTTGATGCAACACGGCAAGGTGATTGCTTATGCTTCTAGACAACTTAAACCTTATGAGGTGAATTACCCCACACATGATTTGGAGTTGGCAGCGGTGATCTTTGCCTTAAAGATTTGGAGGCATTATTTGTATGGAGAGACTTGTGATATCTTCACCGATCATAAAAGTCTAAAATACATTTTCACTCAGAAGGAGCTCAATATGAGGCAGAGGCGTTGGTTGGAGCTTCTAAAAGATTATGATGCGAGGATTCAGTATCACCCGGGGAAGGCAAATGTGGTTGCAGATGCTCTTAGTCGAAAGAGTTCTGGGAGTGTAGCAGCCCTTATTACACAACCTCAGCTTATTTCGGATATGGAGCGGATCGATTTGGAGTTGTATGTACGAGGTTCAGATGGGCATTTAGCGGGTATGAGAGTGGAGCCCTCTCTTATCTCGCGAGTCAAGGAAGCTCAAAAGGAAGATGGGGAGTTGTGGAGTATGACGCAGAATTTAGAGGAGGGCAAGCAGCCCGAGTTTCGTATTGATGACCATGGTGTGATTTGGTTGGGTGAACGGTTGTGTGTACCGTCCGATCCAATCATTCGGGAGGCAGTGTTGGCTGAGGCTCATAGTTCCCCATTTTCTATTCATCCAGGTTCTACAAAGATGTATAGAGATTTGAAGAAGAATTTTTGGTGGAATGGGATGAAACGAGACGTGGCTGAATATGTTGGGAAGTGCCTCACTTGTCAACAAGTGAAGATAGAACATCAACGAGCTAGTGGGTCGTTGCAACAGTTAGACATTCCAGTGTGGAAGTGGGAGGATATCACGATGGATTTTGTGACTGGGTTGCCGAAGTCTTTCAGGAAAAATGATGCCATATGGGTAGTGGTGGACCGATTGACAAAATCGGCACACTTTTTGGCTATCCATGAGGGTTACTCGGTGGATAGGTTGGCACATATCTTTCAGCAGGAGATTGTTAGACTTCATGGTACTCCGGTGTCTATTGTTTCAGATCGGGACCCACGGTTCACTTCACGGTTCTGGAAAGGGTTTCAACGAGCTTGGGGTACTCGACTCAACTTCAGTACTTCTTTTCATCCGCAAACTGATGGGCAATCCGAGCGGACCATTCAGACGTTGGAGGACATGTTGAGGTCTTGTGCACTTGAGGGTGTGTTTGATAAAAATTGAATGAATCTGAATCTGAATCTGAATGAGCTGAATCTGAATCTGAATCTGAATGAGCTGAATCTGAATGAAAAAAATTGTTTGATAACTGACATATCTTAAAGATCTGAATGACATATTTTTAATATTTTACCCCTCTGAAAAAATTCAAAGTTGTTGTAAATTTATTTAATATTACATAATATAATAGTTAATATTTTTTTATTATTTTTATTATTATTTTTAATTTTTTTTACTTCATTCAGCCAACCATTCAGCCATTCAGACCAAAAATTTGGCCTTAACCATTCAGCCAACGCATCTGACCGATTCAGCCATTCAGACGATTTTTTTTTCAAAACAAACGCACTTAATAATTCAGCCACTTACCGATTCAGCCATTCAGACCCATTCAGCTCTAAACAAACAGCCCCTTAGTTAAAGCTTAAGTTGACCCAACAATACCCTTATCGAAGAAAAATTAAACTACTAATTGTCACTAGTCACTGTGAGATCACTTTGACACGGTCCTTCATGAGACTCCTTTTGAATATTTTGAGACAAAAACAAGGAAGAAAACTTGCGAGTTGTTGTAATTTTTGTTTAGCTTTTCAAACTTTGGTTAATTCCATGGTAGAAAGAGGAATTGCATTTGGATTGAAGGAATAGAATAAAGATTGAAATAATTTATTTTATTCTAGTTGGAATGAGTTATTCCATACTCTCCATCCCCAAGACCTTCATGGCTCAATAATAAAAAAAAACTACTCATAAGGCTTTGTGCATGAAATCTTTGGCAAAAATGTTAAATTTCAGTCGAAAATAGCAAAAAAATATTAATTAATGGTTCAATCCATTCCAAACGACAACCAAACACAATTTTTTTCATTCTACGTTTGGATTGAAGTAATAAAGGTGATAATGAAATGACTCATTCCTATGAAATGAAAAAAATTGTGTTTGGTTGCGATTGAAATGGTTCTTATTCCTTATAAATTTATGAATTTTATTCATTGGAGAAGAAGAATATGAAATAACTAATTCCAACTAAAATAGAATGAATCATTTCTTCATTTCATTCTTTCAATCCAAACGCAGCAGACGTAGTAAATAAACAACCTAACATAACCATTTGAATAGGAAAAGAAAAAAGTATGCTTAATTCATCACTCAACCATTTACATGCTCAATTTATGGACCAAAATTCCATAGCAAAGCTCATAATATTCACCATGAACCAGCACTACTCTTATTTGTTTGTGTTGGTGTTTTTTATAGTAATATTTAGTCCTGCGTTTTCATCTTCACTGCCTCATAGTATGAGTAAAGGTTTATGTCTTTCAGTGGAGAATTCAAAGGATGTTTTAGTTTCAACAAACAAATTGTTCACAGCCGGCTTTCATCCAGTTGGTGATAACGCTTACTCCTTTGCAATTTGGTACACTAAACCATCCTATCCTTACAGTAATCACCACCAAAATCGGACCATTGTTTGGATGGCAAATCGTGACCAGCCCGTAAATGGAAGACTCTCGAAGCTCTGCCTACATAAAGATGGGAATCTCGTCTTAACCGATGCAGGTCAGTCCATTTTCTGGTCCTCAAGAACTGTTTCAGTATCTTCTCTTCAGTTACTTTTACATGACAATGGAAATCTTGTTCTACAAAATTCGACCAAGGACCTACTGTGGCAAAGCTTCAATTTACCAACAGATACACTTCTTCCTCAACAAAACTTCACCAGATACACAGAGCTTGTTTCTTCAAGAAGCCAAAGCAATCATTCCTCTGGTTTTTATAAGCTTTTCTTCGATGATGATAATGTTCTTCGTCTCGCTTTCAAAGGTCCGGAGACATCTAGCCTTTATTGGCCCGATCCTTGGCGCCCGCCCAATGAAACCGGAAGGTACTTCTACAATGACACCAGAATCGCAGTATTTGATTCCTCGGGCTACTTTGTTTCGTCTGATCGAGTTCATTTTCGGGCTGCTGATTTTGGTGAAGGGCCGGAGAGAAGGTTGACCCTTGATTTCGACGGTAATCTCAGACTGTACAGCCTAGAAGAAGCTTCAAGTATTTGGGTAGTTTCGTGGCAAGTTATGTTGAATTCGTGTAGAATTCATAGCGTTTGTGGACCAAACAGTGTATGCAGCTATCATCCTGCATCTGGTAAAACATGCTCTTGCCTCCCCTGGTTCAAGGTGAAAAATGATACGGACTGGTCTTATGGATGTGAGCCTGAATTTCAGCTCTCCTGCAATCAGAAAGAGGTCATGTTTCTTGAATTTAAGCAGTATGATTTCTATGGCTATAATATCCATATTCATTATAATAATACATTAGAATAATGCAAACAGATATGCCTAGACTTATGCAATTGTATAGGGTTTGAATACAAAATTGACCCTGGTAAAGGTAAAGATTCTTTTTACAATTGTTACCCCCAAGAGGTTGCTTCGTAATGGGTATTTTTCGCGAAAATTCCTAGGATCGCTGTTTTTGAAACTACCCAAGGAATTAATATCAACCAGTGTTGAGCTTGGTAAGGAATTGAAATTGGATTGCTCAAGAAAAGTACCTACTCAGATGGTCAGAACTTATACGAAAAAACCAGAAAATGCTGCACTGAAGCTTTTGCTTTGGGTTGCCTCAACGATTGGATTGGTCGAGATTATATGTATGCTTTTGTTGTGGATTTTCTTACACGTGTCAAAACAGCGGAGTTCAGACAGATCCAAGCAACCCTACCTTCTTGCGGCCACAGGGTTCAGAAAATTCACCTACACAGCTGAAGAGGGCAACCAGAGGTTTCAGTGAAGAAATAGGAAGAGGAAGCAGCGGGGTGGTTTATAAAGGCATATTATCTGATAATCGAGTGGCAGCAATCAAGCGACTAGATGATGCTAACAAAGGTGAAGCAGAATTTTTTGCTGAGGTAAGCATGATCGGAAGGATAAACCACATGAACTTGATAGAGATGTGGGGATATTGTGTGGAGGGAAAGCACCGGCTTCTGGTGTACGAATTCGTGGATCATGGTTCATTAGCAGATAATTTATATTCCAACGCTTTTGGCTGGGAAAAGAGGCTTACAATAGCTGTGGGAACTGCAAAATGCCTTTCTTATTTGCATGAAGAGTGCTTGGAGTGGGTTCTTCATTGTGATGTAAAGCCTCAGAACATACTCTTAGACATTGATTTTCAGCCAAAGGTGGCTGATTTCGGACTATCCAAGCTACTAAACCGTGGTGGTGGTGACAATCCAAAGTTCTCACAGATTAGAGGAACAAGAGGATACATGGCTCCCGAGTGGATTTTCAATCTGGGAATCACCTCCAAGGTTGATGTTTATAGTTATGGAATGGTTTTGCTGGAGATGGTGACAGGGAAAAGCCCCACAGCTGGTATCCACACATTTGACAGTGGAGCGGAAACTGAGGAGAAAACATTGGTTCAGTGGGTCAGAGAAAAGGTAAATAGAGAAAATACAACGGCACCCTTGATTGAAGAAGTCGTTGATCCGCTACTGGGAATCAATTATGATGTGGTTAAGATGGAGACACTGGTTAGAGTGGCACTGAACTGCGTAGAGGAAGACAAAGATGCAAGACCAACCATGAGGCAGGTGATAGAGATGCTTGTCCGCCCTAAATTTGATAATTAGAGACTAAAATGCAAAACTCTACCGTGTTTGTGCCCATGTGATGTTTTCGTCTTTGAGTTTGACTAATTAAAAATCATCACCTCAATAGAATTATTAATGCAAAACTTGAAAGTATAATTAGAAGTTCAAACTGACACAGAAAGTATAGTTTTGCACTACTAATTGTACCACGAAGTAACGGTTTGCTCTATTGTAAAGTCAAGTACCATAGTTTCACAAAGTGATAAACTCGGGGTACAGGTTTGCATTTTAGTCATAATTAGCAGAGGATGTTCATCAAGTAGATGTTATATGCAGTTATTCCAAGGTACTAAGTAATAATACTCCCATCCATACTCATAGACAAAATTATTGGCTTTGCATTCCTATCTAGTTTCTTCTTATAACCGGTGCGGAGGTCTCACACACCCACCAGGAAGTAGAAGGAAAATGAAACAAAGTGGTATTTAACATAAACAGGTTTTATACATTACCTTCATGGCCATAATCATTCCAATTGCTCCGAATCCAAGTCTTTTTTGTATTTATTAGCATTGGACCTGAAGTTTATCACTTTATTATTTATTAATCTCCAGTTACATAAATTACAGTAACCTAATACAACAATATTCAAAGCAAACCAGGGAAAGTAATTGACATACAATTAATCTGTTCACTTGGCAAATAATCCTCTCTCCAGAACCCAATCTTCTATCATTGCCTGAGAATTCACTGGCTGGTCAGTAGGCACAAGATGTCCAGCCGCAAGAACCACAACTTGACTCAAGCTTCCCCATTTTTGCACATACCCAGCAAGCTTCCCATTCACTTTCCAAACCTTCCTCTCTGCCTCCATAAACTTTTCAATTCCCTCCCACTTCATAGTCTTTACCCAAGCCTCAGTTGACACCACAGTATCCCTCAAATCACACTGCCCTTGATACAACATAACCTTACTATTCTTAACCAAAAACTCCACCATGTGTTTTGCACTTTTCATCACATCTTCATTCAATGCCTCTTTCACCACATCGCTGCATCGATCATAAATTATTGATAAGTTAACTCGTAATTCCTTCTTCACCTCCACATTACTCAAAAATTTGTCCACCAAACTTTCTTCATAGGGAGCTAGCCTTCTATAGTCATTCAAAGTACTCAGTCCTGTCATGTTCCGCAACAAGCCTAGCACTTTATTTCTTGCATTTCTTGCCCCAATCCAATTACCCATTTTGATCAGTCCAACAGCTTCACCTTGAACTTTCTCCAATTTGGTTTTCTGCTTCAAATTAATCAATCCAGAATAGTAAGCATTTTCAGCATGAGTAGCCACTTGTATTCCCAGGTCAGTCATTCCATTCCCTATCGCGACGCCTGCTAAATTCACCTGACTAGATACTGGCAACTGGGCATTTCTTTCCAAAATATAATACCCAATTGCCGGAACATATTTTCCAGCATAACTTTCACCAGTGAAATAAATCGGACGATATTTAAAAATCGGGTCTAATGCAATAAACGCTTCGATCGCATTGAAAAGATGTCTGGCAATGGCTTGTTGATCTTTAGGAATTTCTTGGGTGTTTGAAGCAATACTAAACCCAACTCCTATCGGATTATCTAGGAAAAGAAGGCCAAACAATCTGTTCCAAGAACCCGGATTGCGTTCCAGCGAAAGGTGTTCGACGTTTTGCTCCAGAGAAGATACAACTCGCCATGGCCCGAGTTCGTTTAAATTGCCTAACATAGATGAACAACCAGGGCCACCTTGGAGCCAAACGAGAAGTGGTATTTGAGAAAGAGATGAACTGGGGTTTTGAGCTTCATAAAAAGTGTAAAACATGGAGGAGCCAGTGTTTTTATTGACAGGCAGATACCCGGATTTTGTGGGGTGAGATTCTTCTGGGAAAATAGAAGTTGAAGAAATGGCTGATGACTTTGTTAGGGAATGAAGGATAGTTAAGAAGACGATGAGCTTGAGGAAATATTTGTTGGGTGGAGTGGATTCCATTTTTGGTAAATCTATTTGCGTGTGAAAGTAGTTTGTTAATGGCTCAAGTTCATGAATATGATTATATATATATATATATATATATATATATATATATACACACACACACACACACATGCTATACTATACAATGCTCAGTTGCTCATTCATGGAGAAGCATGAGAAATTAGAATTCTATGAAGGTGGTCTTTTTAGTGAGAAAAACGTTTTGGTTGACAGAAACCAACAAGCAGTGTGGTTAATAAATACAGGGAAGAAAAGGTCACTAGTCAAACTGTAAAGCGACAAGGAATGGAATCTTGAGCTAGTTAAAATAAAATTAAAAGATAAATGTTTTTAAGATTTTCTTTTATTTTAATTTTTTGTATAACTGAGGCCTAATCTATTAGATATGGGAGAGGTGGATGAGAATCAAACTCCTGCCTACCATTATGAACTGGTCATATTAGCTCCACCTTTACGGAGTGGAGTGTCGAGGAGAATCACCTTACATATTTTTGGCTCATGCTAATGAACTATGATTACATTCGATGGCTCATTGACCTAGAAGCACACGGTACAAAGTTTAAAGAGAATTTGGACATTTGGATGAGAACTTTTGACAGCAATAAACTTTTTTTTAAAAAAAATTAGGGATGTAAGCACAACCGAATTGTTTGTTGCTCGATTTGAGATCGATTCAAAATATAATACTCTCTCCGTCTCAGGATAAAAGTTTTGGTGGGCTTTTCACGTATATTAAGAAGATGAATGAAATGACAAAATTATCCATAATAATGTCATTAAATATGAAGAGAGAATTAGAATAAGAAAAATATAAGATATTTAATGCTACGGGTATAATAGGAAAATATGTGTAAAAGTTTGGTTATTAAAGGAAAATGGGCATTTAATATTGGACTACCCAAAATAGTACTAATAAGGACTTTTATCATAGGGCGGAGGGAGGAGGGAGTATAAAACTTGAATTCAAAACTATCCACAGTCAAACTCGGACACATACTTGTTTTCCATTTACTAATACACGTACAAGTCGAATTTCAGTACACTAGTGTTAGGTTTATGAGGTCCAAACCCATAAAATTATCCTATTTAAATTAGGAGTATTTTAATTTGGTACGTACATGTATGTTTTTCAAAATTGAGAAGGAATTGGGCACCAAGAATACATATACAGTTTTAACCATGTGGGCTTGTGGCGGAGGATTATTTCCAAAAGTCACTAGGATTGCTTTTTAGTAAGGCAGACTGCATGTATCGGGGTTTAATTCCGAAAGTAACTTAGAATTGGGTTATGTCATATATAAAAGAGAATGATCTATAGCATATATTTGTTATGGAATAAAAAGTGACATATAATATCTAGGATCCTTAACACCAATATACAATAATTAGAAAGTATTTACAAAAATAATACATACACAAAATAATTACAAAAATAACGCAATTCTATTAATAAGGAAACCTAAAATCAAGGAGAAATAACTGTCATAATTAATAATTCAAATTCAAATCTTTGGGATCTAACAACAAAAATAAATCCATAATTCAAAATTCAAATCAAAAAGAGGAAAAACAAAAAAATTATTTTCTCGTCATCTTCCTCCCTCGTCATCTTCCTCCGCCGCCGCTGCGATTTACCAAAATTCTTCACGGTAGGTTTTCGGCATCAAAAAAGGACTTCATGACACTCCACAACCTGCAGAGAAACCATGAATTCTAAAAATTTATAAAAATTAATAGAAAGAAAGAAAGAAAAAGAAATAATCTTGTCCATAAGTCAGTTCAAAGGAAAACAATAATACGGGATCATTCTTTCCCAAGGACCATCAATAGATTAATCAAAAGACAGAAACGCAGGTTTAGTTAACTTGATATGAAGGTTTAGTTACCAACTACACTATAAAAAATTTATAGGTGTTGAGGTGGATTGGTTACCTTAGTATGAAGGTTTGGTTACCTTAGTATGAAGGTTTGGTTACCATGATATGAAGGTTTGGTTACCAATTGCACTACGAAGGTAACCTAATAAAACTGAATTGATTACCTTGGTATGAAAGTTTGGCTACCAACTGCATCACTTTCAAAATAAATTGGTAACCTAATACAACTGAATTGGTTACCTTAAAACGAAGGTTTGACTACCAACTGCACTATGAAAAAACTGCAAGTATTGATGTGGATTGGTTACCTTGGTATGACGATTTGGTTACCTTAGTATGAATGTTTGGTTACCTTAGTATGAAGGTTTGGTTACCAATTGCACTATAAAAAACTACAGGTATGGAGGTGAATTAGTTACTTTGGTATGAAGGTTTGGTTACCTTAGTATGAATGTTTGGTTACCAAATGCACTATAAATATAAAAAAACTGCAGGTGTGGATGTGGATTGGTTACCTTGATATGAAGGTTTGACTACCTTAGTATGAAGAAGGGTTTTAAGGGAGAGAGAGATGAGAGGATATTCACGAACAGTATACTGCAACCAGCCTCGTGTCCACCAAAAGAAACCTCTTAAATATTGCTCGAATTATATATCAACTACAAAATACAATATCATAAAGTTCATACCCAAGGCAACTTTTGAGCAATTTCGGCGACTTGCTAATGTTTACTTTCTCCTAACTGCAATTCTGTCGCTCACACCTGTTACTCCATTCTCAACTGTCAGTATGATTGCTCCTCTGTCCTTTGTGGTTGGGCTTAGTATGGCAAATGAGGCTATGGAAGACTGGCGCAAATTTATACAGGATATGAAGGTTAATATACGGAAAGCTAGCGTTCATAAAGGGAATGGGGTATTTGCTTATAAGCCATGGATGAAGATTCAGGTCGGAGACGTGGTAGTTTGTAGAAAAGGATCAATTTTTTTCTACAAACTTATTTCTTTTGTCTTCTAGCTATGAAGATGGGATCTGTTACCTGGAGACTATGAACTTGGATGGAGAGACGAACTTGAAACTTAAAGGAATAAGGAGAAGCGGAAGAGGAGTTTTAGGGGAGAGTGAGATGAGAGGATAAGGGGGAGGAATCCTAATTATATTAATTTTGTAAATAAATATAAAAAAATGTATTATTTTTATAATTATTTTATGGATGTTTTATTATTGTAATTATTTTTAAAAATGTACTAAAATATGTAATTAATCCTAATATCTACACCTTCTGTCTAACTAATGAATGATTGTGATTTGTTTTGGAGAAACGTCGTCCGCTAGAAGTACTAACAGACGTAGTAATAGAATTATTTTGTCACTTTTACCCCCACTTAGCCCAAAAGACCAACTCGAAATAACAACATCCGCTAGTACTTCTAGCGGACGGCAAGTTCCTATTACTGCAACATCAATTCAATTACAACACGAATTCCTCTACAACAACACCCAGTACAGCCAGTAATACAATTCATTACAACACAGTACAGAATGTATATCAATTCAATTACAACACGATTTGACCTGATTACAACTCCCAGTACAACAATTCAATTCAGGTCAAATACAACATGTCATATTTGCTAAGCAAAAAGATATGGACTAGTTCCTGTACATCAACAATTAAGCAACATCACAACCCCAATACATCAAAGTTTCCAAATCTTTTCAAATCATATTCGAAATCCAAATCAAAACAAGATATATCAAATTCCAAATTCCAGTAAATCAAATATATCAAATTCCAGAGGAGATTAAATCAAATACATTAAATTTCAAATTCTTCCAAATCAAATACATAAAATTCCAAATTATTCCAAATCAAATAAATCCAATTCCAAATCAAATAAATCCAATTCCAAAACAAATAACATCATATTCCAAATCAACAACAAAAATATATCCTACACATAATTCCAAATCAAATACATCTTAATACCAAATCAAAAATTTCAAATCAAATTCACTCCTCTACATAATTATAGTTCCTACTCTAATTCAAATTACCTTTATTCCAAATAAACATAATAAAATTTATTTAAGTATATAACAAAATTATATTATACAAACCAACTATATTAGGAGGTAGATGGAGTATCATAGTTAATAAATTTTTTGCCCTACCAAGGTAACTAAAATATTATAACCGCCTTCAATTGACATCAAGGAAGAAAATTACACAATTAATCAAGCAAGTCTTCGCACCTCAAATCGTCGTGGTAAGTTTAGAATTATGGCGGAAGATATGTATAATTCTAGTTTTTCAAATTCTTCTCATGATAATATTGACATAGATAAGATCGGTGTTCATAACATGAATCAATTGCATATTAACGACTCAAAAACTCCATATGAGGGTCAGATTTTTTCTACTATCCAAGAGGCATAAGAATTTTATAGAAACTATGCACGAAGTAGTGGATTTGAAATAAAAATTGGGGCAAGTCATAAACATTCCCGCTCCAACAATTTGTCTAACATTCTTTTAACATGTACCAAAGCAAGAAAATCAATTGAAAGAAAGAAACAGGACGTTGATGAAGCTAAGGGTATTAAGGTCAAAAGAAAAAAGGGATTTAATAGGTTGCACGATGTGCAAAGCTAGAATGTCTGTTGTTCATCTATAAAAAGAAGATACATGGAAAGTTTCAAAAATTGAGTTGACTCACAATCATGATTTGGTTACTCCGAGCAAGAAAATTTTCATTCAAACACAGAAAAATATAACTCCTGTTGCTCGAACTTTAATCGAAACTTTAAAGAGCGCTGGAGTTGGTCCAAGTAAAATGATGAATGTTTTTAGTGAAATAGGATGAGGGAGGAAAAATGTTGATTTCAGTGATAAGGATATTTGGAATGTTGTGCAAGATTTAAGACGTGACACGGTATATTTAAGCGATGCCCAAGCAGCACTGCAGTATCTGAAAAAACTTTTTGCGGAAAATTCTATATTTTTTTACGATATCAAACGAGATGAAGATCATCGTATCGCATGCATTTTGTGGATAGATTGCCGATCAATGATAGCTTACAAAAATTTTAGGGATGTTAGCTTACAAAAATTTGATACAACTTATCGGACGAACAAGTATTCCATGCCGTTTGTTCCGTTCACGGGGGTAAATCACCATTACCATTTCGTCTTGTTTGGTTTTGCACCGATACATGATGAAACAGAGGATACTTTTGTATGGGTCTTTGAGACTTGGCTTCATGCAATGAAAAATAAGGCACCAGTTACCATTATAACTTATCAGGACAAAGCTATAACCAATGCGATTGCTAGGGTTCTTCCTAAAACACACCATGCACTTTGCACATGACATATTAGTAACAATTTTCCAGAGAAATTGCATACATTATATGATGATTACCCAACATTTAAACATGATTTTAACTGGTGTGTGTATAAATCATTGGCTGCAGCGGAATTTGAGGATCGATGGAAAAAGATGATGGCAAATTACGAACTGCATGACCATAAAGGAATGGATCATGGTGTACACAAAGAACTTTTTTGCAGCGGGAATGACGATTACATCCAGGAGTGAGGGAATGAACAGTTTATTCGATGAGTATGTCAATGCGACGACGAGTATAAAGGAATTTATCGTAAACTCAAAAAAATCCATTGAGAAGCAGGTAATGAGAGAGAGAGAGAGACAAGCTGACTACGCAACCTTTCATCAGACTAGAACTATGACTCTTGAATCACCGTTGGAAACGCATGGAGCGGTTGTTTACACAAAGGATATGTTTAGACGCTTTCAGATTTAGATCGTAAAATCTCACAAGTACATAATGAAGAAACTTCAACATCTAACAACATCGGATACGAAGTCGTACGCAATGTACAAGACAAAACGCCATCGAAGAATCCAATAGGTACTTTACTGTTGTCAGTAATGTCCAAACTGGATATATAAAATGTAATTGTCAAAAATTTAAACATTTTGGTATGCTTTATAGACACATTATAAGGCATATGATTGCAAAAAGTACTATACAGATACTGAATAAATACATTTTTAAGTCGTTGGTGTAGAGATGGTAACAAAGTGAACGATGAACTACCAATTTTTTTTACTAAAATGTCTAACTACGAGGAATCTCAGACATTGCGGTACAATTATTTGGTGACATTTCTCCTACGATTAGCTTCTATGGGATCATGCTCAATTAATGGTTTTAAGCATGTCGTACAGTTGTGCATTGAAAATCAACCCATGGTTGAGAAATTTGACCTTGATGAAATTAATGTAAATGGCATGCCAGAAATTCAAGTAGATGATGATGAGGTCGTCAAAGATGAGATGCCATTGGATCCTATTTGTTCCCAAACAAAGGGCTGCAAAAAAGCTACAAGAATAAAGAGTGGGATTGAAGAGGCTGGAAGTCGTAAACAATTGAGAAAATGTGCAATATGTAATATGATAACCAATCATGATAAGCGGAACCACTACAAAGTTTTGGGCCAAGACAAGTCAGGTGTTTGAAGTTATCTTTATATGAGCTTGTATGACTATAAACTTTTGATTTTCTTAAATATTTAAGTGACTATTTGAAAGACAGATTTATAGGTTAATTGTGAAGTATATATGAGATCTTTCTCATTGAAAAATTAATAGCTGAGAACATAAAAAAACGATCTACAAGTATGTGTGCTATTATAACGATATTTTAAAGATATTTTACATTTTTCAGTTGGTTATACACCTTTGATTGAGTTGTATACATATTAGGTTAATCAAGATGATGTTGACTACAACTAATGAAAGTTTTCCATTTCCTGTGTCCTGGGTAGAGATATTTCAAACCAAACATGACAAGTAAATAAACAGACGGAAGGATTCACAGGAAATATGTTCATTTGAGGTACTTCTAGGGTTTTGAATCAGAACAATGCTAGTTAGTACTGCCTGGAAATGAATAAGACAAGATCAACACGTGTTTTAGAATTTTAAAAGTTATAAATATTCTCTATTCTGAACTGTTTCTGATACATACCTTTCTCATGTCTCTTTCTCTAGTGATGAGGGTACCTGGAGCATTAGGGTTGTAAGAACTCTTAACCCTAACAGGAATATCACCCTCTCTAGCAGGCCTCATAGACTGGGGATGCAGAACCTGTGACAATAAGAAATTGTTGGGGGGATATATTCAGTGAATACATTGTTAAAAATCTTTCTGTTTATTACACCGCCTTGCAATAGACAAACTATAAATCACACTATTTAATTTCAAGCTGCTTGAATGCAGACAACTACTTTTATTATAAACAGGTGAAATCACAGAGCACCAGAGCAAACATCAAACAATGATTTTGAAAGGAGTAATTCTAATGCTTTAGTGGAATTATACAATCCTTATTATATCTCAGAAATTTACAATAAATAGTTTCCAGTAAATAAATAAAAATCTTCTTATCTTCGGCATAAGCAGGTTCAATGCATGTATACACCTAGCTACAAAAAATTATGAAATCAGCGTCTGCACTAACCTGGATTTCTCGCAACCCCAATGCTTTACCAATGGTTGTAGCCGTCAAATCACTTCTTCATCTACCTAATGTAGTCACTGCACAAGACTTCCAACCCTAAAGTAAAAATATCCAAATATCCGCATTTGTGAAATCATCGGTTGTTATAAAACCTATATCAAATGAATCGTACCACAAATCATGCACACCATTTCAATTAGCCATCATCAGAAGTCGTGTAAGAAAAATAACCATATGTACAAGAGATACTTGACCATCAGGTTATAATGGATAATGTGAATCAGTACTAGTGAAATACAAAAAATGGATTAATATCTCAATGTCAACTACATAAACATTAATGAAGTTTGTAATTTATACATTCTTGACACGGAAATGAGCTAGTTAAGATTTCTTCAGTGCCTCAAAGGTTTCCATACAATAACTCCAAAAATGAATCTCTCTATGTGAGAATTTTGTTTCATCACTGAAGTTTGAAATATACATATCATAGTTATTCATCAAGGCTAGCTACTAGCTATATCTTTTTTCATGTTGAAAAGATTGGATACAACAGTGCTGAATGTAACAGACTCTAGAAGTGGATATTGGATGGAGGGAAATACAGAGAACCAAAAGATATTAGCTTGGAAATTCTTAAAATAAATCTTAGAAATAAAACAATAACTTAATAATAGTAAAATAAAATAAACAGAAAATATAAGCACCAGTAATACCATTAAAAGCTTGTTAGTTGTCTTCCCCATTGCAGAAAGAACAATTACATGTCTCTCTTCAGGGAAGCTAAGAATAAGTTCAACTACTTCCCTCATCCTTTCAGCAGAGGCCACCGATGATCCACCAAATTTCATAACACATGTCAATTCATTAGCTACTCCATCAGAACCTTGACTACTTGTCTCACTCCTCTGAAGCACATCTATATTTCCTCCGTTACAGCTGATCCTAAGAACTCTTCCCCTATATAAACTTTCTGATGTTCTACAAAAATCACTAATGGAAGCCACAGATGCTACAAAATTAAGGCGATGCTCTGGTGCCAGATGTTGGCAATGCAAAGCTCTCCTTGAGAAAGCAGAGGAAGGAGTTTTAACTCCACATAAATGCATTGCAGTTGCCATGTCAAATCAGGTAAGTGAAATATGTTAAGGGTCTAATGGATATGTCAAGATGTTAATAAGAAAATTCGACGAATAATGTAAGCTAGTGATTCCTAGCAGCAGACATAACCAAACGCTCTCCCTGCTAAGTGAAATTTTGTGAGACTGTCTAGCTGAGTAGCTCTCAATATAGAAAATGCATGTAAACAGATGACCTGCAGATTCCATCATAAGATTTTAATTTAACAAAAATATACTGGAAAATTTCTGAAAGTATGCAAAGAAATTCATTATCACAACTAAAAGTGGAGCCTGAAGGGATCGACGAATTATGTCAGTTTGGAATTTTGGGGTCAGTAGACAACATATTCTTTTAGTCTGAAAAATTGAATCATGCACATGATGTTGTTATTTGGACTACAAACAACTAAACGAAAAGAAGATGCTACAAAAACTTGACATCTTACTACCAGTTTAATTTATAAAAACATTAATGCTTCAACTATATATTGAGCCCCAAAATATTCTTCAGTCTAAAAAGTGAATCATGTACCCGCCCCCGCGCAAGTACGGTGTGTGTGTGTGGGGTGGGGTGGGGGGGGGTTTACATATTTCAGCCCTTTCTTATTCTAAAGGAAAAATGTCAGCAGATATTTCGACAAAGAGCCCCGAATGAAAAAAAGGAAAAGTATTTCAACAAACTGATATGACAAATTTAGAAGGAAAATATTATAGTATTTCAAGGCATCTGATAGTACAATAATGGAACCATTTTGAAATATTCACCCGAGTTTATAAAATAACGTATTACGAAAGTTGGTCAAATATACATTCATTACTCTTCATTTGAATCCTAATATAAAGTTTGGTCGATACAAAGATATTTTTCAGGAATGTCCCTCGCTTTGCACATCCTAAGCTCATGTGTTATTCTAAATATAAAGTTATAAGCCTCGTTTGGAGTCCACCTCGGTTCCTTCATGATGTTTATCCGGTGCAAAAAGAAATCTACGTACTTTGCAACATAAATGCCACAATCGTCTGAATTCCATTGTCTCGTCCTATTCACACAGATTTCAACTTTCGGCTTCGATCTTGGCCACTTTGCTTTAGAATTTTCCAGACGAAGCAACAAAGGAATTAACTCCACCTATAAACCACAAAACAATCATTTAATTCCCAAAACCTCAATTGTTTGTGTGATGACATGAAAAATAAATAATATATTAATGAACTCACCACAACCGCAAAGTAGTTTTAATATAATTGTGACAATGGCATTAAGGGTTGTCATCATTAAGTGGATCAAATAACATTACTTTCCACTTGTTGACACTCCAAATAAATATGCAGAAATGATTGTTGCTTTCGTTGATGAATGGAACGAATATGTAATTAGACTCATGAACTGGGGCACCAATTGGAGGATTGATGTAACTTGTTAAAAATTTGAGTGTTGTTGTATTGCTTACTCCGACACTTGGTAAGCATTGGGTGCCCAAACCCGCAAAGTACGTTGGCATGAAATAAAACAGAACCCATCGTTGGATACCTTCACTCCTCATCTTAGCTTTTCTGTTTCTCAACAACAACAAATATGCATCCAATACATGCGCCCATAACTAACCATTGGGTCTCAGACAGTTCACATCTTTAAACTCTAAGTTGTATAGACTAGGGCTGTAAATGGTAACCGGAAAATTCGTATTCGTCCGCATCCGTATTCGAAAAAAAACGGATATTATTCGTATTCGAAAAAAAATGGATATATCCGTATTCGGTTTATAGGTATCCGTAAATAAACGGATACGAATACGGATATAGGCGTATTCGTATTCGATTAACATCCGTCCGTAAATATATCCGGCGAATACGGATATCCGGATTCCGATATCTGGAATCCGTATCCGAATAACTTATATATATATATATACACACACACACACACTTAATATTTACATTAATTAAGTTATTAATTAATGTAAATTATTAATTAATAATTTACCTATATAAGTTGTTAATAATTTAATATATATAATATATATAATATATGTATTTATTAATAACTTACATTCATTGATTAATCACTTACATTTATTTATATAAGTTATTAATATATACGTGTGTATACATATATATATATATATATATATATATATATATATATATTAATAAATCATAACTTAGATTCATTAATTAATCACTTTAACTTATATTCATTAATTAATAACTTACATATACATTTATATATATAAGTTATTATATATATACACACACATATATATTAATAACTTGCATTAATTAATTAATAACTTACATATATATATATATATATATATACAATACACACACACACACATATATATATATATATATATATATATATATATTAATAATTTACATTCATTAATTAATCACTTACATTCATTTATATAAGTTATTAATATATATTTATATATATATACACACACGTTTAAGGACAACGGTCGAGAGGCGGGAGCAATGGACAATATAATTTTATTGTTAAAATGTGTTAGTTCTGAATTAATTTAAAATTAATCTAGAAGGGAGAGTTAAATAAATTAATTCACGTTTATGAATTTTTGGGTGGAGAGAGTATTTATCACTTTCATTTGTCTAATTATTTAGAAACTAGAAGTCCAAATATGTAAAATAAGTTCAATGTCAATTTTGAATCAAGTTAGATTAACTACTTGTGACACATACATTATAACTCGCACTCTCCATAAATATAATGAAATCAAATAATTTCTTATAACCATGTAATTTATTTATTGAGGATAAATAATAAAAATCTCCCATAAATATTACTATTCATTTATTAAATATTAATTTATTTCTCTTTTTTATTATTTAATAAAATTTGAAAGAATAATATTGAGATTTTAATTTCAATTTGATCCATCAAACAAAGTATCGGTTACATTATTGAATCTTTTTATTTTCACCCAAAACGTCAATTAACATGTTCCTCCCTTTATGATTAGGATGTTTAATCAATATGTATGATTTAAATATTAAATTGTGTTTAATTAATATGTATGATTTAAACTTTAATTTTTTTTTTCGTAAATATTTGAATGAATTTTATATTAGGTTACTGATAAACGAATTCGGATATTCAGATATCCGAATAATTTGTCTATTCGGATAAAATAAACGATAACGGATATTATCCGTATTCGAATATTTTTCCGAATACCGGATACGGATAATATTTTTAAAATCCGCTGGATACCGGATACGGATAGCGAATTAGTTTTCCGGATACGGATACGGATATACCTGTATTCGTATCCGTTTAATACCGTTTACACCCCTAGTATAGACCGTCTGGATGGATATGAGGAAAGTATGATGGGTCGTGAGTTGGACTAAACCAATTGTGATTTAACCAAGTGATTTTCTCAATCTTTAAATACTTAACAAGGAGTGTGCTTTGTTCCCTCTCTCCTTCTAACCGGAAATTTCCTGCTATGTTGATTAGAAGGAGCAACGCTACCCTGAGTTTCTTGAACCATAGGCTGGGGTCCCGTCATCTCAATATCCATTTGTCCAACTTGAGGTTGCGTTGGATTTTTTTTTAGCTGGAACCGACCCCTTTGTAATCATTCATGAACGGCTGGTACAATGTGTTGAACCCTGACTCATACATGTTTCTTAACTCAGCTGGCAGATCAATTGACATAAACTTTACAAATATAGCTTTTGTAGTCTCAATCTAGAATTAAAACAATAAAAAAAATTATATTAGTAAAATAATGTCATCGACTTATAACACAAAAACATGTATAAAAAATTATAAATTTAAAAACTTATAGTGTTTACAGTCACATATTGGTCAATGAATACCCGTGGCTCATAATCTTTCTCATGACGCCTAAAGGGTCAAGGATGGTGTATCAGTCTTCGAGTAATTTATATGTACCATGTCATATAATCCTCAGTAGATATCTGCTGCAAATCCTCCAACACTTGCCCTTATAAACTCTCCATGTAGGCCTTCCACAATCAAATATAATTGGCCCTATGATTTTCATAATTTATTCTCTCAAACAATTTATGTTCCTCCCTCAACTCCACCATGTTTTAAGCATTAGATGGATATGACTGCAAATATCCAAATTGCCTCGTAAATCTTTCAAGCATTTGAAACTCAACAATATCGTAATGTATCAAAGGTATACGAGCAGCTCCACCTAACCTTGCCTCAAAAAAATCCCAACCCAAACGTCTGTCAAATAACTGATATAGACGCCACACCCAAAGTTTTTCAGAAACTAAAGTTCTCAAAGTATTGTCTACTAAATTAAATTTAGACAACTAAGAAGAAGTTATTGCATACTTTTTAGGAATTTCTTCAAACACCATAGCCTCATCCCTTTTTGCAGATTCCGTACCAGAAATTGACAGGGATTGAACATTTTGAACTTACAATGATTCTAAGAAATCTTCTGGTGGCACCAAATATGAAGTTTTTCGATGTTTTTCTTTTAAGTCAGATTTTGTGCTAGAAGTTTTGCCTACAACTGCACTTTGAATCATTTCAATACCCATTGAAAGCTCATGATTATTTTGATCATTATCTATCTTATCATCAGCATTCCAAGCCATAATTTAATTAATTTCCATATTCATGGTTTCAGTTCTGCCATCACTGTACATCAACTGATTTTGATTTGTCACAAAACATAAACAATCCTCATCCTCACAAAACCCAGAAATCAGAACATTCTTCGACAATTTATCTCTTATAAGCATTTCATAAAACACACAATAAGCAACATCCAGAGGTTTTGTTGGTGTACTTGACTGGTAGTTTAAATGTGTTTAAGGTCATGAATTGAGGCGGAATGGTGTTGTATGGGACTGAGTTGAGTTGTTTTTGCCACTAATAATTTTTCCTCATAAAACTTAGCTAAACCAATCGTATGATATAAATTATAGGGTTGGGCAGTAAGAACTTCACACTGAATTTCATCTTTTAGACCATTAATGAAACGTCCCATCAGAAAATTTTCAGTTAACCCATATATCCTTATGGCTGACAGTTGGAATTGTACCTCATAATCAGCTACCGATGTAGTTTGTATGAGCTTAGAGAATTGTATGCCTAGATCTTGATATGATGAAGAGCTAAATTGGGTTTGCAACGTTGTTAGGGCACTACCAGCATAGTGAGGACTATCAGTTTTCATCTCCTGCCATCGTTCATCAGCTACGCGGATTTGCAATTGATGTTGCCCTGTGTCAAGTTTGGGTTGAACTTAATTCTTCACCGGATTACCAGCATGCTCTGTAGGAGGGTTACGAGCTTGTTGTATAACCTCTTGTACGACCGTGGATATGGTAGCACAAAACTGCACTGCAAATTTGGCAAAAATTTCCTCGATAGAATTGGGATAGGCCATTGAAACACTCTCAATGAAAGCACCAATGTAGCAGTTTAGATAGTCCTGCTAGACTCCAAAAGATTAGAGAGATTGGAAATTGATTTTTCAAATTCATTGATACCTAATTCATTACAATGATAGACTTGTATAGCAAAGATGAAAATTAATCCTACCCATTGATATATAAAAACTAATATCCACCCTTGGATCACTCTAATATATAGCTCATTTTTTTAACCCGACTACTTTTAACTTGGCTACTAGATCCATGATACGTAACATAAAGCTATATTCTTTGATCGTCAAATGGCTACAATTAAAATGCTTAATGAAGCAGGTAATGGCGAAGCGGAATTTCAAGCAGAAATAAGTATTATTGGAAAGCTTAACCACAAGAATTTGATAGAGATTTGGGGTATTGTGCATAGGGGGAAAATAGGCTTTTGGTTTATGAATACATGGAAAATGGTTCCTTGGCAAAAAATCTAAATTCCAATTCACTTCATTGGAACAAGAGGTATGAAATTGTGGTAGGCAGAACAAAAGGGCTTGCTTATTTACATGATGAGTGCTTGGAATGGGTGTTGAATTGTGATGTAAAACCTCACAACATACTTTTGGACTCGAATTTCAATCCTGAAGCAGCAAATTTTGGGATGTCAAAGTTATTGAATCGTGGTGTAAACAATTCAAGCATTTCTAAGATAAGAGGGACGAGGTATTATATGGCACCAAAATGGGTTTATAATTGGCCCATAACTTCGAAGGTTGACGTTTATAACTACGACATTGTCATATTGGAGCAGAGCTGATAAGTGGAAGAAGCCCGACAGGCGCTGGTGCAGGCAATGAGGCGGATGGGCTGGATCAGAGGAGGCTTGTGGGTTGAGTTGGGGAAAATATGAATGGAGCTGAAAGGCCATTGTTATGGATTGAGGAAATTGTTGACCCTATGATGAATGGGGAAATATGACATGGGTAGAGTGGAAGTTCTTGATCAAGTAGTAATGAGATGTGTAGAGGAAGATAGAGATACTAGACCTTCTATGGTTCAATTTACGGATATTCTACTGCATGGAGAAAAAGATGGTTAGATATTTAACATACAGATTTGATTATTATTGTTCTGCAAGTGTAATGTGTATGTGAAGTTTAATTTTTGTCCTAAATAATTGTTACTACTATTTTAGATGTGATTATTTGGGTCTAGCCATGGTGCAACCCAGTCTATTTAATGGTCCAGATCTAGTGATGATCCATATGTATTTATTATGACAGTGGAAGAGTCCTTATTAAAATAGGGATAAAGAGTCATTCTCCTAGTTGGATATGGGGGAGGTGATTTCTATATATACCCTACAAGCTAGGGTGGAAAGGAGAACAAGAAAAAGACAATATCATAGGGCACAAGAGATACAACACAAATACATAACTTGTACTCCCAATATTATTATAGTGGATTACTCTCTCTCCTCGTGGTTTTTTTCCAATTGGGTTTTCACGTAAATTCTTGTGTTCTTATTTTATATTTCTTTATTTATGTTTATGTGAGTGTATTTTGTGAGTTTGATTTCACAACAATTACTCCATCAATCGTTGGCGCTATTTTGGCATGTCCTTTTGGGTGATTTCGTCAGGCGTACAAAATGAGGCGTTAACATTGGCGCCGTCTGTGGGAACCAAGACACTTGTTCTAGTGTCGATTTAAAATCACCTATTCACCGAAGGAGATAAGTGATTCTTTTTTATTAAATTAAATATATACTTTTGTATGTGTGTATATATGTATTATGTCAATAGCAATTGAAGCATGATCGTAATTGATTATTGATACAACTTTACATATTCTCTCACTTATATTATGCATGTAGTGGTAGTATTCACATGATGCATGTAAAATCTAAACATTAACACTTTGGTCTAGGTGATGATAAATTGGTGCCGAGTCACCGCACCAGTAACGAGTTCAGCCAGCGCAGAGATAAAAGTTTAAGCTTTTATATTATTGAAGTGCTTTAAAGGCGGCTTCGATTTCATCATCAACCACAAACTAAAGAAAATTTGGAGGATAAAAATTATGAGGATAAAAATTCCGAAGATAAAAATTTCGAGGATATAAATCCCAAAGATAAAAATCCCAATGAGACTTTTTGAATACTCTCTTAATTATAAAGAACTTATAAATAAGAGACTGTGGAGCAATGTTGATATGTGATTATTTGGGTCTAGCCATGGTGCAGCCCAATCTATTTAATGGTCCGGATCTAGTGATGGCCCATATGTGTTTATTATGACAGTGGAAGAGTCGTTATTAAAATAGGAATGTGTTTCCTTATTTGTAGGGATAAAGAGTCTTTCTCCTAGTTGGATACGGGGGGTGACTTCTATATATACCCTACAAGCTATGGTGCAAAGGAGAACAAGAAAAAGACAATATCATAGGGCACAAGAGATACAACACAAATACACAACTTGTACTCTCAATATTATTATAGTGGATTTACTCTCTCTCTCCGTAATTTTTCCCCAATTGAGTTTCCACGTAAATTCCATGTGTTCATATTTTATATTTCTTTATTAATGTTTATGTGAGTGTATTTTGTGAGTTTGATTTCACAATAATTACTCCATCAAACCGTTGGCGCTATTTTAGCTTGTCCTTTTGGGTGATTTCGCCAAGCGTACAAAATCAAGTGTTAACAATTTCCACTCCATATTAATTGTTACTACTTGGTGTTTAGTGGAAGAGCAACTCAAATAATTCATATTACTTAGAATTCTTTGGCTACTAAAGAATTTGAGATATCAAAACCTCACCTTTTCATGTTTTCCATTCCTTACCCTTTTAAAGTAAGGGTAATTTTAAGGGTTTTAAATTTTGTTTTAAATGTGACTAATAACTAGTTACACATCACTTGAGACACCTTTTTGAAACCAAAAATTTTGAACCCCTAGCTTTAACCGTGAACCAAAAAAATATTACCTCCGTTCTTAAAATATTGTCGTTTAAAGTTTTGGCATATGGATTAAGAAAGTATCATTTACCAAGTAAAATTTGTTTGAAATTTCATCACTAACCCTTTATGAAAAGTTGAAAACTATTAATACAAGAGAGAATTTTTTGGGACAATGAGAGAAGATAAGGGTAATATAGAAAAGTAAATAATTTATTCTCCTTGAAAGTTGTAAACGACAAACTTTTTGAAATAATTTTTTTTTCTAAAACGAAAATCTTTTAGGAACGAAGGGAGTAATAGCTAGTGTCAAGCTTTAATTCCAACTGAAATGGATAATATTACTCAACTTAAAAACTTTGATTTTCTCTATTCTTGTTGTGCATCATTGAAATAAAAAAATAAAAAAATCAATATCACATCATAAATCAAAATAAGGGGAGTTGAGAAAAATCAAAACTTTCACATTGATGAGCTTCCGATCCTAGCAGTCCATTGATAGATATGAAAATTCACTATTATTTTCAGTTCCTTTCCCCCATCATCATCATCCATTTTCTATTCAACATGAAAATTCATAAATTCAACTAGCTCTATCCCTCATTTGTACACCACCTAAAAATTATTTTTGTATAGAAAGTGTTGGGTCAGGATATTTTCTCTATTGGGCCGGACGGATTGGGCCTATCCATTTAATTAGCCTATTGGACCTTTATTATTGAGTTTTATAGTCATTGGGCTTAATATTTATGTTACCTTTATTATATCCTCATAATGATGGGTTGGGTCAAAGGATTGATCCATTAAAGCTTTTTATATCTAAGCCTTTGACTTGTAATGATGAAAAAGGAGAGCAGTTGACCAAAAGTCTGCAGATCATTAATGTGGATGGGATTTTATCCAGCCGACGACAGGTACAGTAGGAAAAAGGTGACAACCTGCATGCATCCGGCTGAGACCATAGAGGAGTGGGGGGGCTGTGTCAGATCAGGGTTGGTGGCACACAAAACTGAACATGAGAGTATAACCTGGAAAGGGAGTCTTCTAACAAAAGGTACGCATACATTTTTATCACTCTCGGAATGCTAGACATTTTACATCCTCCATTGTTAACCCTTGTGACCGCCTGTACTGGCTCTCACGCCGGAGATATCCCCTGACGGTCCAGCCGTCAAGCTTTGTGTGTTGATCGTGTTTACTGTGCAGGATCAGGACGTCTTACGTGATTGGGACGTGGTAGAAGATCTTGGCGTTAACATTGGCGCTAGAAGGAGGGGGAGTTCTAGTGTTCAAGAGTTGGCAATCATAAATATTTATTTGTTCTACGTTTTCAAATATGGTAAAGAGTAGAGCAGATACACCTGAAGGACAGCCAATGGATGTTAGTGAATCAGCACCACGAATACCTGTCAAGGAGCGTTTAGGACCTACAATAAGTGTTCATTCCAGCACAGCGTCCAAACGTTCGCATGAAGATTCTCGTCCAATGGCTGTGGGAAAAACTAAGAGAAAGCTAGTCTTCACGGAAGAGAAAGAGTCCGGTCACGATCGAAAACACGTAGAAGGCACCTCACTTAAGACTCGATACCGAGGTGACCATGACGAAAAGGCCTCCCGGCTGGCTAAGATGGCAGAAGAAACAGATAGGGTCATGGAGGCACTTATAAAGCAATGGCAAGATATAGCTGAGCAGATGTCCCAGATGGAGGAATTGAGAGATGAAGCGTCCAGTTACGTTAGGTTCGAAGAGCGTGGGCATCGAAGTGGGAAGGAACCCGCTCATTCAGGACGTGAAACTCAGGGCCAACATCGAGAAAGAAGAAGATCGAGAAGCCCTACTCCTCAGAGATCGAAGGGAGCGCACCATCATGTCGGTCCTAGGGAGCAGGGCCGAAGTGAACAAAGAGGTTGATCCAGAGAACATACTCCCGAGAATACAAAGAGAGCGCTCGTTGTTGCGCATTCTCATCACAGCCACAGAATCCAAAGACGAAGCAGATTTAGGGGCCGTACTCCAGAAAGTCCACCGGGGGCACGTCGCTCTGTGGGCCACCATCATCGTAGAAGTCCCTCGAAAATTGGGGGTTCTATGGTAAAAGACCGATCCGTTCAAAAGAAGAAAGACTCCCCGGAGAAGAAATGTCATCTCAACCGGAATGAGTAGATTTTTTGGTTAAGGAGTTGAAAGAGCTCCAAAAGCAGTTGGTAGAGGTGCAGCAGGTGAAGGACACCCCAGGGAAGAAAGCGTCTCCTTTTTCCTCGGACATTCTCAAGGAAAAGGCAGACATCACCAAGAAGCTGCCACGCATGGAGAGTTACGATGGATCTGGGGATCCTTATAACCATAGCCAGGCGTTCGACCGGCTGATGAATTATTATGACTTTACCGATGCTGCCAAGTGTCACACGTTTGTCACAACACTAAGGAAAGATGCGAGGCAGTCGATGGGAACTTTACCGTCAGATTCAATTTCCTCTTGGACCGAGCTCTGTGACAAGTTCCATACCCGTTTAGGGAGTAACCGAAGAAGAGGGAAGCCTACAGGTTCTCTAGCACAGGTCAGACAGTTCTCCAACGAATATTTAGGCCAGTATGTGAAGAGGTTCAGAGAAGCAGTTGGTCAGGTATCCAACCTCAATGATCTCCAGGCGGTAGGGCTGTTTCAGAATGGGCTAGATCTGGTGAAGTCTGAAAAGCTAGTGAAGAAATTGATGTTCCATCATCCGAAGAGTCTGGCAGAGGCTTTCGACAAGGCAGAAGGTTATATTGTTGTGGAGGAAGCTATGAATAGCCTGAAGCGTCCTTCTTCAGACCAAATGAAGGAGGCAGATATTCCTAAGACCCAGGGCGATCAAAGGAAGACGGGGGGGGGGTATAATGATCGGCCAGAGGGCAGTTCGAAGAAGTACAACTCATGGCGACAAGGAAGTAGTCGTCCACCTGCGTCAGCTTTGAAGGTGAATAAGGTTTACACTAAACTGAATACTGATAGGTCGGTGATTTTTGACCAGATCAGAAACCAACCATTCTTTGAGCCACCTCGTGATAATTATAGGACAGGGCAAGGCAACTCTCAGAAATATTGTAGCTATCATCAAGCCACGGGCCATGATACTAATGAGTGTTTCAATCTGAAGGATTTCATGGAGAAGAAGATTCAAAGCGGTCTGCTAGTTCAGTATATGGCCGGGAGGGACCAACAAGATCAGCAGAATGTCGAGCCACATGAAGGAGCATTAGTGATCACTGCACAAGTGGGCTCGATGGATGTGAAGCGTATGATGATAGACAACGGGTCTTCTGTGGATATTTTGTATGCTCATGCTTATCAGAGGATGCATCTTGATGGGCGAAAGATGGAGGTCGGGCAAGAGGCTCCTTTATATGGCTTCAACAAAGATCCAGTCAAAGTTGCAGGCACCATCGAACTCTCAGTGATCTTCGGCATAGCTCCTCAGCAGGTAGAAATAATATGTAAATTCTATGTTGTGCATGTAGATTCGGCTTACAACGCCATACTGGGGAGACCTACATTGACAGCTCTCCAAGTTGTGACTTCCATCCCTCACTTCAAAATCAAGTTCCCCACAGCACACGGAGTCGGAGAGGTGGCAGGGGACTTGGATCTAGCCCGACGCTGTTATAGGAATGCTGTTATTTCCACTGGAGTAGGAGTCAGCAAACAGAAGCAAACCATGGCGATTGAAATCGAGCCCTTCACTGAAAGCAGCTCGGAGCCATTAGTAATTCCTGCAGGAGAGACAGAAGAGATCGAACTGGTCCTCGAAAAGGCAGATAAAACAGTGAAGATTGGTTCGGGTCTACCAGAGCCTCTTCGGACAAACCTTATGGAACTACTTCGCTGCTATGCGGACATTTTTGCATGGGAACCTCAAGACATGCCAGGGATTAGCCGGAAGATTGTTGAACACATATTGGAAGTGGATCCATCGAAGAATCCTGTTCGGAAAAAAAAGACGGATCTTTGCACCTGAACGTCAGAGGATCATTGACGAGGAGATTGTCAAGCTGATGGCTGCTGATTTTATTTTTGAGATCGACTACCCACAGTGGATGGCTAATGTAGTATTGGTGCAAAAGAAGAACGGAAAATGGTGAGTTTGCATCGACTACACCGACCTGAATAAAGCTTGTCCGAAGGACTTTTATCCTTTGCCCTATATCGATCAGCTTATTGATGCCACTTCGGAGTATGCATTACTAAGCTTTATGGATGCTTTTTCAAGTTATCATCAAATATCCATGTGCAAAGAAGACATCCTGAAGACAACATTCATTACCCACCGTTCGGTGTATGCATATAAGAAGATGACCTTTGGACTTATAAATGCTGGGGCCACTTACCAAAGAATGATGAATTTCATCTTCGAGAGGCAGCTGGGGAGGAACATGGAGGTGTACGTGGATGATAAGATCGTGAAAAGCATGCAAGTTCAGAAGCACTTGGATGATCTTGAGGAATGTTTTCAGACTGTCCGTCATCACAAGTTGAGGCTTAATCCGGCAAAATGCACCTTCGGCCTCGGTGCCGGAAAGTTTCTGGGATATCTGGTCAGTCAGAGGGGCATCGAGGCCAATCTGGAGAAAATCCAGGCCATTTTTGACATGAAGACTCCTCAATCATTCAAAGACGTCCAACGTCTGACTGGCAGGATTGCAGCTTTGAGGAGGTTCATGTCCAAATCTGCAGAGAGATGTTTGCCGTTCTTCGACACACTGAAGGGGCCAAAAAATGCGAAGGCATTCCAATGGACTTAGGAGTGCGAAGACCCCTTCCAAGACATAAAGACATATCTATCTTCAGCTCCCCTATTAGTAAAGCCTACCCCGGCAGAGACCTTATATTTGTACCTTGCAGCGAGTTCGTTAGCGGTTGGAGTAGTACTGGTTCGGGAGGTCAGTGGAAAGCAGCATCCGATCTATTATGTCAGTCACGTCCTACGAGATGCTGAAACCAGGTATCCAAATATTGAAAAATTTGCCTTTGCTTTAATAATTGCTAGCCGAAAGCTTCGGTAATATTTTCAAGGCAGGTTCCTAGTCGTCTACACGGATCAACCACTGAAGAAGGTAATGGGTAAGCCAGAGGTATTTTAGAGATTAGCAGCATGGACTATGGAGTTGTCCCAATTTTTCATTGAATATCATCCCCGAACTGCTATCAAGGGTCAAGCCTTGGCCGATTTTTTGGTGGAGTGTACATTCACCGAAGTAGATGTTGAGCTGCCAAAAGCAGAGACGTCCGATCGAGCAGTTGCAGTTCTTCAACACGGTCAGAGTGCATGGACGTTGTATGTAGATGGATCCTCTACGGTGAATGTTAGTGGGCATGGATTATCTTGATAAGCCCATAGGGATTCAAGGTACAACAAGTAATCAGATTTAGGTTTAAAGCAACAAACAACGAAGCCGAGTATGAAGCAGTGCTAGCAGGAGTTCGACTGACGAAGAGTCTAGAAGTCCATAAGCTGATCATTTACAGTGACTCTCAGTTAGTCGTCAAACAATTGTCAGGAGATTATGAAGCTCGTGGGATAAGGATGATCAAGTATTTGGCAGAGTTGAAAGACCGACTTCGATATTTTGTCTCTTATGATTTTCAAGGCATAGAACGTAGCGACAATTCCATTGCCGATGCCTTATCGAAACTAGCCATTACGGATGCTGTCGTTTTCAATGGGTCAGTCTATTTGGAGGTTTTGCAGCAGCCGAGTATCCAGCATGAAGCGGTGATGTGTATCGAACGATCTGACTGCTGGATGACTCCCTACATCGAATATTTGGCAGATGGCGTCCTTCCTTCGGATCAGATGCTAGCAAAGAAGATCAAGTACAAGAGTGTCAACTTCGTTCTTATTGATGGGGATCTTTATCGAAGGACATTTTCGTCATCATTATTAAAGTGTTTGGTTCAGTCTGAAGCTGAGTATGCTCTTCGGGAAGTCCACGAGGACATTTGCGGTGATCACATGGCTGCTAAGTCACTGGCATACAAAGTTCTTCGGCAGGGATACTACTGGCCAACAATCTTTAAGGAAGCTACAGAGTATGTGAAGAAGTGTGAGAAGTGTCAGCTCAACAGTCCGATCCCACATCAGCCACCAGAAGAGCTATACTAAATTCTATCTCCTATACCCTTTGCTGTCTGGGGGGTTGATATACTGGGTCCGTTGCCGAAAGCTAAAGGACAGGTCAATTTTGTCATAGTTGCTATTGATTACATGACCAAATGGGTAGAGGCGAAGCCACTTCGGTTGATAACGGAACAAGAGTGTTTGAAGTTCATGAAAGAATCCGTAGTGTTTCTCTTCGGGATACCTAAAGTGGTGATATCGGACAACGGACGCCAGTTTGTGGGATCGAAATTTGAAGGATTTCTGAAAGAGCTGGGGGTTCAACACAGAAAGACTTCAGTGGCTCATCCACAGTCGAATGGGCAGGTTGAGGTGACTAACAGAACCCTGCTAAATGGGATTAAGCGCAGATTGGACGAAGCAAAAAGAAGATGGCCGGAAGAGCTGCTTAGTGTATTGTGGGCTTACCGAACTACACTGAGGACTACGACAGGAGATTCACCTTTCAGATTGGCCTATGGTACTGATGCCTTAGTCCCAGTCAAGATTGGATCTCCAAGTCTTCACGTTAGTCAGTTCAGAGAGATCTACAATGACGAAGGACTGAAGGCCAATTTGGATCTGTTAGAAGAAGTCAGAGAAGTGGCTTTGATCAAGTTAGCAGCCTACCAGAGGAGAGTTTCCAAGCATTACAACAAAGGGGTAAAGCTCCGTAGATTCGAAGTTGGGGACTTCGTCCTCAGAGAAGCTGAAACATCTACGTCGCAGAATGTGGGGAAGCCGATGCCGAATTGGGAAGGACCTTATGAAGTAATCGAAGTACCAAAGCCAGGAACTTATCGATTGAAGGCATTGGATGGATCCAAGATTAAGAACACTTGGCACGCTGGCAGACTCCGAAAATACTTTCAATAGAGATCGAGTCAGTTTACCGGAAGTCTGTACATGATTGATCACCATTAATAAAAATTCACTTTTTCACAACTGATCCTCTTCCTATTTGTCCTAAGATCACAATGGTGTAAGGAGGTATGGTAGGACTCGCTGGCCATTCGATGGCAGCCTAATTATTTGTTACCCCGTGTGGTAGACAAATCCTGTGATCCTTTTAATATTGATTTTACCAAGGGTGGTAAATCAATGGGCACTGAAGTAAGGAGGATGGGGGTGGACTCGCTGACCATTCGATGGTAGCCTCTTTGGCAGGAGTGTCCTTATGGTTTTGTTATACCCTGCGCGGTAGACAAATTCCACGGTCCTCTTTTATATTGTTTTTACCCCGAGTGGTGAATCAATGGGCACCGAAGTAAGGAGGTATGGTAGGACTCGCTGGCCATTCGATGGAAGCCTTATTGTCAGGAGTGTCCTTATGAATTTGTTACCCCGTGTGGTAGACAAATTTCATTGCCCTTATAAAATTGTTCCACCCCGAGTGGTAAACAAATGTCCTTATATACTTGTTCTACCCCGAGTGGTAAACAAGATCTTAATGGTGCAAGGAGGATCAGCCGAATTCACCTCACTCATGACCTGTCTCACACTTCGAAAACGATAAGTATACATTACTTTATGCAAGTGTTAAGTTTGGTTCAGTTCATTTCATTTCTTAACTTAACTGCTATATACCTTATCTGATTTGTAGTTTAAGTTAAGTTCATTCAAGATCATTGATGCTGAATTATTGACAAGAAATGAAGTAAACAGAAGTCATAGTAAAAAAAATTAAAATTTCATTAAACACTTAAACAAATCCACTTAAATTTCTTTACAAAATTTTTGCACAAAATTCTAAAGATCAGAAGCAGTAGGATCCTATTTATACATCATTTTCAAAATCGAGCAAAGCAGGATCTACTTGGGCTGCCACCAGCTTTTCCTTGCATTGACCTCGGTAGTCTTCGTATCCTTCGTAGTAAACTTTCATAATCTCTACACCGAGCTCATCAGAAGTCCGATAGTCCTCCTGAATCTGCTTGAGCAATTCTTCGGTCATGGGAGGATCCCGTTCCCGAAGTACCTTAATCTTACTACGAAGTTTACGGCGCTTAGCCCTGTGGGCCTTCCTATCATCCCGAGCCTTTGTATGAACTTCGCTAAGTTGTGTTGCCAGGTCTCGATGTGCTGTTATGATCTCTTCATTCTTATTCTTCAGAACTTCAGTCTCTGCAACGAAGCGGACATTCATGTTAGTCAATTTCTGTTCGCTGGCTTTTGTCATCTTCAGTTCTTCCCTGACCAAAATCAACACATCATGAGTTTCCCTCAGATCATCTTTATTTTGGGCCAACTCCCTTTGAAGACCTTTATTGGCACGAAAAGCGGACCCGTGTTCCTCTCTCTCTCTCGAGCCAACGTGGCCTTCAACAAGTTGATCTCCCTTTTTATGGTCTCATCATCAGACTCGACATTTATGTGTCTGGGACGTAAACGCCCGAAGACTGCATTTGCCTACACATATTCGACAGTATCCAGTTAAGTTCAGATATTTAAACAAGAAAAGAAACATTTAACCAAGAAAATTGTAACTTACCTTTACCAGATAACTCATGCATTCATCAAGAAAATTCTCGTTCGTATGGTCAACAAATCGATGATCGTCATTTTCCCGAACGAAGGCGTCAAAGAGTTGGAAGGGAAAATTGGCGTTATACCGAGGCCACAAGGTCGGCACTCTAGTAGCCTCATCATGGAATTTTTTTGACCAAGGCCTTGGGGGGGGGGGGGGGGGAAGGCCTTGGTTGGTCACGAACGAGAGAAGGATCCATGTATACATTTTTGGTGGAAGATGATTGAGCTGGGACAGGGTCGCGAACAGGTGAATGTACATGTGTTGAGCTTGGATGACTGTCAGATGGTCGTTTCCTCTTTCGAGATGGAGTTGCAGCGGGTTCAGTTCGCTCTTCTTCATTAATAGTTCGAGTCTTCACTGGGATTATCAGGGGGAGAACACTCGAAGAAGACACCCTCAAGTCATCGGCAGTCAAAGGAGTGACCTGAGTCTTTAACTTCTTAATTCGAAGGATCTGTCTACGATCGTCTGCAGACAGATCAAGTAAGCTCCTTCGAACTGTTGTAGATTTGACAACTGGTGTTGTTGGGTCAGCAGCTGGTGGTGTTGGGTCAGTGACTGGCGGTGTTGGGTTAGTGATCGGTGGTGGTAAGTCAACAGTTGGCGGTACCGATTCGGCGATAGGTGGGGGTATCGGATTGACATTTGATTCAAATTCAGAAAAACCTTCGGAATTTGATGGTATGAAGATCTGTTTGGGCTTTCGGGCACCCCTCTTCCTTCGACATGGTTTGAGTTGTATTTCTGGTAAAATGGGCTCTTCGGCTTCTGGCTCAATGGTCTGGGATTCAGCGTTGGCTTGAGGTGCTTCGGTAGGAGGTGTCTCAATAGGTGGTTTGAATTGGGAAGAGGCTTCCGGTTGAGAAGGTTCAGAACCAACTTTTGTAGATTTCCCGACCACATTATCTTCGGACGGAACTTCCTGTTGGGAGGACTCGGCAATGACTTCTACGGATTTTTCAGCTAGAAAATCCTCCAACTCCTTCACCTCCGAAGACGATGGTTTGATCAAAGTTACTGTAGAAGATTAACAATTTTACATCAAAATCTATACCACAACAATTTTCAAAATATTGATAAAGTAAATCTATACTTACATTTGTGGTCGTATAACCACGCTTGCTTAGAGAGAAGTCCATATTTTCATTCTTCCTTCGGAAAGTTGTCAAAGAGATTTACCATTTCAGCTATACGTTCTTCTGAAATGTCACCGAAGTCAGCAGAAATTTTCTCGTCAGTAGCCAAGTTCGGAATAGTAGCAATTTCGGGTCCCTTGACGTAAAACCATTTCTCATTCCATCCCTTGTTACTAGATGGGGTAGTTACCAGCGAACACCTTTCGAATTTTTCACCCGTCTTCTATGCCTGTTTACCTATAAATTTGAGCCCCTTTTCACGAAACTGACTGATCTTGTACACAGTGAAAAAGAAATCGAGAGTAGGTTCGACTCCGCCTTCATGGTAGAATGCAATGAAGGCTAGGATATGTATATAAGAGTTCGGCACCAATTGGGCGAACCCGACACCGATAAACCCTAGAATGGTCAGCAGAAATGGATGAAGAGGAAATCTGACCCCTTTCTCAAGAATAGTCGCAGTGACTGCCATCCATTCATCGGGTCTTTGATACATCCTCTCCCCAGCCCTAGGAACCTTCACCAAATGAGTATCCGCAATGTGGCATCGATCTCGAATCCTCCGTAATTCTTTTTCAGTAATAGTCGATGAAGTATTGGCATGGGTAAAAAATTCCTTGCTCCTGAAAAATTCGGAAGGGGTAAGGCGAGGCTTAGGAGGCATTTTATCTTTATCTGGAGCAGCAGACTGAGGGTTAGAACTCGAAGCCTCTTTACCGGGGTTTGGGTTAGGTGGGACGGTCGTAATGGGAGTTGCCCGAATCGGAGATGTCTGGTTTGTATTGATAACCACCATTGTTGGCGTTTTGCAGAGAAGAGAAAGAAAACTCGGAAGGGAAGAAGAAAATTCAAAAGTCCGAAAATTCAAATTGGCAGGTAAAACTGTCATATTTGATAAAGTTTATCTTTTATACTGACGATTACACAGTAATTGAGGACGGCACATTAAATTGACAGTCATGATTATGAATTTGAAAGATTGCGTCCGGTTTAAGATTTAGATATTTAGCAGATTGGGCCTCCCATTAGATTTTCGGTCTTGATCCGTCCTTCCAGTATCCTTGTTGTTCCCATCATTCACCAGTTTGACCTTGGTAAGTCATACTTTGGGCCCATTTCAATCCTGTTGGATCTCATAATATCGTGGACCGCTTATAATTTTCTATTAAATATCATATTTAATAAAAAATTAAGGGGCAATGCTGGGTCATGATATTTTCTCTATTAGGCCGGACGGATTGGACCTATCCATTTAATTAGCCTATTGGACCTTTATTATTGAGTTTTATAGTCATTGGGCTTAATATTTATGTTACCTTTATTATATTCTCATAATGATGGGCTGGGTCAAAGGATTGATCCATTAAAGCTTTTTATATCCAAGCTTTTGACTTGTAATGATGAAAAAGGAGACCAGTTGACCAAAAGTCTGCAGATCATTAATGTGAATGAGATTTTATCCAGCTGGCGGTAGGTACAGTAGAAAAAAGGTGACAACCTGCATGCATCCGGCTGAGACCATAGAAGAGTGGGGAGGCTGTGTCAGATCATGATTGGTGGCACAAAAAATCGAGCATGAGAGTATAACCTGACAAGAGAGTCTTCTAACAAAAGGTACGCATACATTTTTATCGCTCTCGGAACGCTAGACATTTTACATCCTCCATTGTTAACCCTTGTGACCGCCTGTACTGACTCTTACGCCGGAGCTATCCCCCGACGGTCCAGCCGTTAAGCTTTGTGTGTTGATCGTATTTACTGTACAGGATTGGAACGTCTTACGTGATTGAGACGTGACAGAAGATCTTGACGTTAACAGAAAGCTAAACGTAAATTCAAAAGATAATTTCCTTTTCTCCCTCATCCAAATTTTTCCTAAGTTGTTAAATTTAATTCCTCATACCACCATAAACTAATACCCTCCTTTAACTATCTTCAGATTATCATTTTCTCCGATCAAACTACTAAGTAATCCGGCTAATCCCAATTCGCTTAACCACAGCATTCCTAATTACAGCTTCAGCCTGCATACAAATCCCATTCTGTTCCATTCCAGATATATAGCTCCTCACTTCATTTTTAATCATCTCTTGCATCACCGACAGAAACTCTGGGCTGAAAAATTCAATTTCAGGAGGAACCACCTGAGCCGGCGGCGACGGAGGTGGAGGCGCCGCCGCCAACGCCGGTGCAACCGGATTTGAGGCCTCACACGTGTCTGATCCAGGAAGTGAGAGAGAAAGCAAAGTTGGGGGGTCTGTAGCCGCCGACGCCGTATCAATCTGCTGAACCGGCAGAGTCATTGCCACGGTTCTGGCAACGGGTCTATAAACAAGCTGGGTCGGAGCAGGTATACCAGAATGATTCGATTCGCTCAACTCAGATCCTACTGGACTGCCTGGGTTGAAAGACAAACCCACCAAATTCTGACACGGCCCAAGACTAGCTGATCTTTTCAACGGCTGATGAAGTTCACCGTCAAATAAACCCGAGTAATCCGACATGGACGAGCTTTTGCGCTTGAGCGTGGAGTTCCAATGGTTCTTAATCGCGTTATCGCTCCGGCCATTGAGCAATCGGGCTATGGTGGCCCATTTGTTACCGAACTTAGCGTGGGCTCGGAAAATAGTATCGTCTTCTTCCGCCGTGAAGGCACGATGCTCCACCTGCGGCGAGAGCTGGTTGCACCACCGCAGTCGGCAGGACTTCCCGGATCGACCTGGAATCGATTTGCTGATCAGTGACCAGTTTCTTGCTCCGTGCTTCTGCACCAGCCTCTGTAGTAGCTCGTCTTCTTCGGGGCTCCATGGACCTTTGATCCGATCGGAATCCTTCGTCGCCATAAATTAAACTAAAAACTAAACTAAACTAAACTAAAATCAAAAAACAATTAAAATTAGGAGTTATATATATATATATATACATATACAGTTTTTATTAGGGTTTGTTTGATAGGAGGAGCCTTATAGTTATGTGTCGGTAATGGGGAAGGTCTAATGGGGGTATTTATAGGAGAGAGGAGGAGGAGGAGGAGGAGGAGGAGGGGATAGGGATGAGTAGGTGAACCGGTGGAGAGTGATCGGTCCAGGGGCAGTTAGAAGCCTACAGTTGGCAAATAACACGTGTCGAATTATAGGTGAGTGGGATACTGAAAGGAGAGAGAAAAAATTAAAGATTTTTAAACGGGAAATTCAAATCACCGACACCTTTGGAAGTTAAAATAACGCAAGAGTGGGCTTCAATTTGGGATCAGGATCCTATTTCGATCTTATAAAAGTTTTGTTATAGAATTGATAATATATTAAAAAAAAATTCAATGGCTCACAATTTTTTTTTGTCTATGTATCAAAACGACGTCGTTTTGATAAAAAAAATTTTTACAAGTCGATAAAAAATTAGAAGCCACCAAACGTCGTTTATTTTTACATATAATAATTTTAAAATTCTTGATTATTTTGTATATGAATTTTTTTTATATTTAATAACTTAGCTTGTTATTAATATTAGGATAACTACAAACTTCGCTCAAAAAAATAAATAAATATATAGGTTATAATTATCGTTAATGTTTTCAATGTGGCTTTAGTTATTTTTCGTTTATTATTGTTTTTGTTTGTTTATTTATATTATTGTAAGACCCCAATTTTTTTATATATAATGGAATTTCCTCAATTTATTATTTTAAAATAGTAAGGGTTGATTTGATTAATGTGGTTAGTTATGGGTAAAATGCGCAAATATCTCAAATAAGCAAGTGGTTATAAAATATTCATTATTGTCGGGGAATATTCGTTTGATCGTGGAATATTTTTACTGTCGAAGAATATTCGTACGACGACGCAGCCTTGTGTGGGCCCCATAACGGAAAGCGATTGGATGAAGAAAACGACAAGTATAAGTTGTTTATAAATAACGGTGTAGTTGTTACCGCTAGTACCGTTGGAATACCCGGTGGTTAAAACACAGTAATACGCGTTGTTGCACAATAGCACACAGTATTGCACCAATTATTGATTCTTACGTAAGAAGACACTACTCAATAATTGTTACAGTAATTACTGTTCATTATTTTATTTTATTGATTCAATAATTACTGCGTTTACATTTTATATTACTGTTATTTTAATAATTATCACTACACAGTTGTAAGACCCCAACTTTTTAATGAATAAAATTGAATTTTCTCTAATTATTATTGTGAATAATAAGGTGTTAATTTGATATAATACTTTAGTTATGGGTGAAATGTGCAAATTTTGCAAAATAAGCAAGTGGTTCTAAAATATTTAATTGTTGGAAAATATTCGTTTGGTCGTGGAATATTCTTTCTGTCGGGGAATATTCGTACGACGACGTATAAATTTGTGGGCTCCATAACGGATAACGGTCGGATGAAGAAAATGACAAATTTGAATAACGTTGTAGTTGTTACCGTTAAGACTGTTGGAATACCCGGTGGTTAAACTACAGTAATACGCGTGATTGCACAGTAGCACACGGTATTGCACAGTATTGTTAAATTATTGATCCATACGTAAGAAGACACTACTCAATAATTGTTACAGTAATTACTGTTCAATATTTTATTTTATTGATTCAATAATTGCTACGTTGATATTTTATATTATTGTTGTTCAATAATTGTCACTGCACAGTATCTCCATTATCATATCAATAATTCATATTATTGGAATAATATTATTAGATAAAATTATTGACAATGTCTAGAAAGTTCTGTCAAAGAGAGGTTTGGTCACCTAATTGCGCGCCAGTAAGGAGAAATTCTTATCGAAAATCTCCCTCTTTCTTGGGAACAGTCTGGTTGTCATAAATGTGATTCTGTAATATTATTTATGAATAATTAATTATTAATTCATATGATAAGAAAATATTTATTTTATGTGGATATAAATAATGGATTTATTTATGTGGTTATTAATGAAGGAATTAATGCTGAGATGTTTTATCAGTATTTTATCATATTAGAAGTATTTAAAAATCATCCGTTTATGGATTTCGGGTATTTTTCTGTTTGAAATTTGGAAAAACTCAAAGTTACAAAGTTGTAGAGAATTCAATTTCGTGTGGAATGGACATAAAATTTTTATTTTTTTGATAAACGGGCTATTTTCTATGAATTATTAAAGTTTCTGATTATTGTTTAAATGATAAAATATTTTGAAAAATTCTAGAATTGGTTGGTGAGAAATGTGCTCAATTGAATTTTAAATGTGGTGGGTGGCAATACTAACAGGTAAAACCATCAGGTAGCAGGTTAGTTTTCTATGGCGTTCTAAGCATTTTCCTATAAATAGGGTGCTTAGTTATAATTGAAAATCACACCAGAATTCATAAGTTTTCTCTCTTTCTCTCTCTATATTATTGAGCGTATTCTTGTGAGTATTTTGATACTTTGAGTGTTGCTATACGGTGCAAGTTCCTTCGACACTATATCTAGTATTCCAGCCAGAAGTATTATCTTTTTGAGGTAAGGGATGTTATTTTCTTCGTAAGTGATATTATTTCTTCAATATCATTATGCCGAAATATTGGTTGGAACTTTTTATCAAATTTTGGTCTTTTTATGTCGGGGTTACTATTCACGAGTTACTATTCATGTGTTACTATTCATGAGTTAATATTCACGAGTACTATTCACAAAGCATGATGATTTTTCTTGTGGAATTTCTATCTTTTGGTGTCAGAGTTACTATTCACGTATATGACACTATTCACGAATATGACACTATTCACCGAAAATAAAATTTTCTTCTTTTTATCCAAGGTGTCTATTATGGTTACTATCTTTGATTGTATCCATGTTTTGATCTTTATTTTGAATTCTGCTTCAAAATTGGTTATTATGAAGTATTTTTGAACTTGGATAAACTGTAATATGAATATCTAATATTTGATCTTTTATCTCATTGGATTCGTTTTCTTTAAGATATTTTTCATCATCCTCAGTCCTAAATGATGATATTACTGAATATCTTTGGCATGTAGTGCAAAGATGAATGATTAACTGATGAATATCTTTGGCCTGTAGTGCAAAGATGAATGATTACCTAATAAGTATCTTTGGCCCGTAGTGCAAAGATGAACAGGTGTTGAGATGAACATGACCAACTGGTGATACAAATGAGTATTTTTGGCCTGTAGTGCAAAGATGAATATTTGATTCAAGATGTATATTGATTGATGTTACAGGGATAAAATATTGATGATGGACTTTTAAATCTTAGAAGATAGTAGAATTCTTTCTCTACTTGACTCTTCTAATGGATTGCTGTTTCCGCTGTAGTTGTTGATCTAAAACTTGTTGTCTATTATATTTTATCAGATTATTCCCTGTTGAAGACTAACGATAATTTGTTGTATATTATCTTAGTCATAATATTTTCTTACTAGGCTAGTTGAGCTCACCCTTTTCATTTTGTTCCATTTTTCTTCTCATGAGGTGAGAACATAACAGGAACTAGCCGGGGTTTGGAGTGATAGTTCAGGATAGTTGTTTTAGTAGTCCTCACTATTTTGTAAAATAGTGTATCAATAATTGTAACGAGGACTCCTTTTGAGTTTTTATACTCTCTATTAGACAATAGTTGTATCCAAACTCACAGTATATGTGTTGTCGTATTTTGCACGACAATTGTATTACTGAAGTTGTATTTGTTTTTGTACCATGTATTTGGCGACTTAGAATGGGTTGGGTTGAATGGACCTATTTTGGGGTCGTCACAGTTGGTATCAAAGCTTAGGGATATGATCCCTGGCTAAGATGTGAGACAAGAACTAGGAGGGGAGAGATGGGAAATTCCTTCGCTAGTATGACCTGATTAAGTTTATATGGTATTTAATTGGTCAGTCAGAGTATAGGGATAATATGTGACATGTCAATTAACCCTTGTTTTGTTGCAGTGTTTAAAAATGGCATCTAAAAATGTTGTGATAAGCAATGAAGCATATGAGACAGTTGAGTCACCAACGATCAATACCCAGGATAATGTGCATCAGGATGGCAATAATCCTCAGGTGAACAACAGCACCGACCAAATGACGAACGACGGTACGTTTAGGAGCTTTTTAGAATTCATGCAACACCAAACGAGAGAGACTCCTGTTCATAATGTAGGTGGAAACAATGGCAACCCACGGTTGGTCACCGCTAAGCAGTTCAAGGAGCTGGGACCACCGAAGTTTTTGGGAAAGCCAGAACCACTTACGGCAGAGACGTTGATAAAGCAGATCACCAAGATATTTGATGTCTTTGGATATTCCGAGGAGCAAAAGGTTCCCTTTGCCACCTTTATGTTGCGAGGAGAGGCAGATTACTGGTGGGAATCGGTAAAACGTACTCAACATGCCGCACTGAAGATGTCTTGGGAGAAGTTCCAAGATTTGATCAACGACAAGTACTTTTCCGAAAGTATACGTCACATGAAGAAGGTTGAGTTCATCAAGCTGGAGAAAAACAATATGAACGTGTCATAGTACGAAGCTAAGTTTACGGAGTTATCCCGATTTGCATCTCATTTGGTTGATAATGAGGAACGAATGACACGAATGTTTCTGCGAGGTTTGAAACCCGAAATATGTCAATACCTCATTTCTTAAAAACTTTGTTTATATTTAGATGTTGTGAATAGGGCTCAGTTAGTGGAGCGCGATAATGAGCTAGCCCAACCGAAGGATAATGAGTAACAACACGATAACAATCGTACCGGTGGCAACGGTCATCGGAACAATGATAACCATCGTGGAGGAAATTATCATGCCAGAAATGGTAACCACTTCGGTGGTAATCATGGCCAAGATAATAGAAGAAATGATTCAAATGGAAATTTCAAAAAGAGAAGATTTAACGATGACGGGAAGACGTCGACAACAGCATCAGTAACAGCAACAAATTCTAGGGGAAGAGAACGACCGCCAGTTAGATGCTACAGATAGGAGAGGAGGGACATATAAGTCCAAACTGTTCACAAATTTCCAAGATATGTTTTATTTGTGGAAAAGACGTCACATAGCTCGATTTTGTCCTGTAGCGAAATCAAGTCTAGTTGGGACGGTGACACCAAAGGTGGATACAGACAAAACAAAGTCGGTGGTTTCAGGAAGAACGTTTTTTGTGACTTCTCAAAGAGAGAGTAACCCGAACGAAGTTAGCACGGGTTAGTTAATTATAAATTCTTGTGAAGTCTATACCTTATTAGATACCAGTTCTACCCATTATTTTATCTCTCTTGCTTGTGCTCAATGATTAAATTTAACTCTAGAGAAGTTAGACTTTGACTTATCGATTGAAACTTCGTTAATAGAAACCTTTATTTCATGTGCTATCCAAGTCTTGGATGAGAATCACAGTTTTAAATGATATTTCTATTGTTAATAAATCTCCTGACGTATTCTCGAAGGACTTCTTAGCCTACCCCTAGAGCGTGAAATTAAATTTTGTATTGACCCCAGTACAAAACCCATTTCTAAAACCCTTAAATATTTCTTCAACCAAAATGAACGTATAATGCGCCAAAGACGTTGGCTCGAGCTGTTGAAGATTACGATCGTACCATTCAATACCATCGTGGGAAAACGAAAGTGGTAGTTGACGCGTTGAGTAGAAGATCGTATGCGTTTACGAGTGCGATGTTGTTAACACAAAAATCTATTTTATATGACTTACAAATGATGAAGATAGAGTTAAATACTCTAGGGACCCACGTGAAGATAACGAATATACGAGTAGAATAGACTTTAATCGATAAAGTTAAAACAGCTCAAGCTACACACTGGAGCTGATGAATAAAAGAAGAAGGTTGAAGAATGCGTTATTTTAGAAGTAAGAGTCGATGAAGAGAAGAAAGCTCAAGCCTTCGATTTATTTGAATTCCTCGATCAAGTAGGAACTGTGGCCTATAGACTCGCCTTAACGCTAAGTATGCCGCGTGTTCATAATGTTTTTCACGTATCGATGTTACGTAAATATGTGGACGACCCAAATCACATTATTGCGTTAAAACCAGATGAGATAGCCGAAGATTTAACGTACGAGGAGGTACCTGTTAAGATCTTGGATAGGAAAGAACATGTCCTATGCACAAAGGTTATACCTCAAGTTAAGGTTTTGTGGAGAAACCATACTATTGAAGAAATGACCTGGGAGTTAGAATCAAAAATGAAAGCGAGGTATCCTCACCTTTTCGAAACACCAGGTATGTACGTCAATTTCGAGGACGAAATTTCATAAAAAGGGGACACCACTACAAAACAGTAAATAGACAACGCAGAAAAAACGTTGTGGTTTCAGTCAGAAAAACGTCGTGGTTAAGGGTGTTCTCTATTTGACACACTTACACAACGTTTTTAAAACGTTGTAGTTAAGCACCATACACAACGTTTTTTAGGAAAAAAACGTTGTAGATTTATTTTTTAAAAATTAGCAGATGCTTAAAAACGTTGTAGAAGGTATGATTCAACAACATTTTTTGGATAAAAACGTTGTTGTTTAGTATATCAGACAACGTTTAGACACATTTACACAACGTTTTAAAAATGTTGTAGATTAAAAAAAAAATATTGTGGTTCACCTATATTACCAATACACCTATAATATGCTAATGCCATGATATATAGCTAAAATTACAAAGAATATTAATACCATACAAAACGTTTACATCCCAATAATTCTTTGTAATGCCAATTACAAAGAATATTAATACCATACAATACGTTTACATCTCAATAATGCCAAACTATCCATACATCTCAAATTCACTTTTGAGATAAACAATAGTAATCTTGTAACAATATTAATACCATACACTTTTGAGATAAACAATACTTTAACCGTAATATTCAGATTTGTGCACTGTGCAGTTCCTGTTCTGACTTTGGGAATGAAAACTCCACACTAGCAACCCCATTGGAAGAAGTGCTTCAGTTTTGAAGAAAAGGTAACTAGATAATCAAGAATCCCAGTACTGTAGACTGAAACTTCAAGTACATTAGCATGTAAGCAAATCACGAAAAGCAATTTGAATAGAGGAATCCAAACACTCACCTCTAACAACATGGATGTTTTCCCCATTTTTTGGGTTACATATCCTCAGAGTTGCATCATCAGAACCAGTACAGATGGTTTTAACTTAAACATACAAGTCCAAGGAACTTGTATGTCAGTAATAACAGTAACCGTTCGACCATTTCTTCTTATAAGCATGTCAGTAACGCAAGGTTGTCTATTAAGTATTTGAGGTGTAGCCATGAGTCCACAAGGCATGTTGTTAGGGAATACTTTGTTCAATGAAAGCAACAAATAATTTTACCTCAGAACATAGCAGCACAGGAATTTAGGACACTTGCATCAATTGTCTTGCATTTAATAAGATAAGTGTGAAAGAAGGTAGAATTGCCTGAAAAAGTATTTGACGCACAAAGTACCATATTATTGAAAACTCACAAGAACTTTGAAACAGATATGAGTAGCATATCCTTATTATTGATGGTTGGGGTGGGGTTTGTTGTAGGGAAGTCAATCAACTGGGGGTTTCACATATCTTCAACACATTAAAATGATACTTGGGAGGAGAGGAAGATTCAGAAGACACTCTCTGGTAAGCCCCAAAAGAGGTCAATGAAAACGATAAATTTGAAAAACTAAAAGTTGGTTACCTCTGCAGAGTATTCATCATCCCAGTTTTCAACTAGACTTTCCAAAACATAGGGAGCATCCTGAATGTCTTGAGCATACTCCCCTAACATCCATATAAGAGCTGCCTTGGCTTTGGGTTCCTGAACATTTTTGCTGCTGATGTTCCCAACAACTGCAATGCAATCATGACTCCATTATGGATATTTCCTAAGAAGATCTTTCACAAGAACCTAAATGAAGAAATGTCAATTTCAAAGATTAATTTGCAGGACTTGCGGGCAATATTTCAGTACATTAGATAGAAACTTCCCAACATCTAACATCCAAAAACTAATTTACAGTTACCAGAGTTTCAGCAGTCACATGGTCCTTTTCCATCTCCAGAAACTGAAGCAGCCTATCAACAATTGCATTAACATCATACTGCTGCAGTGCTATTTTCCCAACAGCTCGTATTGATTCCCTAGCCATGGGAATATCAACATTTGCAGCATATTCACATAGTTCTGTCACTGAAATAGACTCAATAAAATCATGCATCAGTCGTATTTGAAAAACTGAAAAGGTTATATGACAAATGTGACCAAAGAATGAGTCACAAACAGAGACAGTGCCTTTGCAGATTTCTAAAAATGAAAAAAATGTAACAAACATTGTATATGCTTACCTAACCCACTGAGCAGACCCGAGCCTCGTCTTCCTCTCATCCTCAGAGATTTCCATATCAATCTTTTCAAGACCTGTTCACCAATTCCATCAACAAATTAAGGACTCGCAAACAAACCATACAAAAAATAGGCATGATGAAAACACATTCATCTTTACTTATTTACAATCTTTAACATATTAGTTTCAACAATTAGGCCCGAATCTTCAAACAAGTCTATAAAAGTCTTATAAGATCAAAGATGGAATGAGCCGAGTACAGTGAATACTTACTTGGCCTGTAGGGCCTTTCAAGAGGTCCACACATTGTGTCACTCATAAGTGCAATTCACAAGTTTGGTCACGCCAGACTTTTGCCCTTGCAGAATGCCTGCACCTTTTACAAGACATAAGTAAGGAAAGAATTCAACCAAGGAAAAAATACACAAACTTCTCATAGACAAATAACCAAACATTACAAGCTCATACAAAAGGTTTGCTAAAAAACACTACCCAATTGCCCTTGTAACCATCATCAAACCATTGCATTGGAATAAAATAAAAAAGAAGCTTAAAAATCTAACAACCATCTTTTCGCATATTTAGCTGTAGAATACAGATTCAAACCAGGTATCTCCATAAGAAAAAAAAACTCCCAAAAACCGAATAGCCTAACATCAGAGAAAATATTCCCAACAATGGAATATTATTAACTGGAAAGTAATTGTCAAACAAGAAAGTAATTGTCGGAAAGAAAGAAAAACAAAAACTTCAATACCCGAAATTGCCGCGGCGAGGGCTTATCTCCGACGGCAAAACAAGAAGTGCAACAACTAATCGGCGATAAGTTATGCAATTCCGAACGGAGCTTACTCATCACTAGGAGCTTGATAATCGGGTTAAGAGCTCCGCTCGGGATGCGACTCGATGATGGACTTGCACAGAGCTTAGCCATCACTAGGAGTTTTACAGTTTTTTAGTTTTACCAAAAAATAATGATTAACCAGAGAAGAAAACTGAGCAGAACACAACCAACACTGCATAACCAACACTGCATAACCAGATAAGAAAACTGAAAGAGAACGAGGAGAGGAAACTGAATAGAGAAGGAAAGAAGAGAAGGAACGAAGAGAGAAGGAACGAATTAGAGAGAAGGAACGAAGAGAACCGAAGCTAGATCTGTAATTCGAAGGAAACCGATCGAAGCTATCTGCGTACTGACGAGCCCTTGGAGAGAGAAAAAGCGTATGTTTTAATTTTAAGTTCAAGTCATGCTCCGTATGTTTTAATTTTAAGTTCAAGTCTCCGTGTTTTTCTACATAGATAACGTTTTTAAAAAAAAACGTTATCTAATTAAAACAAAAAAAATACTCTTTTAAATAGATAACGTTTTTACATATATATACACAACGTTTTTTTTAAAAACGTTATAAAAAAAAAACCACAACGTTTTTATAAAAAAACGTTATCTATTAGGTGTTGTCTATTAGGTACTTTGTACTGGTGGGAGGTTGTAAGACCCCAACTTTTTAATGAATAAAATCGAATTTTCTCTAATTATTATTGTGAATAATAAGGTGTTAATTTGATATAATACTTTGGTTATGGGTGAAATATGCAAATTTTGCAAATTAAGCAAGTGGTTATAAAATATTCAATTGTCGGGGAATATTCGTTTAGTCGTGGAATATTCTTTCTGTAGGGGAATATTCGTACGACGGCGCATCCATTTGCGGGCCCCATAACGGATAACGGTCGGATGAAAAAAATGACAAAATTGAATAACGGCGTAGTTATTACCGTTAAGACTGTTGGAATACCCGGTGGTTAAAATACAGTAATACGCGTGGTTACACAGTAGCACACAGTATTGCATAGTATTGTTGAATTATTGATCCTTATGTAAGAAGGCACTACTCAATAATTGTTACAGTAATTACTGTTCAATATTTTATTTTATTGATTCAATAATTGCTACATTGATATTTTATATTATTGTTGTTCAATAATTATCACTGCACAGTATCTCCATTATCAGATCAATAATTCATATTATTTGAATAATATTATTAGATAGCATTATTGGCAATGTCTAGAAAGTTCTGTCAAGGAGAGGTTTGGTCACCTAATTGCGCGCCAGTAAGGAGAAATCCTTATCGGGAAGCCCCCTCTTTCCTGGAAACAGCCTGGTTGTCATAAATGTGATTCTGTAATATTATTTGTGAATAATTAATTATTGATTCATATGATAAGAAAATATTTATTTTATGTGGATATAAATGATGGATTTATTTATGTGGTTATTAATAAAGAAATTAATGCTGAGATGTTTTATCAGTATTTTGTCGGATTGGAAGTATTTAAAAATTATCCGTTTGTGAATTTTAGGTATTTTTATATTTTGAATTTGGAAAAACTCAAAGCTACGAAGTTGAAGAAAATTCGATTTCGTGTGGAATGGACATAAAATTCGTATTTTTCTGTTAAACGGGCTATTTTCTATGAATTATTAAAGTTTCTGATTATTGTTTAAATGATAAAACATTTTAGAAAATTCTAGAATTGGTTGGTGAGAAATATGCTCAATTGAATTTCAAATGTGATGGGTGGCAATAGTAACAGGTAAAACCATCAGGTAGCAGGTTAGTCTTCTATAGCGTTCTAAGCATTTTCCTATAAATAGGGTGCTTAGTTAGAATTGAAAATCACACCAGAATTCATAACTTTTCTCTTTTTCTCTCTCTATATTATCTAGCGTATTCTTATGAGTATTTTGATACTTTGAGTGTTGCTATACGGTGCAAGTTCCTTCAACACTATATCCAGTATTCCAGCCAGAAGTATTATCTTTTTGAGGTAAGGGATGTAATTTTCTTCGTAACTGATATTTTTTCTTCAATATCATTATGCCAAAATATTGGTTGGAACTTTTTATCAAATTTGGAACTTTTCATGTCGGGGTTACTATTCACGAGTTACTATTCACAAGTTACTATTCATGGATACTATTCACGAAGTATGATGATTTTTCTTGTGGAATTTCTATCTTTTGGTGTCGGAGTTACTATTCACGTATACGACACTATTCACGAATACGACACTATTCACCAAAAAAATGAAATTTTCTTCTTTTTATCCAAGGTGTCTATTATGGTTACTATCTTTGATTGTATCCATGTTTTGATCTTTATTTTGAATTCTGCTTCAAAATTGGTTATTATGAAGTATTTTTGAACTTGGATAAACTGTAATACGAATCCCTAATATTTGATCTTTTATCTCACTGGATTCGTTTTCTTTAAGATATTTTTCATCATCCTTAGTACTAAATGATGATATTACTGAATATCTTTGGCCTGTAGTGCAAAGATGAATGATTAACTGATGAATATCTTTGGTATGTAGTACAAAGATGAATGATTACCTAATGAATATCTTTGGCCCGTAGTGCAAAGATGAACAGGTGTTGAGATGAACATGACCAACTGGTGATACAAATGAATATCTTTGGCCTGTAGTGCAACGATGAATATTTGATTCAAGATGTATATTGATTGATGTTACAGGGATAAAATATTGATTATGGACTTTTAAATCTTAGAAGATAGTAGAATTCTTTCTCTACTTGACTCTTCTAATGGATTGCTATTTCCGCTGTAGTTGTTGATCTAAAACTTGTTGTCTATTATATTTTATCAGATTATTCCCTGTTGAAGACTAACAATAATTTGTTGTATATTATCTTAGTCATAATATTTTTTACAGGGCTAATTGAGCTCACCTTTTCCTTTTTGTTCCATTTTTCTTCTCAGGAGATGAGAACATAGCAGGAACTAGCCGGGGTTTGGAGTGATGGTTCAGGATAGTTGTTTTAGTAGTCCTCACTATTTTGTAAAATAGTGTATCAATAATTGTAAAGAGGACTCCTTTTGAGTTTTTATACTCTCTATTAGACAATAGTTGTATTCAAACTCACAGTATATGTGTTGTCGTATTTTGCACGACAATTGTATTACTGAAGTTATATTTGTTTTTGTACCATGTATTTGGCGAATAAGAATGGGTTGGGTTGAATGGACCTATTTTGGGGTTGTCACAACAGTATTTTCCATTATCGAAACAATAATTCATATTATCTGAATAATATTATTAGATAACATTATTGGCAATGTCTAGAAAGTTCTGTCTAAGGAGAGGTTTGGTCACTTAATTGCGCGCCAGTTAGGATAGATCCTTATTGGAAAGCCCCCTCTTTCCTGGGAATGGCCTGGTTACCAGTACTGTGATTCTTTAATACTATTTGTGAATAATTAATTATTAATTTATATGATGAGGAAAATATTAATTTTATGTGGATATAGATGGAGAAAATTTTAATGTGACGTTTGTTGAAAATTAATATTTTATCTTTTTCTGATAAAATAATTCATTTAAATATATTATTATATTTTAATAATATAATAATGGTGATATTTTTACAATGAATGTGAGATATATGAGTATATGAGGAGAAAGAATATTCTTGTTGCATTAAATGATTAAAATATGTTTTGTGTGTCGGTGGACCCCATTTCTTGACTAAATTTTGATTATAGATTGTAGAATCGCCCGTTTGTGGATTTCAGTCAATTTATGTTTGGAATTTGGAAAAACTTAAACTTACAAAGTTGTAGAGAAAGAAATTTCCTATGAAAAAGACATGTGGTTCAAATTTTTTTGATAAAGGGTTATTTATTATGAATTATTGAAGTTCCGAAGTTCCGAAATATTTGATTTTTGGAAGTTTTAAATAATTATTTTAAGAAAAATGTTTTTTTGGGCTACACATGTGATATAAATGTGCTGAATTCAGTTGGTCTAAGGTGGGCTTGAAATTGTTTAATTATAATATTATTTTATTAAATTTTCTTCTTTGGTGTTCTAAGCTTTTTCCTATAAATAGGGTGATTATGTTAGAATTGAAAATCACACCAGAAATTGAAGTTTTCTCTCTCTTTCTCTCTCTATTTATCGAGTGTATTCTTGTGAGTATTTTTGATACTTTGAGTGTTGCTATACGGTGCAAGTTCTCTTTAGCACTATATCCAGTATTCCAGTCAGAAGTACTGTCTTTTCGAGGTAAGGAATGTTATTTTCTTCGTAAGTGATATTATTTCTTCAATATCATTATGCCGAAATATTTGTTGGAACTTTTTATCAAATTTGGAACTTTTTCATGTCGGGATTACTATTCATGAGTTACTATTAATGAGTTACTTTTCACGAGTTACTATTCATGAATTACTATTCACGAGTACTATTCATGAAGCATGATAATTTTTCTTTTAGAATTTCTATCTTTTAGTGTCGGAGTTACTATTCACGTATACGACATTATTCACGTATACTGCTATTCACAAATACAACACTATTCACAGAAAAATTAAATTTTCTTTTCTGTGTCCAAAATATCTATTATGGATACTAGCTTTGATTGTATCCATGTTTTGATCATTCTTGAATTTTACTCCACTATGATTATTTATGCGGTATTTTTGAACATGGATAAATCGAAGTACGAATCTTTACTATTTGTTCTTTTGTCTCACTAAGTTCGTTTTCTTTAAAATATAATTTTCATCATCCTTAATCCTAAATGATGATATTACTGAATATCTTTGGTCTGTAGTGCAAAGATGAATGATTTTATGATGAATATCTTTGGCCCGTAGTGCAAAGATGAACATGTGTTTAGATGAACATGGCCGACTGATTAATATCTTTGGCCTGTAGTGCAAAGATGACTATTTGATTCAAGATATATATTGATTGATGTTACATGGATAAAATATCGATGATGGACTTTTAAATTCATAGATGATAGTAGATTTCATTCTCTACTTAACTCTTCTAATAAATTATTGTTTCCGCTGCAGTTGTTGATCTAAAACTTGTTGTCTATTGTATTCTATCAGATTTTTACCTGTTGAGGACTAACGATAATTTGTTATACATTATCTTAGTCATAATATTCTTTACTAGGCTAGTTGAGCTCACCCTTTTCCTTTTTGTTCCATTTTTCTTTTCAGGAGACGAGAATATAACGGGAACTAGTCGGGGTGTGGAGTGATGGTTCAAGACATTGGTTTTAGTAGTCCTCACTATTTTTTAAAATAGTGTATAAATAATTGTAATGAGGACTTTATTTGAGTGCGGATATTGTCTAGATGACAATATTGTTGTCTATTGTATTCTATCAGATTTTTCCCTGTTGAGGACTAACGATAATTTGTTGTAAATTATCTTAGTTATAATATTCTTTACTAGGCTAGTTGAGCTCACTCTTTTCTTTTTTGTTCCATTTTTCTTCTCAGGAGGCGAGAATATAACGGGAACTAGTCGGGGTGTGGAGTGATGGTTCAAGACAGTGGTTTTAGTAGTCCTCACTATTTTATAAAATAGTGTATCAATAATTGTAATGAGGACTTTATTTGAGTGTGGATATTGTCTAGATGACAATATTGGTATTTAAACTCATAGTTTTTATGTTGTATTAATAAAGTTGTAGTTGTTTCTATACCATGTATTTTGACAACTCAGAATGGGTGTTGTATACCTATTTTGGGGGCGTCACAGTTGGTATCAGAGCTTAGAGATATGATCTCTGGCGGAGATCAGGGAATAGAACAAGGAGGGTAGAGACGAGTAAATCCTTCGCTAGTGTGTCCTACCTAAGCTTATTTGTTGGTCGGTCATAATATAGGGGTATTATGTGATTTGTTAATTTGTTTAATTAACTCTTGTTTTATGGAAATATTTAAGAATGGCAACTGAGAATGTTAACAGTGGAGTAAATGAGACCGTGGAGACGCCTGTACTCACCAACGAGGAGAACGTGCAACAAGCTGGCAATGTTCCCCTGTAAACAACACCACTGAGCAGACAATGAACGATGAGATGTTTAGAAGCTTTTTGCGATTCATGCAAAACCAAACGAAGGAGATTCCTATTCAAAATATATGAATAAACAATGGCAACGCACAGCTGGTCACAGCAAAGCAGTTCAAAGAGTTGGGACCACCAGAATTCTGGGGAAAGCCGAATCCGATTAAGGCGGAGACGTGGGTCACGCAAATTACCAAGATATTCGATGTCTTGGGATGCACGGAGGAACAGAAAGTTCCATTCGCCACTTTTATGTTCCGTAATGAGGCAGATTACTGGTGGGAATCTGTGAAGCGTACCCATCCAGCCGCACTCAGCAGGTCTTGGGAGACATTTCAGAAAATGTTCAATGATAAATACTTTCCTGAAAGTGTTCGTCATATGAAGGAGGTAGAGTTTATTAGATTGGAACAAAATAACATGACGGTGTCCCAGTACGAGGTAAAGTTCACGGAGTTATCCAGGTTTGCACCTCATTTGGTGGAGAATGAGGAACGTATGATGCGAATGTTTCTGAGAGGTTAGAAACTCGGCATACGTTAATATCTCATTTGTGATAAATTTTCTCTCTATTCAGATGTTGTCAACAAGGCTCAATTATTAGAGGAAGATAACGAGTACGGTCAATCGAGGGACCACAACCAGGATCATACCGGTGACAGCAGTCATCAGAACAACGATAACCAGCGGAGAAAGAAGAATACGGACAAGAGCGGCAACCACTCTGGTGGTAATCATGGCCATGAGAATAGAAGAAGCGAGTCGGGGGGAGATTTTAAAAAAAAAGGAGATTTAACAATGACAATGCGAAGACGTCAACATCAGCAGCAACTGGTTCCAAGGGAGGAGAACGACCATCGGTCATATGCTATAAGTGTGGAAAAAAGGACATATCAACCCAAACTGCCCACAACAGTTTAAGGTATGTTATAACTGTGAAAAGGAAGGACATATCGCTCGAGATTTCACTATAGCAAAACCAAGTCCAGCGGGGATGCTGACTCAAAAGGCTGTCCCAGAAAAGTCAAAGTTAACGGTTCCTAGAAGAGCATTTTTTGTGACTGGTCAGAATGTGAGGAACCCGAACGAAGTTAGCATGGGTAAGCTAATCATAAATTCATACGAAGTTTATACCTTACTAGATACCGGTGCTACCCGTTCATTTATTTCTTCTGCTTGTACTCAACGTTTAAACTTTACTCCGGAGAAATTAGACTTTGATTTATCTATGGAAACTCCGTTAGGAGAAACATTCATCACATCCAATGTTTATAAATCTTGTTTGATCCAAGTTGGCACCATCACATTAACTGTTGATCTTATCTCTTTAAAGATACTTGTATTTGGTGTGATTTTAGGGATTGATTGGTTAACTACTCATCATGCCAAATTGATTGCTTTTGTAAGGTTGTTAGTTTTCATATTCCTAAGCAACCTGTTATTTGAATTTAAGCAACCAAACCATTGAAGTCAAACTCTTTCATATCAAGCCGTAAAGTCCTTCGTTTATTGAAAAACGGATGTCAAGCTTTCTTAGCCATGTTATGGACTTGAACAAAAATACGTCAGATTTGAATGATATTTCTGTTGTTAGTAAATTTCCTGACGTATTTCCTGAAAAATTTCCTAGCCTACTCCCAGAGCGTGATATTGAATTTTGTATCGACTTTGAACCCGGTACAAAACCCATTTCTAAAATCTCATATCGAATGGCTCCTATTGAACTTCAGGAGTTAAAAACCCAACTATAGAAGTTGATAACCGAGCCTCTATCTGGTGACTTCTTTTGTGGAATGCACCGAAGCCAGACTCTCCGTAGGGGATGCCATATTCGTGCGATAGTAAACTGATAGGTGTCATTGTGACGTGCTATCAAAGGTTGGGATATGAGTCACAGTTGAGAGCAACCTAAGTCGGTAATCGAAATATGTAGCTTTCTAGCCTTAGTTGGTTATTATCGGAGATTCGCTGAAGGATTTTCTTGAATCGCTATTCCATTAATGCAACTAACTCGTAGAGATACAAAATTCGAATGGAGATAGGAATGTGGGAAGAGCTTCGAAGAACTCAAGAGGAGACTTATTTTGGCACATGTTTTGACCATACCATCTTGGAAAAGCGAACGTGGTAGCTGACGTGTTGAGTAAAAGATCGTATACGAGTACGAGTGCGATATTGTAAAAGACCCATTTCATATAACTTACAAATGATAGATATAGATTTAAAGACTCTAGGGACTCACGTGATGATATACGAGTAGAACCGTCTTTAATCGATAAAGTTAAAACCGTTAAGCTACACACCGGAGCTGATGAATATGAAGAAGGATGTACACTAAGTTGTTATTCCAAAAGAGAAAATTGGCGATGTGAGGAAAGCTAAAACCTTTGATTTATTAGTCCATTTGAAATCCTTGATCGAGTAAGAACTATGGTCTATAGACTCGCTATACTGCCAAGTATGTCGCGTGTTATAACATTTTTCACGTATCGATGTTACGTAAATATGTGGACGACCCGAACCACATTATTGAGTTAGAATTAGATGAGATAACCGAAGATTTAACGTACGAGGAAGTACAAGTCAAGATCTAAATGAGCATGTCCTACGCACAAAGGTTATACCACAAGTTAAGGTCTTGTGAAGGAACCATGATATTGAAGAAATGACCTAGGAGTTAGAATCAGAAATGAAAGCGAGGTATTTTTACCTTTTCGAAACGCCATGTACGTACGTCAATTTTGAGGACGAAATTTCATAAGGAGGGGATATTGTAAGACCCCAATTTTTTTATATATAAAATGGAATTTCCTCTATTTATTATTTTGAAATAGTAAGGTTTGATTTGATTAATGTGGTTAGTTATGGGTAAAATGAGCAAATATCTCAAATAAGCAAGTGGTTATAAAATATTCATTATTGTCGGGGAATATTCGTTTGGTCGTGGAATATTTTTACTATCGAGGAATATTCGTACGACGGCGCAGCCTTGTGTGGGCCCCATAACGGAAATCGATTGGATGAAGAAAACGAGAAGTATAAGTTGTTTATAAATAACGGCGTAGTTGTTACCGTTAATATTGTTGGAATATCCGGTGGTTAAAACACAGTAATACGCGTTGTTGCACAGTAGCACACGGTATTGCACAAATTATTGATTTTTACATTAGAAGGCACTACTCAATAATTGTTACAGTAATTACTGTTCAGTATTTTATTTTATTGATTCAATAATTGCTGCGTTGATATTTTATATTACTGTTGTTTTAATAATTATCACTACACAGTATTTTCCATTATCGAAGCAATAATTCATATTATCTGAATAATATTATTAGATAACATTATTGGTAATGTCTAGAAAGTTCTGTCTAAGGAGAGGTTTGGTCACTTAATTGCTCGCCAGTAAGGAGAGATCCTTATTGGAAAGCTCCCTCTTTTCTAGGAACGACCTGGTTGCCAGTACTGTGATTTTGTAATATTATTTGTGAATAATTAATTATTAATTTATATGATGAGGAAAATATTAATTTTATGTGGATATAGATGGAGAAAATTTTAATGTGACAATTGTTAAAATTAATATTTTATATTTTTTTGATAAAATAATTTATTTAAATATATTATTATATTTTAATAATATAATAATTATGATATTTTTACAATGAATGTGGGATATATGAGTATATGAGGAGAAAGGGTATTTTTGTTGCATTAAATGATTAAAACATGTTTTGTGTGTCGGTGGACCCCATTTCTTGACTGAAATTTGATTATAGCCTGTAAAATCGTCCATTTGTGGATTTCGATCAATTTCTGTTTGGAATTTGGAAAAACTTAAACTTAAACTTACAAAGTTGTAAAGAATGAAATTTCCTATGAAAAAGTCATGCAGTTCAAATTTTTTTGATAAAAGGGTTATTTATTATGAATTATTGAAGTTCCGAAGTTCCGAAATATTTGATTTTTGGAAGTTTTAAATAATTATTTTAAGAAAAATGTTTTTTTGGGCTACACATGTGATATAAATGTGCTGAATTCAGTTGGTCTAAGATGGGCTTGAAATTGTTTAATTATAATATTATTTTATTAAATTTTCTGCTTTGGTGTTTTAAGTATTTTTCTATAAATAGGGTGATTAGGTTAGAGTTGAAAATCACACCAGAAACTGAAGTTTTCTCTCTCTTTCTCTCTCTATATTATCGAGTGTATTCTTGTGAGTATTTTTGATACTTTGAGTGTTGCTATACGGTGCAAGTTCCCTTCAGCACTATATCCAGTATTCCAGTCAGAAGTACTGTCTTTTCTAGGTAAGGGATGTTATTTTCTTCATAAGTGATATTATTTCTTCAATATCATTATGCTGAAATATTGTTTGGAACTTTTTATCAAATTTATAACTTTTTCATGTCGGAGTTACTATTCACGAGTACTATTCACGAAGCATGATGATTTTTTGTGAAATTTCTATCTTTTAGTGTTGGAGTTACTATTCACGTATACGACACTATTCACGAATACGACACTATTCACAGAAAAATTAAATTTTCTTTTCTATCTCCAAAATATCTATTATGAATACTAGCTTTGATTGTATCCATGTTTTGATCATTCTTGAATTTTACTCCACAATGATTATTTATGAGGTATTTTTGAACATGGATAAACCGAAGTACGAATCCTTACTATTTGTTCTTTTATCTCACTGGGTTCGTTTTCTTTAAAATATATTTTTCATCATCCTCAGTCCTAAATGATGATATTATTGAATATCTTTGGCCTGTAGGGCAAAGATGAATGATTTTATGATGAATATCTTTGGCCCGTAGTGCAAAGATGAATAGGTGTTGAGATGAACATGGCCAACTGATTAATATCTTTGGCCTGTAGTGCAAAGATGACTATTTGATTCAAGATGTATATTGATTGATATTACAGGGATAAAATATCGATGATGGACTTTTAAATTAATAGATGATAGTAGATTTCATTCTTTACTTAACTCTTCTAATAAATTATTGTTTCCGCTGCAGTTGTTGATCTAAAACTTGTTGTCTATTGTATTCTATCAGATTTTTCCCTGTTGAGGACTAACGATAATTTGTTGTACATTATCTTAGTCATAATATTTTTTACTGGGCTAGTTGAGCTTACCCTTTTCCTTTTTGTTCCATTTTTCTTCTCAGGAGGCGAGAATATAACGAGAACTAGTCGGGGGTGTGTAGTGATGGGTCAAGACAGTGGTTTTAGTAGTCCTCACTATTTTGTAAAATAGTGTATCAATAATTGTAATGAGGACTTTATTTGAGTGTGGATATTGTCTAGATGACAATATTGGTATTTAAACTCACAGTTTTTATGTTATATTAATAAAGTTGTAGTTGTTTCTGTACTATGTATTTTAATGACTCAGAATAGGTGTTGTATACCTATTTTGGGGGCATCACAATTATTATTTATTATTATTATTATAATTTGTATTTATCTGTTCCATAAAAAGAGTTTACTCCCACCATTGAAAATATTATTATTATTTACTCTAACTATTGGGCCGGCGGGTTCAACCATAAAAATATTCTAGACCTATCAATTATTATTATTTAAATATTCCTTTATATCATTTTTTATTATTAATAATCGTTTTACTTTACATTTCTTAATCTACTGCTCAACGGAGACAATCACCATCACAGCTCAAATACTATTTTAAATGTACTCTTTTTACTTTACTTTGTTTGTTTCGTAAAAATAAACAGCGTTTGGTGGTTTCCAATTTCCTTTCAACTTGTAAAAAAAATCATATCAAAATGACGTTGTTTTGATACACAAACAAAAAAAGTGTTGTGAGTCATTGCATCTCTTTTTTAATGTGTTGTCAATCTCACAACAAAATCCTTACAAGATCATCACACAGAAATCCTCATAGAGGATCCAGATCCTTCAAGTTAAAGGGTGCTCTTGGGAGGAGTGACTATGGGGATGGACTTTTTGACTCAAAGTGGCTGGAGGGGATAATGAGGGAGATTATTTTTGAGGAATCCGTTTATAATCGAGTTAAATTCTTAGTAAGTTAATTAATTGATTAATACAGTGCTGATACGCAGAGATAGATCATATCTTGCTTGCGTGTTGACATTGTATTGATCTATTGACCAAAGTTAACTTCATGCTAATCACTTTAGATAATACTATAAGTTCTCAAAAGATTTTATCTAAAAAATGATGTCTAATTAGGGCCTAAACGAATCGAGCCGCTTGAGTAGTGGCTTGCTAAGCTTAAGATCGACTAAAAGTTAAACAAGTTTAAGTCAAATGGAGCTTTTAAACAAGTCTCAATATAATGTTCAAATTTAACTCATTTATAAACAAGTCAAGCTTACTTGAGCTTGAGTCTAGCCAAACTTTAGCAGAGTTAATTCAAATTTAAAATAATTATAAAATTAATTATTATTATTATATATATATATATATATATATATATATATATATATATAATGTGTAAAACCAATTATTTTAATTAATTAAATACAAAACGAGCCAAGATTAAATAACTTAGACGAGTTAAACTTAAACAAACAGAGTTCGAGTCACGCATAGTATAATTCAAGCTCTGTTCGTTTAATTAAAACGAACACAATTACTTGTTCAAGTTTAATTAAATAAACAAACTCGAATCAAGTCCAACTTAAACGAGTCGAGTCAAGGTTTGTTTAGGATCCAACAACACCATTTAACCTTTATGTCTAATCATAACATTGAACGAATATATTTTTTATTGAAAAACTAATGAAATCCCACTGTAGTTGGCAAGTTTTACTGATTACATCATTGAACTTTTAATATTTTAAATTACCCAACTAAAATTAATTTTTATTTTAAAATTGGGCCATTCTGTTAAAAAAATAAAATAAACGGACGTTAATTTTTTATCAACAAAACTAATGAATTACCCACTGCAGTTGACACGTTTTTACTGATTACACCATTGAATTTTTAATTTTTCAAATTCCCCTATTAAACTAATTAATATTTTAAAATTAATTCTGTTAAAAAAGTTAAGGAGACATTAATTTTTTATCTATGTGGCTCTGAATAGAAATTCAAAAATAAAAATAATACTTATGTGGCAAAAAAATAATAAAAAACTTAAAAGTGAAAGCAAAAAAATCTAATTATTTTGGGTACTCTAATCTCAGATGTTTATCAATAGAAAAAACTTCCTCGCGAATAAAAAGAAATACATTAGCAGAAGAAATGAAATGTGGTAATTGACAACAACAATAAAATTTTGCATTTGCCTCTGAATTATCTCTACATTCATCCGTAAAAATTCAGACTCCTATCAAATCATAAATGCAATCCGAACAAAATTAGTTTAACCAAATATTAATACCACACACACACATACACACACACACACACACATACATATATATATATATATATATATATATATATATATATATACACACACACAAACAGATGTATAAAGAGAGATTAGGGAAGAAGTGGACCTTGTGGAGGCGATCGAAAGTGAATGAGAGGAGTTTGGAGACATAAGGCTGCTGGTAGACGGAGGTGAGAGGGAGAAAACCTACTGCAACACCATTTACTTCATCTGTTGTTGTTGGGGATTCAGACTCAATTCAATGTTTTGGGTATTCGAATTTAGGAATTTTCATAGATTTTAGAGAGAAAAAATACGCAGATCTATTTGATCTGGAAGAAGGGGGAGAAGAGAGAGATGAGATGAAGGAAAAGAGAGAATAAATAAAATTTGTTTATTTTCTTTTTTCTTTTTCACATCCACGTAGGATAAAAACTAAAACGATTTAACACTCGTGAGGCAAAGATAACATAATGACACAATTTAAAAATATTAATTAGTTTAATGGGGTAATTTGAAAAATTAAAAGTTCAATGTTGTAATCAGTAAAACGTGCCAACTACAGTGGGTAATTCATTAGTTTTGTCGATAAAAAATTAACGTCTTTTTATTTTTTTTAACAAAATGACCCAATTTCAAAATAATAATTAGTTTGGTGGGGTAATTTAAATAATTAAAAGTTTAATAGTGTAATCAATAAAATGTGTGACGCCCCCAAAATAGGTCCACACGACCCTTTTTGAGTCGCCAAATATCACACTACAGAAATCAAATACAAACTTCAATTATACAACTGTTGAACTGTCGTGCAGAGTACGACAACACATAAACTGTGAGTTTTAATACAAATATATGTAACTCTCATGGTGTCTCAACCACAACACCTTACAATGGTACTTTATATAAAAGTACAGTCAATAATTATTTTAGAAATTAAAATCTTTGGAAAATGCTCAAGGAAACCTTTGTACATGGGAGGCCATGCATTTAAGTTATGATAGATATCATATGACTCGAGAATTATCATTGATTGACCCAATAGACCCCAAAGAAAAATGAGAAGATTACTATCATGTTCTTTACAATGGTGAGTCTTCTCTTGACATATATTTCAACCAAACTCTGAGATTATATAGGTAATGCTCATAGATATAATCAGCAAATGCATGGGCATAACCCTGTCTTATGATAACACGAAGTCGTCTGTCATTAGACATTTTGTATGATAGTTGTAAGACCCCAAATATTATGAATAATGATTAATTTTTCTCGAAATATAATTTTGAATATTATGGTGTAGATTTGATATAATTTTATAGTTGTGGGTATTATTTACAAATTTTGCAAAGTAAGCAAGTGGTTATATATTATTTAATTGGTCGGGGAATATTCGTTTTAACAAAAATATTCGTACGACGGCACAATAATTGGTGGACCCCATAACGAAAGTATTGTCGTAGTTAAAAAATGACAGAATTATCTTTTTATAAAAATAACGGAGAAAGTGTTACCGTTAAAATTATTGAACTACCCGGTAGTAAAAGTACAGTAATACGCATGGTTGCATAGTAGTACACGGTATTGATTATTGATGCTTACGTGAGAAGTCACCCAGTTATACTCAATTATTGCTACAGTAATTGCTGCATCATATCTCTCATATTATTAATTCAATTATTGTCACAGTATCATCTGCATAATATTTATTATTATTAAATCAATAATTGAGACGACAAAGTTATTCATATTATTATTTGCAATATTGACAATGTCTAGAAGTTCTGTCAAAGAGAGGTTTGGTCACCTAATTGCGCGCCAATAAGGAGAAATCCTTATCGGAAAGCCCCCTCTTTCCTGGGAATGACCTGATTGTTAAATATTGTGAGTTATAATATTAATGATGAATAAGTTCGTGTTGATTAAAGATGAAATTGATAGTTCCATTGTGTTGGGATTATTAGTGTCAGTGGAAATCGATATTTATTTCGATAATAATTGATGTCGGGAGGTTATATTGACCAATCAGGTAATTAATCGGATAAATGAGCAATTAATTGCTATTATTTCACATGTTTATAACTATTTATTCACATATGTGTACTATTGGTTCACATTCATGTAGTATTAGGGGAGGTGGTGCAAGATTGATAATACTTGCAGGACTAAATTATAAATGAAGAAAAAGAAAAAGGTATTATACTGTAATATTTTGAGCTCCAAAACGTGCAATTATTGAAACTATATTTTTCTATAAATAGAAGCTCATTCTTCTTTCATTTCTCACCAATTCACTAAGTCTCACAAGAGCAATTATTATAGAGAGAAATTATAGAGAGAAAGAAGAAGAGAAGCCTGCCACCTCACTATTCCAGTATCCAGTTTCTTCTAAGGTAAGGGGTATTATTCTTTCGTATTCATGAAGAGAGTTATTTTCTTTCAATACTTGTAAGGGTTGTTATTTCATTCTTTATTATTCTGTTGGAATAACATGTCTGTGTGGTCTATCGCATGCCTGGTGAATTTTGTTGTTATTCCATTCTTTATTAATCTGTTGGAATAACCTATCTGTGCGGTTTATCTGATGCCTGGTGAATTCTGTTGTTATTCCATTCTTTATTATTCTGTTAAAATATCCTGTCTGTGCGGATTACGAATGACCTGGTTCAATTCTCTATTATTCTGTTGGAATATTCTGTCTATGCGGGTTACGCATGACATGGTTCCATTCTTTATTATTCTGTTGGAATAATCTGTCTGTGCAGATTACGCATGACCTGGTTCCATTCTTTATTATTCTGTTGGAATAATCTGTCTACGTGGATTACCGCATGGATTTTTTCCGCCATACGGTAATCCACGTATACAGATTATTACAACAGAATAATAAAGAATGGAACCAGGTCATGCGTAATCCCCACAGACAGGATATTCTAATAGAATAATAAAGAATGGAACCAGGTCATGCGTAATCCGCACAGACAGGATGTTCCAACAGAATAATAAAGAATAGAACAAGGTCATGCGTAATCCGCACAGACAGGATGTTCGAACAGAATAATAAAGAATGGAATAACAACAGAATACACCAGGCATGTGATAGACCTCATAAACATGTTATTCCAACAGAATAATAAAGAATAGAATAACAGAAGGATTTCACCATGTATGCGGTACTTCGCATAGACAGGTTATTCCAACATAATAATAAAGAATGAAATAACAACCCTTACGAGTATTGAAAGAAAATAACTCTCTTCATGAATACGAAAGAATAATACCCCGTACCTTAGAAGAAACTGGATACTGGAATAGTGAGGTAGCAGACTTCTCTTATTCTTTCTCTCTATAGTTTCTCTCTATAATAATTACTCTTGTGAGACTTAGTGAATTGGTGAAAATGAAAGAAGAATGAGCTTCTATTTATAGGAAAATATAGTTTCGATAATTGCATGTTTTGGGGCTCGAAATATTATAGTATAATACATTCATCTTTTTCTTCATTTTTAATTTAGTCCTGCAAGTATTATCAATCTTACACCACCTCCCCTAATAGTAAATGAATGTGAATCAATAGTACACACATATGAACAAATAGTTATAAGCATGTGAAATAATAGCAATTAATTACTCATTTATCCGATTAATTACCCGATTGGTCAATATAACCTCCAAACATCAATTATTATTGAAATAAATGTCGATTTCCACTAACACTATTAATCCCAACATAATGGAACTATCAATTTCATCTTTAATCAACACAACTTATTCATCATTAATATTATAACTCACAATATTTAACAACCAGGTCGTTCCCAGAAAAGAGGGGGCTTTCCGATAAGGATTTTTCCTTATTGACGCGCAATTAGGTGACCAAACCTCTCCTTGACAGAACTTTATGACATTGTCAATGTTGAAAATAATAATATGAATAACTTTATCGTCTCAATTATTGATTTAATAATAATAAATATTATGCAGATGATACTGTGACAATAATTGAAATAATAATATGAGAGATATGATGAAACAATTACTGTAGCAATAATTGAGTATAACTGAGTGACTTCTCACGTAAGCATCAATAATCAATACTGTGTGCTACTATGCAACCACACATATTACTGTATTTTTACTACCGGGTAGTTCAAAAATTTTAACGGTAACACTTTTGCCGTTATTTTTATAAAAAGATAATTCTGTCATTTTCTAACTACAATAATACTTCCGTTGTGGGGTCCACCAATGATTGTGCCATCGTATGAATATTCCCTATTAAAAGGAATATTCCCCGACCAATCGAATATTATATAACCACTTGCTTACTTTGTAAAATTTGTAAATATTACCCACAACTATAACATTATATCAAATCCACATCATAATATTCAAAAATATATTTCGAGAAAATTATTCTTTTTCATAAAAGTTGGGGTCTTACAACATGCATGGTGAATGATCCTTCGAATTCATTCCTTATTAAATTGTGGAAATGACCGGTCTACGTGGATTACCGCATGGCGGACAAAAATCCATTTACAGTTTCATATATTCTATTATACTCAGTTAGATAAATTTTGGCTTCTATACTCCATGAAATTAGTAGAATATCCTAGATATTTGTGCTTCATCCAGTATCTTTTCATAGAAATATTCTTCTGAGCATTCTAGAATTTTACTCCACAAAGCAGTATCATGTTGATAATTTGGACGTTATTTATTTATGGATAAATTAAATTATAAATCTTTAAAATTTATCTTGAACTTGTTTTATTGAATTATTATGTCATTGTCATCATCCTCATGTTTATAATATGTTGAAAGTCATCAGTGGCCTGTAGTGCATAGATGGACTTGGTATGATTATGACCAGGGATTATTCGGTATAATCATGATCGTAATGTTACAAATGATGTGGTAAAAGTCCTCATTGGCCATAGTGCATTGATGGACAATTGTTGGCATGATCCTGACCATTGATGAATACACGAATATCCTTGGCCCGTAGTGCATGTATAATTTGTGGTCGTGATACTAATGAATATCCTTGGTCGTAGTGCAAGGATGATATGGTTTATTTATTAAGCTGAGTCTCAGCGATAAAAGTGATGAAAAACCTTTTAAATCATATAAGATAGTAGATTTTATTTTATACTTGACTCTTCTAACAGATTGCTTGTTCCGCTGCAGTTAAACTTGATGTTTATTATATTTTATCAGTTTAACATTGTTGAAGGCTAATGATAATTTATTCTGCATTATCATAGTCATAATATTTCTTACTGGGCTAGTTGAGCTCACCCTTTCTTTCACCGTTCTCTTCAGGAAATGAGAACGTAGCCGGGACTAGTCGGGGAACGGAGTGACGGTGTAGATGATAGCATTAGTAGTCCTCACTATTCTGTTAAATAGTGTGACAATAAATGTACTGAGGACTCCATTGAGTGGGGATATTGTCTAGATGACAATATTCTTATTAAAACTCTTAGATTATGTTTTGTCGTATTTTACACGACTGTTGTATAATTAAGTTGTATTTGAATTTTGCATCATGTATTTGGCGACTCAAGATGGGTGATGTATACCAATTTTGGGGGCGTCATAGTTGGTATCAAATCTTAGGGATATGATCCCTGACTAAGATGTGAGACTAGAACTAGGAGGGGAGATATGGGGAATTCCTTCGCTAGTATGATCTACCTAAGTTTATTTGGTATTTAATTGGTCGGTCAGAGTATAGGGATAATATGTTGTATGTCAATTAACCCTTGTTTTATGGCAGTATTTGAAAATGACATCTGAGAATGTTGAGAATAGAAATGGAGCACAGGATACCGTTGAGTCTCCACAGATCAATAATCAGGATAATGTGCATCAAGAAGGTGACAATCCACGTGTAAACAACAACACTGACCTAATGATGAATGATGGAATGTTCATAGGCTTTATGCAATTCATGCAACATCAGGCGAGAGCGGCTCCTGTCCAAAATATAGGTGAAAACACTGGAAACTCTCGGACGATCACCGCTAAACAGTTCAAGGAGCTGGGACCACCAGACTTTATTGGAGAGCCAAAACCACTTAAGGCGGAAGCATGGATAAATTAGATCACCAAGATATTTGATGTCTTGGGATGCTCCGAGGAGCAAAAGGTTCCCTTTGCCACCTTTATGTTGTAAGGAGAGGCATATTACTGGTGGAAATCGGTAAAGTGTACTTCAACCTGCCGCATTAAAGATGTCTTGGGAGAAGTTCCAAGAACTATTCAACGACAAGTACTTTCGCGAAAGTATTCGTCACATAAAAGAGGTAGAGTTCATCAAGTTGGAGCAGAACAATATGACCGTGTCACAGTACGAAGCTAAGTTTGCCGAGTTGTCCCGGTTTATGTCCCACTTGGTTGATAATGAGGAAAGAATGACGCGGATGTTTCTAAGAGGCTTAAAGCCCGAGATACGTCAATATCTAATTTCTCATAAACTATGTTTGTATTCAGATGTTATAAATAGGGCTCAGTTATTTGAGCGCGATAACGTGTCAACCCAACCAAGAGAAAGCAACCGGCAAAATGATAATACCAGTGGTAGCAGTCATCGAAGCGGTGACAACAAACATGGAGGGAATCAACATGCCAGAAATGGTAACCACTTCGGTGGTAATCATAGCCAAGACAATAAAAGTGGACATTTCAAGAAGAGGAGATTCAACAATGATGGAAAGACGTCATCACCAACAACTGTTGTTAAGGAAGGAAAACGACCACCTATCATATGCTTCAAATGCGGAGGGGAGGGACACATCAGTCTAAACTGTGCGATGACATCCAAAGCGTGTTATAATTGTGGAAGAGAAGGTCACCTAGCCTAATTTTGTCGTGCACTGAAGACAAGTCCAGTTGGAACGGTGACACAAAATGCCGCCCTAGACAAGTCAAAACCAGTAGTTCAAGGGAGAGTGTTTGTTGTGACCTCCCAGAAAGTAAGGAACCTGAACGAGGTCATCATGTGTAAGCTTATCATAAATTCTAGCGAAATCTATAAATTATTTGATACCGGTTTTATCCATTCTTTTATTTCTCCTACTTGCGCTCAACGTTTAAATTTGATTCAAATCGGTAACCGCACGTTACCTATCGATCTTATCTCCTTAAAAATACTTGTATTTGACGTGATTCTAGGGATTGATTGGTTAACTACTCATCGTGCTAAAATTGATTATTTTCGTAAGGTTTTTAGCTTTCATATTCCTAATCAACCTATTATGCGAATTTAAGCAACCAAACCATTAAAATCAATCACTGTCATCTCAACCCATAAAGCTATTCATTTATTGAAAAACGGATGTCAAGCTTTCTTAGCTCATGTCACCGATTTAAACAAAAATAGGTTAAATTTGAAAGATATTTCTATTGTTAATAAATTTCCTGACGTATTCCCTGAAGAACTAACTGGCCTACCCCCAGAGCGTGAAATTGAATTTTTTATCTACCTTGAACCCGATTCAAAACCCATTTCCAAAGCCCCATATCGAATGGCTCCTATTGATCTTCAGGAGTTAAAGACCCAATTGCAGGAATTGTTAGACATCGATTTTGTAAGACCCCAACTTTTATGAATAAAGAATAATTTTCTCAAAATATATTTTTGAATATTATGGTGTGGATTTGATATAATGTTATAGTTGTGGGTAATATTTATAAATTTTGCAAAGTAAGCAAGTGGTTATATAATATTTGATTGGTCGGGGAATATTCGTTTTAACAGGGAATATTCGTAGGACGACACAATCATTGGTGAACCCCACAACGAAAGTATTGTCGTAGTTAGAAAACGACAGAATTATCTTTTTATAAAAATAACGACGAAAGTGTTACCATTAAAACTGTTGAACTACCCGGTAGTAAAAATACAGTAATACGAGTGGTTGCGTAGTAGCACACGGTATTGATTATTAATGCTTACGTGAGAAGTCCCTCAGTTATACTCAATTATTACTAGAGTAATTGCTGCATCATATCTCTCATATTATTAATTCAATTATTATTACAGTATCATCTGCATAATATTTATTATTATTAAATCAATAATTGAGACGACAAAGTTATTCATATTATTATTTGCAATATTGATAATGTCTAGAAGTTCTGTCAAGGAGAGGTTTGGTCACCTAATTGCGCGCCAATAAGGAGAAATCCTTATCGGAAAGCCCCCTCTTTTCTGGGAACGACCTGGTTGCTAAATATTGTGAGTTATAATATTAATGATGAATAAGTTGTGTTGATTAAAGATGAAATTGATAGTTCCATTGTGTTGAGATTATTAGTGTTAGTGGAAATCGAAATTTATTTCGATAATAATTGATGTCTGGAGGTTATATTGACCAATCGGGTAATTAATCGGATAAATGAGCAATTAATTGCTATTATTTCACATGCTTATAACTATTTGTTCACATGTGTGTACTATTGATTCACATTCATGTACTATTAGGGGAGGTGGTGCAAGATTGATAATACTTGTATGACTAAATTAAAAATAGAGGTATAGTTGAAGGTACTATATTGTAATTAGTTTTTTCACATGATTATACTATTAAGTCACATGAATGAACTATTAATTCACATTATTTACTATTAGGGGAGGTGGTGCAAGTTTGATAATACTTGCATGACTAAATTAAAAATAAAGAAAAAGAGGAAGGTATTATAATATAATATTTTGAGCCTCAAAACCTGCAATTAACGAAACTATACTTTCCTATAAATAGAAGCTCATTCTTCCTTCATTTCTCACCAATTCACAAAAGCTTTAGAGCAATTATTATAGAGAGAAATTATAGAGAGAAAGAAGAAGAGAAGTCTGTTACCTCACTATTCCAGTATTCAGTTTTTCTATGGTAAGAGGTATTATTCTTTCGTATTCATGAAGAGAGTTATTTTCTTTCAATACTCATAAGGATTGTTATTCCATTCTTTATTATTATATTGAAATAACCTGTCTATGCGAAGTACCTCATACATGGTGAAATTTTTTTGTTATTCCATTCTTTATTATTCTATTGTAATAACCTGTCTGTGTGGTCTATCGCATGCTTGATGAATTCTGGTGTTATTTCATTCTTTATTATTCTGTTGGAACATCCTGTCTGTGCGGATTACGCATTACCTGGTTCCATTCTTTATTATTCTATTGGAACATCCTGTCTGTGTGGATTACGCATGACCTGGTTCCATTCTTTATTATTCTGTTGGAATATCCTGTCTGTGCGGATTGCGCATGACCTGGTTCCATTCTTTATTATTCTGTTAGAATAATCTGTCTATGTGGATTACCGCATGGTGGTAAAAATCCATTTGTGGTTTCATATATTCTATTATACTCAGTTAATTAAAGTTTTGGCTTCTATACTTCATGAAATTAGTGGAATATCCTTCATATTTGTGCTTCATCCAGTATCTTTTCATGGAAATATTCTTCTGAGCATTCTTGAATTTTACTCCACAAAGCAATATCATGTTAACAATTTGGGCGTTATTAATTTCTAGATAAATTAAATTATAAATCTTTACAAATTTATCCTTGAACTTGTTTTATTGAATTCTTATATCATTGTCATCATCCTCATGTTTATAATATATTGAAAGTCATCTGTGGCCTGTAGTGCATAGATGGACTTGGTATGATTATGACCAAGGATTATTCGGTATAATCATGATCGTAATGTTACAAATGATGTGGTAAAAGTCCTCATTGGCCGTAGTGCATTGATGGAAAGTTGTTGGCATGATCATGACCATTGATGAAGACACGAATATCCTTGGCCCATAGTGCATGGATAATTTGTGGTCGTGATACTAATGAATATCCTTGGCCGTAGTGCAGGGATGATGTGGTTTATTTATTAAGCTGAGTCTCAGCGATAAAAGTGATGAAAAACCTTTTAAATCATAGAAGATAGTAGATTTTATTCTCTACTTGACTCTTCTAATGGATTGCTTGTTCCGCTGCAGTTAAACTTGATGTTTATTATATTTTATTAGTTTAACATTGTTGAAGGCTAATGATAATTTATTCTGCATTATCTTAGTCATAATATTTCTTACTGGGCTAGTTGAGCTCATCCTTTCTTTCACTGTTCTCTTCAGGAAATGAGAACATAGCCGGGACTACTCGGGGAACGGAGTGACGGTGCAGATGATAGCATTAGTAGTCCTCACTATTCTGTTAAATAGTGTGACAATAAATGTAATGAGGACTCCATTAAGTGTGGATATTGTCTAGATGACAATATTCTTATTAAAACTCTTAGATTATGTTTTGTCATATTTTACACGATTATTGTATAATAAAGTTGTATTTGATTTTTGTACCATGTATTTGGCGACTCAAGATTGGTGATGTATACCTATTTGGGGGCGTCACAGGTTTCATTCGTCCTAGTACGTCTCCTTGGGGTGCTCCTAGTTCTATTTGTGAAGAAGAAAGTTGGGAGTATGCGACTTTGTATTGATTATCGGGAGTTGAATCATGTCACCATCAAGGATAGGTAACCTTTGCCACGTATTGATGACCTATTTGACCAGTTGCAAGGAGCCAAATTCTTTTCAAAGATTGATCTTTGTTCCAGATATCATCAGTTGAAGATTAAAACTGATGACATTCCAAAAACTGTTTTCAGAACACGGTACGGGCATTACGAATTCCTAGTCATGTCTTTTGGATTGACTAATGCTCATGTTGCCTTCATGGATATGATGAACTGAATATTCAAGGAATATTTGGACCACTTTGTGGTCGTCTTTATTGATGACATCCTCAAATATTCCAAAACCTGTGAAGACCATGAACAACACTTGAAGCTGATACTCCAAAAGCTTCGTGAAAACAAGCTATATGCCAAGTTAAAGAAATGCGAGTTCTGGCTTGAGGAAGTTGCATTCCTTGGGCACGTGATATCAAATCATGGAATATTTGTTGACCCGACAAAGATTGAATCAATTCAAAGCTGGGAGCAACCTAAGTTAGTGACTGAAGTACGTAGCTTTCTCGGCTTAGCTGGTTATTATTGGAGATTCATAGAAGGGTTTTCTCAAATTTCTGCTCCATTAACTCAGCTAACTCAAAAAAGATACAAAATTCGGTTGGAGCGAGGAATGTGAAAGAGTTTTCAAGAACTCAAGAGGAGACTCATTTCAGCACCTATTCTGACAATACCATCTGGATCGGAGGGATTTGTCATCTACAGTGATGCTTCAAGCAAACGGTTAGGATGTGTTCTCATGCAACATGGTAAGTCATTTCCTATGCCTCATGATAACTCAAATAATATAAGAGGAATTATCCTACTCATGATCTAGAGTTGGCAGCTGTCGTTTTTGCACTTAAGATTTGGAGGCATTACCTGTATGGATAGAAGGTGGAGATCTATACAGATCATAAATGCCTCAAATATTTCTTCACTCAAAAGGAACTCAACATTCGACAACGACGATGGCTTGAGCTATTGAAAGATTACAATCATACCATTCAATAACATCCTGGAAAAGCGAACGTAGTAGCTGATGAATTAAGTAGAAGATTATATGCGGGTACAAGTGCATTATTGTCAACGCAAAGGCCCATTTTGTATGACTTACAATGGATGGAGATAGAGTTAAAGACACCAGGGACCCATGCGATGATGGAGAATATACGAGTAGAACCGACTTTAATTGATAAAGTTAAAGCTGCTCAAGCTACAGACCTGGAGCTGACGCGTATGAGGAAGAAATTGCAAGAAGGTTCTATTTCAGAAGCAAGAATCGATGAAGAAGGAATACTTTGAGTCAACTCTAGACTTTTTGTTCCTAACGATTCTGACTTGAAGTATAAAATCATGATGGAGGCATACAACACACCATTTGTAATCCATCCTGGGAGTACCAAAATGTATCGTGATCTTCAACATACATTTTGGTGGAGCAATATGAAGAGAGAGATAGTGGGGTTTATCTCAAGGTGTCTAACTTGTCAACGAGTCAAGGCAGAGCATCAAGTGCCAAAAGGACCATTGCAACCACTTAAAATTCCAGAATGGAAGTGGGAGCACATTACCATAGATTTTGTTACTGGTCTTCCCAAGGTTTCTCAAGGCATAAATGCGATTTGGGTCATTGTTGATAGATTGACCAAGTCTGCTCATTTCTTACCGATACGAGAAACTTATACACTTGAACGTCTTGCTCGTATGTACATAAAAGAGATTTTAAGATTGCATGGTATGCCAGTATCCATAGTTTCTGATCGAGACCCAAGATTCACTTCACGATTTTGGGTTAGTTTGTAAAAAGCTATGGGTACAGATTTACGATTTAGTTCGGCATATCATCCTCAAACGGACGGGCAGTCGAAAAGGACTATTCAAACTCTTGAAGATTTATTAAGATTCTGTGTCCTTGACTTCAAGGAAGTTGGGACAAGTACTTTCCATTGGTGGAGTTTTCCTACAATAATAGTTATCAAACAAGTATTGGCATGGCTCAATTTGAGGCGTTGTATGGAAGAAAGTTTTATTCTCTAGTATGCTGGGATGAGGTGGGTGAAACAATGTTGTTGGGACCGAATTTGGTACGTATGACTACGGAAAAAATTCAAACGATTCGACAACGTATAAAAACCTCACAAGATCCACAAAAGAGTTATGCTGATCTTCTTCGAAAGGACGTGTAATTCAATATTGGAGATCATGTGTTGTTACGTGTTGCTCCATGGAAAGGAGTTATGAGATTTGAAAGAGAGGAAAGATAAATTCTCAATTTATTGGCCCATTTTTAATCCTCGATTGAGTAGGAACTGTGGCCTATAGACTCGCCTTACCGCCAAGTATGCCTCGTGTTCATAATGTTTTTCACATATCTAGTGTTACGTAAATATATGAAAGACCCGAACCACATTATTGGATTACAACCAGACGAGATAGCGGAATATTTAACGTATGAAGAGGTACCTTGTTAAAATCTTGGATAAAAGGATCATATTCTACACTCTAAAGTTATACCTCAAGTCAAAGTTTTGTGGAGAAACCACGATGTTGAGGAAATGACCTGGGAGTTAGAATCTAAAATGAAATCAAGGTATCCTCACATCTTTGACATACCAGGTATGCAACCTAATTTTGAGGACAAAATTTCATAAGAAGGGGAGGTTGTAAGACCCCAAATTTTATGAATAAAGATTAATTTTTCTCGAAATATATTTTTGATTATTATGGTGTGGATTTGATATAATGTTATATTTGTGGGTATTATTTACAAACTTTGCAAGGTAAGCAAGTGGTTATATGATATTCGATTGGTCGGGGAATATTCTTTTTAACAGGGAATATTCGTACGACGACACAATCGTTGGTGAACCCCACAAAGAAAGTATTGTCGTAGTTAGAAAACGACAGAATTATCTTTTTATAAAAATAACGGCAAAAATTTTAACGTTAAACTGTTGAACTACCCGGTAGTAAAAGTATAGTAATACGCGTGGTTGCGTAGTAGCACACGATATTGATTATTGATGCTTACGTGAGAAGTCCCTCAGTTATACTCAATTATTTCTACAGTAATTGCTGCATCATATCTCTCATATTATTGATTCAATTATTGTCACAGTATCATCTGCATAATATTTATTATTATTAAATCAATAATTAAGACGACAAAGTTATTCATATTATTAATTTCATTATTGACAATGTCTAGAAGTTCTGTTAAGGAGAGATTTGGTCACCTAATTGCGCGCCAATAAGGAGAAATCCTTATCAGAAAGTCCCCTCTTTCCTAGGGAACGACCTGGTTGTTAAATATGTTGGGAGAATGCATATTATGATTTGATGTTTTAATATATATGCTCATGATTATTTGTAAAGTCCTTCAACTAAGATATGTACAAGGACTTAGTGATAGATCAAATTTGTTAGGTTGATCTAAGCTCTTAACGAGTATCATTCTTTAATAGAATGTATAGATAGAAAGATCAAAGTTGTTAGGTTGATCTTGAGAAGTAATAGATAGGCTTCAAAGAAATCAGAGTGTATAAATCTAATCAACATTGCAAAAGTCAAGGTAGAAACGTAGAGCTTCAAAGATCGTAGTGTGCCTGCCTTGAAAGGCCTCTTCGAAAATCATAGAGTGGTCCCAACGTTTGCCGAGCCAACTCAACGATCGTAGTGTGCTGAAGGAAACGTAGAGTTTACAAGTCAACGATCGTAGAGTGCTCTCGGAAACATAGAGTTTACAACTCAAGCAATCAAAGATCGTAGTGTGCAAAGACTTAAGAAAAATCGTAGTGCTCTCGACTGATAGCATCAGACCAGGCACCAAGGCGACAAGTCACCACGATCTGAATCATAGAGTACCATTATCTGAATCGTAGAGTATCATTTGTCTTGTGTCAGGAAACGTCGAGCCTTATAATTTGTGTGGAGATAGGTTCCAATAAAAGAGGAATAGATTCTAAACGCTGCAGTACTCATCAATCCCAAAGTCATAAGAAATATCCTTAGTATGCAACAAGAAGCGTATTGAAGAAGCTAAGGAAAGTACCATTTGTAAGGGGGAAAACACCTTTTCAGGTGTTAGGTGAGAAATCAGTCTGCAGTGTCAGTGGGCCAGAATGTAGTTCAGAAGATGTGCAGAAATGTCTCCATCAAAGAATAAAAAATTCAAATGCATTTAATTCATCAACGGATGGATCCAATGGATAGTTTTCAAGATCACATATATGCAAATCAAGCAGATAAGTAAAAGATAAGCAAGCATTGAACAAACAATGTGAACAACTCTTAAAGCTCAACTCTACGATCTGAGAAATTACAAAGCTTTCTCAGCTACTCAGTTTTTTCGAACAAGTGCTTAAACAGCAACTGAGTATCAACCATCAAGAACTCAACATCTATCAATCAACTAAAGAAGAGTACCAAGTCTGTTGGACTTAAAGAGTTCTAAGTGAACTGTAAGAGAACCAAGTCTGCTGGACTTGAAGAGTTCAAGAGTGAACTAAGAAGTTCCTAGACTGCTGGTCTAGAAGGAATCTGTGTGATTCAGAAGTTGTAAAAGACATCCTTTGTGGATTTCCTACTCGTTGAGTAGAATAGTGGACTAGGAGCTTTAAGTTCTCTGAACCACTTAAAACGACTGTGTCTTTTATATTCATACTATAACTGCTATATCTGCCATAACTGCCTCACTCTCATAACTCCACTACTTTGCAAAAGAGATTAAAACAAACATAAATTCCGCTAAGTTTTAATCATCATTAACTAACAAGTTTAAAACGAAAAGATTTTTTAAATATCTTTTCAACCCCCCCCTTCTAGATAACTATTGTGCCTACTAGGAACTAACAAAATATTGTGAGTTATAATATTAATAATGAATAAGTTCGTGTTGATTAAAGATGAAATTGATAGTTCCATTGTGTTGGGATTATTAGTGTTACTGGAAATCAATATTTATTTCGATAATAATTGACGTCGGGAGGTTATATTGACCAATCGGGTAATTAATCGGATAAATGAACAATTAATTGCTATTATTTCACATACTTATAACTATTTATTCACATTTGTGTAACATTAATTCACATTATTTACTATTAGGGGAGGTGGTGCAAGTTTGATAATACTTACAGGACTAAATTAAAAATGAAGAAAAGGAGGAAGGTATTATACTGTAATATTTCTAGCCCCAAAATGTGCAATTATTGAAACTATAATTTCCTATAAATAGAAGCTCATTCTTCTTTCATTCTCACCAATTCACTAAGTCTCACAAGAGCAATTATTATAGAGAGAAAGAAGAAGAGAAGTCTGCTACCTCACTATTCCAGTATCCAGTTTCTTCTAAGGTAAGCTGTATTATTCTTTCGTATTCATGAAGAGAGTTATTTTCTTTCAATACTCGTAAGGGTTGTTATTCTATTCTTTATTATTATATTGGAATAACCTGTCTATGCGAAGTACTGTATACATGGTGAAATTCTTCTGTTATTCCATTCTTTATTATTCTATTGGAATAAATATATGTGCGGTCTATCGCATGCCTGGTGAATTCTGTTGTTATTCCATTCTTTATTATTCTATTGGAATATCCTGTCTATGCGGGTTACGCATGACCTGGTTCCATTCTTTATTATTCTGTTGAAATAATCTGTCTGTGCGGATTACGCACGCCTGGTGAATTTTTCTATTATTCCATTCTTTATTATTCTGTTGGAATAACCTGTCAATGTGAATTATCGCATGCATGGTGAATGATTCTTCAAATTCATTCCTTATTAAATTGTGGAAATGATCTGTCTACGTGGTTAAAATGGTCAAAAATCCATTTTGCAGTTTCATATATTCTATTATACTTAGTTAGTTAAAGTTTTGGCTTCTATACTCCATGAAATTAGTAGAATATCCTGGATATTTGCGTTTTATCCAGTATCTTTTCATGGAAATATTCTTCTTAGCATTCTTGAATTTTACTCCACAAAGTAGTATCATGTTGACAATTTGGATGTTATTGATTTCTGGATAAATTATATTATAAATCTTTAAAATTTATCTTGAACTTGTTTTATTGAATTATTATGTCATTGTCATCATCCTCATGTTTATAATATGTTGAAAGTCATCTGTTGCCTGTAGTGCATAGATGGACTTGGTATGATTATGACCAGGGATTATTCGGTATAATCATGACCGTAATGTTACAACTAATGTAGTAAAAGTCCTCATTGGCCGTAGTGCATTGATGGACAGTTGTTGGCATGATCATGACCATTGATGAATACACGAATATCCTTGGCCCGTAGTGTATGGATAATTTGTTGTCGTGATACTAATGAATATCCTTGGCCGTAGTGCAGGGATGATGTGGTTTATTTATTAAGCCGAGTCTCAGCGATAAAAGTGATGAAAAACCTTTTAAATCATAGAAGATAGTAGATTTTATTCTCTACTTGACTCTTCTAATGAATTACTTGTTTCGCTGCAGTTAAACTTGATGTTTATTATATTTTATCAGTTTAACACTGTTGAAGGCTAATGATAATTTATTCTGCATTATCTTAGTCATAATATTTCTTACTGGGCTAGTTGAGCTCACCCTTTCTTTCACTGTTCTCTTCAGGAAATGAGAACTTAGCAGAGAATAGTCGAGGAACGGAGTGACGGTCCAGATGATAGCATTAGTAGTTCTCACTATTCTGTTAAATAGTGGGACAATAAATGTAATGAGGACTCCATTGAGTGTGGATATTGTCTAGATGATAATATTCTTATTAAAACTCTTAGATTATGTTATGTCGTATTTTACACGACTGCTGTATAATTATGTTGTATTTGAATTTTGTACCATGTATTTGGCGACACAAGATGGGTGATGTATACCTATTTTGGGGGCGTCACAATAGTGGGCAAACACCCTTCCAAAGTTGGGTTCACCTCACCCTATTCGGTTCACCAAAATCAACGGTTAAAATGACGTTTAAAATAAGACACACTTATCTAAAATTCTCAATAAAATTATTTCCATATTATTTTAGAGGAAACCTCAACAGCTATAGACCACCGTTCTATTCCCCTGTTACCCCCGCTCGACCGAACTACACTCTTATTACCTGAAAGAAATTGTGAAGCAAAATGGTGAGCACAACTAGCCCAGTATAGAATATCATGACTAAAGATAATTAAATTATCAATAGCCTTCGTCAGTAATAAATCAGATATTTAGAACATATGGTAGATGATAAAACTTTTCAACCATAGTGGCAGCTGGAACAAACAATCCATTAGAAGAGTCAAATAAACCATAAAGTCTATTATCTTCTCCATGTTAAAAGTCCACCAATAATGTTTTATCCTTGTAACATCAATCAACAGTTCATGTCCACGATCATATGAATAACTCACAGTCATAATTGTGATTCTAAATTCCTCTTCACACCCAGGACGAAGATAATTTTCATCACCTGTCTATACCTGAAACATCAAATATCATGGTTATACCAAATCACAGTTCTTGTTCATAATCAAACTAATAAATTCATCTTTGCACTACGGGTCAAAGATATTCATTAACAGTTCATCTTTGCACTACAGGCCAAAGACATATAGCTGTATTTTAGAAGAGTTAAGTAGAGCGTGATATCTACCATCTTCTACGAATTAAAAGTTCATTATCAAGATTTTATCGCTGAGACTCAGCTCAATACATCACCGAATTATCCATGCACTACGGCCTAGGATATTTGTAAGACCCCATCTTTTTAATAAATAAAATCAAATTTCCTCTAATTATTATTGTGAATAATAAGGTGTTAATTTGATATAATACTTTGGTTATGGGTGAAATGTGCAAATTTTGCAAAATATATAAGTGGTTATAAAATATTCATTTTGTCAGGGAAAATTCGTTTGGTCGTGGAATATTCTTGCTGTCGGGGAATATTTGTACGACAGCACAACCATTTGTGGGCCCCATAACGAAAAACGGTCGGATGAAGAAAACTGATAAGTTTGCATTTTTATAAATAACGGCTTAATAGTTATCGTTAACACTGTTGGAATACTCGGTGGTTAAAATACAGTAATACGCGTGGTTGCACAGTAGCACACAATATTGTACAGTATTTTTGAATTATTAATTCTTATGTAAGAAGGTACTACATAATAATTGTTACAATAATTACTGTTCAATATTTTATTTTATTGATTCAATAATTACTTGCGTTGATATTTTATATTATTGTTGTTTCAATAATTTTCACTGCACAGTATTTCTCATTATCAGATCAATAATTCATATTATTTGAATAATATTATTAAATAGCATTATTGGCAATGTCTAGAAAGTTCTATCAAAGAAATGTTTGGTCATATAATTGCGCGCCAGTAAGGAGAAATCCTTATCGAAAAGCCCCTCTTTCCTGGGAACTGACCTGATTGTCATTATTGTGATTCTGTAATATTATTTGTGAATAATTATTTATTGATTTATATGATAAGAAAATATTTATTTTATGTGGATATAAATAATGGATATATTTATTGTGGATATAATTGAAGGAATTAATGTTGAGGTGTTTTATCAGTGTTTTGTCGGAATGGAGTTATTAAAAATCATTCCTATGTGAATTTCGGGCATTTTCTATTTGGAATTTGGAAAACCTTTCTTCTGCAAAGTTGTAGAGAATTCGATTTCCTACGGAATGGACATAAAATTCATATTTTTCAAATAAAAGGTATATTTATTATGAATTATTGAAGTTTCAGAAATTAAATATTTTTATTAAAATTATGGGTGGGACCCACTTTTATTTTTTTTTAAACATGTGGGCTGTAAATTTTTTTCAAAAATAGCATGTTGGCTTATTCGTCAAAAGGATACGTAGAAGAAAAAAATAATAATATTTTATTATTTAGTCTCCTTTGGCATTCTAGCATTTTTCTATAAATAGTGCTTAGGTTAGAATTAAAAATTACACCAGAAACATAAGTTTTCTCTCTCTATATTAACGAGCGTATTTTGTGAGTATTTAGATACTTTGAGAAGTTGTTGTTCAGGACAAGTTTCCTAAAGCCTTATACCTGATATTTAAGCCAGAAGTACTGTTATTTTGAGGTAAGGGATGCTATTTTTTTCATAATGATGTTATTCTTTCAATATCATTATACCGAAATATTGGTATGGATTTTATTGTGGAATTTCTACCTTTTTATGTCGGGGTTACTATTCACGTATACGACACTATTCACGAATACGGAACTATTCATCGAAAAATGAAATTTTATCCTTTTTATCCAAGATGTCTATTATGGTTACTATCTTTGATTGTATCCATGTTTTGATCTTTATTTTTGAATTCTGCTTCACAATTAGTTATTATGGAGTATTATCGAACTTGGATAAATTGTAATACGAATCTTTAATATTTGTCCTTTTGTCTCACTGGATTCATTTTTAAGATATTTTTCATCATCCTCAGTCCTAAATGATGATATTACTGAATATCTTTGACATGTAGTGTAAAGATGAATGATTAACTGATGAATATCTTTGGCCCGTAGTGCAAAGATGAACATGTGTTGATATGAACATGACCAACTGGTGATACAAATGAATATCTTTGGCCTATAGTGCAAAGATGAATATTTGATTCAAGATGTATATTGATTGATGTTATAGGGATAAAATATTGATGATGGACTTTTAAATCTTAGAAGATAGTAAAATTCATTCTCTACTTGACTCTTCTAATGGATTACTGTTTCCACTAGTAATTGTTGATCTAAAACTTGTTGTCTATTATATTCTATCAGATTTTTCCCTGTTAAGGTCTAATGATAGTTTGTTGTATATTATCTTAGTCATAATATTTTTTACTGGGATAGTTGAGCTCACCCTTTTTCTTTTTGTTTCATTTTTCTTCTCAAGAAGTGAGAATTTAGCAGGAACTAGCCGGAGTATGGAGCGATGATTCTAGAAAGTTATTTTAGCAGTCCTCACTATTTTTGCAAAATAATGTATCCATAATTGTAATGAGGACTCCTTTTGAGTTTGTATAATGTCTATTAGACATTATTTGTATTTAAACTCATAGAATATGTGTTGTCATTTTTGCACGACAATTGTATTACTGAAGTTGTATTTGTTTCTGTACCATGTATTTGACGACTCAGAATAGGTGATGTAAACCTATTTTGGGGGCGTCACAATATTCGTTAGTATCACATCCATGAATTATCCATGCACTATGGGCCAAGGATATTCATTAGTATCACGACCACGAATTATGCATGCACTACGAGCCAAAGATATTTCGTATTTTCACCAATGGTCATGATCATGTCAAAAAACAATTCAACTTTGCACCCTTGGCCGAATAGAACGCATGGTTATGATCATACCAACATATGTCCATCAATGCACTACGGGCAAATGATGACTTTTACCACATCATTTGTAACATTACGGTCATGATTATACCGAATAATCCCTGTTCATAATCATACCAATCAACAGTCCATCTATGCACGTAAGCCACAGATGACTTTCATTACAATATAAGCATAAGGATGATGACAATGATATAAGCATTAATCAAACGAAATCAAGGATAAATATTAAAGACTTTAAATTTATCCAAAGTTTAAAAATATCCAAATTGTCAACATGATACTGCTTTGTGGAGTAAAATTCAAGAATAATATTCATGTATCAAAAATAATTTAGTCAGGCGAGAAATATATTTTTTGGGTGAATAGTACCCTGTGAATAGTACTTCGAGAATAGTACCTCGTGAATAGTATCCTAGCATAAAAAGTGCCCCAAATACCCGAGTGAATAGTAACCCGTGAATAGTACTTTGGCACGAAAAGTATCCCGAATACATGAGTGAATAATATTTGAGTGAATAGTAACCGGGTGAATAGTAACTCGTAACTAGTAACTCATGAATAGTAACTCATAAATAGTATTCCGGCATGAAAAGATCAATAATTATCAAGAAAGCTCAGAATAATATTTTCATGAAAAGATACTGGATGAAGCGTAAATATCAAGGATATTCTACTAATTTCACGGAGTATAGAAGCAATACTTCAACAAATGAGTGTAGAAGTGGGAATACGAAACGAAATAATATTAATTATATACTACAGACATGGTATAGAAGAAAATATTATCTCATATGAATATTGAACGAAGATAATATCCATACGAATACGAAAAATAATATTTCTTTTGAATATGAAATAAATAATATCCCTTACCTCAGAAGAAGACTGGATACTGAAATAGTGAAGTAGCAGACTTCTCTTCTTCTTTATCTCTATAGCTTCTCTCTCTATAATTGCTCTTGTCAGTCTTAGTGAATTGGTGAGAATGAAAGAAGAATGAGCTTCTATTTATAGGAAAATATAGTTTCGATAATTGCACGTTTTGGGACTAAAATTATTACAGTATAATACCTTCATCTTTTCCTTCATTTTTAATTTAGTCCTACAAGTATTATCAAACTTGCACCACCTCCCCTAATAGTACATCATGTGAATCAATAATTCTATACATGTGAAAAAAATAGTTACGGTATAGTACCTTCATCTATACCTCTATTTTTAATTTAGTCATGCAAGTATTATCAATCTTGCACCATATCCCATAATAGCACATGCATGTGAATCAATAGTACATACATGTGAACAAATAGTTATAAGCATGTGAATTAATAGCAATTAAATGCTCATTTATTCGATTAATTACCCGATTGGTCAATATAACCTTATCGAATTAAATGTCAATTTCCACTAACACTAATAATCCCAACACAATGGAAATATCAATTTCATCTTTAATCAACACGAACTTATTCATCATTAATATTATAACTCACAATACACAATATTTAACAACTAGATCATTCGCAGGAAAGAGGGGGTTTTCCGATAAGGATTTCTCCCTATTGGCGCGCAATTAGATGACCAAACCCCATTCCTCGATAGAACTTTCTAGACATCGTCAATATTGCAAATAATAATATGAATAAATTTTTCATCTCAATTATTGATTTAATAATATAAAATATAATGCAGATGCTACTGTGGCAATAATTGAATCAATAATATGAGAGATATTATGCAGTAATTACTGTAGCAATAATTGAGTATAACTAAGTGACTTCTCACGTAAGCATCAATAATCAATACCATGTGCTACTATGCAACCACGCGTATTACTGTTCTTTTACCACCAGGTATTTCAACAGTTTAACGGTAAAACTTTTGCCATTATTTTTATAAAAAAGATAATTATGTCATTTTCTAACTCCGACAGTTATTCTGTTATGGGGTCAACCAATGATGGTGTCGTCGTACGGATATTTCCTGATAAAAAGAATATTCCCCGACCAAACAAATATTTTATATCAACTTGCTTACTTTGCAAAATTTTCAAATAATACCCTTAACATTAACCTTTTATCAATTTAACCATTTACTAAATAAAATAACAATTATCAGAAAATTGAATACTTTCTTTTAGTAAAATTTGGGCTCTTATAGTTTGCATGGACTACAGGAAGTTATATAAGGTGACCCACAAAGACCACTTTCCTCTGCCTTTTATTGATCAGATGTTGGACAGATTAGCGGGACATGAGTACTACTGCTTATTGGATGGGTATTCGGGTTGTAATCAAATAGTCATTGCTCTTGAAGATCAAGAGAATACAACTTTCACGTGCCCATATGGCACATTCGCATTCAGGAGAATGTCATTTGGCTTATGTAATGCACCCGCAACTTTCCAGAGGTGTATGATGGTCATTTTCTCGGATATGGTGGAGAAAAATGTGGAAGTCTTCATGGACGACTTTTCTGTCTATGGGGATGATTTTGATGCTTGTCTAGAGAATTTGGTGAAGGTTCTAAAGAGATGTGTATAAACAAATTTGGTACTTAACTGGGAAAAGTGTCATTTCATGGTTGAAGAAGGAATAATTTTGGGCACAACGTCTCGGCTAAAGGATTAGAGTTTGATAAAGCAAAGATGGAAACGATTGAAAATCTCTCACCGCCAACTTCAGTGAAGGGATCCGCAGCTTTCTGGGACATGCCATTTTCTAAAGGAGATTTATAAAAGACTTCTCTAAAATTGCAAAACCATTGTGCAGTCTTTTAGAGAAGGATTCAGTTTTTAAGTTTGATGAGGATTGTAAGTTGGCATTTGAGCTATTGAAGAAGAAATTGACTACACCTCCAGTCATCGTCGCACCGGATTGGAATATGCCTTTCGAGTTAATGTGTGATGCAAGCGACTATACGGTTGGGGCTGTCTTGGATCATTGCCGAGAGAAGGTATTCCATGTCATATACTATGCAAGTAAGACACTTACGGAGACCCAAATGAATTACACAACTACGAAAAAGGAATTACTTGCAGTAGTATATGCATTCGATAAATTTCGAACATATTTCATCGGGACAAAGGTAGTAGTTTATACGGATCACTCGGCCATTCGATATCAAATCTCGAAGAAAGATGCTAAGCCATGACTTATCAGGTGGATAATTCTCCTATAAGAATTTGATTTGGAAATAAAAGATAGAAAGGGTACGGAGAATCAAGTTGCAGATCATTTATAGAGGTTAGAAAATCAGGGTAAGAAGGAAGAAGACAGATGTGTAATTAATGAGTCATTTCTGGATGAGCAGTTGTTTGGGATCAATACGGAATTTCCATGGTACGCGGATTTTGCTAACTATCTAGTGAACAACATCCTTCCACCAGATCTTACACGACAGTAGAAAAAGTAATTCCTACATGATGTCAAGTGGTACATGTGGGATGAGCCATACCTATTCAAACAGTGCGCCGACAAGATGATTAGAAGGTGTGTACCCTATAGCGAAATGAAGAACATATTGCATGAATGTCACTCATCTGTATATGGGGGACATTATGGTAGTGAGAGAACAGCGGCAAAAGTGCTTCTAGCTGGGTTTTATTGACCTACATTATTTAAGGACGTCCACCAGTTTGTTAAAAGCTATGATAGATGTCAAAGGGTGGGCAACATATTGAAAAGGAATGAGATGCAACTACAAACAATCTTAGAAGTTGAAATTTTTGATTTATGGGGCATGGATTTTATGGGGGGCCATTTCCTTCCTCCTTCAATAATCAATACATCTAGTTTGCGGTTGACTATGTATCGAAATGGTTTGAAGCCGTAGCACTCCCAACTAACGATGCAAAAGTGGTTCTTAAATTCTTGCACAAGAATATTTTTACAGGATTTGGCACGCCTAGAGCTATTATAAGTGATGAAGGTAGTCACTTTTACAACAGATCAATTACAGCTCTCATGAAAAAATATGGGGTCAACCATAAGGTAGCAATGACATATCATCCCCAAACAAGTGGGAAAGTCGAAGTTTCGAACAGGGAGGTGAAGAGAATCTTAGAGAAGGTAGTAAAACTGAATAGAAAAGACTGGTCTCTCAGATTGGACGATGCACTATGGGCCTACCAGACTGCATACAAAACACCAATTGGTATGTCACCATATCAGTTGTTCTACGAGAAATCATGTCACCTACCTGTGGAGTTACAACATAAAGCCTACTGGGAAATTCAGAAACTTAACTTCGATCAAGCAACTATGGGTGAAAAGAGACTATTTCAGTTAAATGAGTTCGATAAATTCTGACTTCAAGCTTACGAGAACTCTAAGTTATACAAAGAAAAGGTCAAGAAATGGCACGACCAGAAATTTATACAAAGAACGTTCGAACCGAGGCAATCAGTGTTATTATTCAACTCAAGGTTGAGGTTGTTCCGAGGGAAACTAAAATCAAGGTGGTCGGATCCATATACCATCAAAAGAGTTTTCTCACATGGCGTCGTTGAACTCAACAGCAGGAATCCCTTGGAAACGTTCAAGGTCAACAGTCAAAGGCTATAGAATTATTGGGGTGGCAAATCCAACACGAATGTCATCACAATCACACTAGCCGACGTACCATAAATAGGGAGTAGTTAGGTTGAACGACTTAAAATCAAGCGCTAATTGGGAGGCGACCCAATCGTATTTTTATTCTTCGTATTTCTATCCATGCTAGTAAGATTATAAGTTTAGAATAATTAGGATATAATAAGTTCATTAAATAATTATTTAAGTTGTATTTTTCTTGATAATCTTACCACCATGCTTAAAACCGTTAAAAATTTACTCATAATTATGTTTAATGGTATTTCAGGTACTTAACAATATCATGGAGTGGAATTGGATGGAAGGAATGAACAAAACAAGGTACTTTAGCAGACCACACCCCCGCCGGGTAGGGATCCTGATTGAATTAATAGAACGTATGCCCGCCGGGGCGGGTCTTTTAGGAGTATTACCCCCCGCCGGGGCGGGGGTCTGAATATGAAACAACAAGTTCGGCAGTTATACACAATTTTCACCACAATTTCAATATTTTCAGATGCCAATTTTAAACACTGCCACAAAACAAGGGTTAATTGTCATGCCCATATTATCCCTATATTCTGACTGATCAATTAAATAACAAATAAAATTAGGTAGGTCATACTAGCGAATGATTTACCCGTCTCTCCCTCCTAGTTCTAGTCTCACATCTCAGCCAGTGATCATATCCCTAAGCTTTGATACTAACTGTGACGCCCCCAAAATAGATATACATCACCCATCTTGGGTCTCCAAAAATATGTTACAGAATTCAAATACAAATTTCCTTATACAATACGATAAAAAAAACGCAGCTGAGAGTTTTTACACGAATATTTTCTAGTGGACAGTATTCAAACTCAAATGGAGTCCTCATTACAATTATTATCACACTATTTTATAAAATAGTGAGGACTACTACATCCACAATCTCAGATCATCACTCCGTTCCCCGACTATTTTCGGCTACGTTTTTATTTCCTGAAGAGAACAATGAAAGTAAAAGGGTGAGCTCAACTAGCCCAGTAAAAAATATTATAACTAAGATAATGCAGAATAAATTATCATTAGCCTTCAATAATTTTAAACTGATAAAATATAATAGACATCAAGTTTAACTGTAGTGGAACAAGAAATCCATTAGAAAAGTCAAGTAGAGCATGATATCTACTATCTTCTATGATTTAAAAAGGTTATTATCAATTTTATCGTTGAGACTCAACTAAATAAATAATCCACATCACTGAATTATCCATGCACTACGGGCCAAGGATATTCATTAGTATCACCAATGGTCATGATCATACCAAGAACTGTCCATCAATGCACTACGTGTAAGATCCCGAATTTTACAAAATGAAAATATTCAATTTTTATAATTATTATTCTATTTAGTAAATGATTAAATTGAGAAAGGGTTAAAGTTAAGGATGACGTGTGAAAATTTTACAAAGTAAGCAAATTGATATAAAATATTCGTTGTGTCAGGAAATATTCATTTTAACCTGGAATATTCGTACGAAGACATAATCATTGGTGGACCCCACAACGAAAGTATTGTCGTAGTTCAAAAACGACAGAAATATCTTTTTATAAAAATAACGGTGAAACTTTTACCGTTAAACTGTTGAACTACCCGGTAATAAAAGTATAGTAATACGCGTGGTTGTATAGTAGCACACGATATTGTACATTATCTTTGATTATTGATGCTTACGTGAGAAGTCACTCAGTTATACTCAATTATTGATACAGTAATTGCAGCATAATATCTCTCATATTATTGATTCAATTATTGTCACAGTATCATCTGCATAATATTTATTATTATTAAATCCATAATTGAGACGACAAAGTTATTCATATTATTATTTGCAATATTGACAATGTTTAAAAAGTTCTGTCAAGGAGAGGTTTGGTCACCTAATTGCGCGCCAATAGGGAGAAATCCTTATCGGAAAGCCTTTTCTTTCCAGGAAATGATCTGGTTGTTAAATATTGTGAGTTATAATATTAATGATGAATAAGTTTGTGTTGATTAAAGATGAAATTGATAGTTCTATTGTGTTGGGATTATTAGTGTTGGTGGAAATCGATATTTATTTCGATAATAATTGATGTCTGGAGGTTATATTGACCAATCGGGAAATTAATCGGATAAATGAGCAATTAATTACTATTAATTCACATGCTTATAACTATTTGTTCATATGTGTGTACTATTGAGTCACATGCATGTACTATTAGGGGAGGTGGTGCAAGATTGATAATACTTACATGACTAGATTAAAAATGGAGGTATAGATGAATGTACTATATTGTAATTATTTTTTTACATGTACAGAACTATTGAGTCACATGATTGTACTATTGATTAACATGATATACTATTAGGGGAGGTGGTGCAAGTTTGATAATACTTGTAGGACTAAATTAAAAATGAAGGAAAAGATGAAGGTATTATACTGTAATATTTCAAGTCCCAAAACGTGCAATTATCGAAACTATATTTTTTTATAAATAGAAGCTCATTCTTCCTTCATTATCACCAATTCACTAAGACTCACAAGAGCAATTATAGAGAGAGAAACTATAGAGAGAAAGAAGAAGAAAAATCTGCTACTTCACTATTCCAGTATCCAGTCTTCTTCTGAGGTAAGGGGTATTATTTATTTCATATTCTGAAGAGAAATTATTTTTCGTATTCGTATGAATATTATTTTAGTTTAATATTCGTAAAGGGTATTATTTCTTTCGTATTCATGAAGAGAGTTATTTTCTTTCAATACTCGTAAGGGTTAATATTCCATTCTTTATTATTCTATTAAAATAACATGTATACGTGGACTACCGTATGTATGGTGAAATTCTTCTGTTATTCCATTATTTATTATTCTGTTGGAATAACCTATATACGCGGACTACCGTATGCATGGTGAAATTCTTCTGTTATTCCATTCTTCATTATTTTGTTGGAATAACCTGTTTATGCGGACTACTATATGAATGGTGAAATTCTTCTGTTATTTCATTCTTTATTATTCTGTTGGAATAACCTGTCTACGCGGACTACTGCATGCATGGTGAATGACCCTTCGTATTTATTCTTTATTATTTTGTTGAAATAACCTGTCTACACGGACTACCGCATGCATGGTGAATGACCATTCGTATTCATTCTTTATTAAATTATGGAAATGATCTGTCTACGTGGATTACCGCATGGCGGGTGAAAATCCATTTGCAGTTTCGTATATTCTAATATACTCATATGAGATATCATTTCTTTTGTACTCGTAATGGATATTATTTTCTTTTGTATTTTCCTTTTATGAGTATTATTCATGGAGTAATGAGTTACTATTTATGGGTTACTATTCACCCGATTACTATTCACTCGAATAATATTCACTCGGGTATTCAGGACACTTTTCGTGCCAGAGTACTATTCACGAGTTACTATTCACAGATTATTATTCACATGGTTATTATTTACTAGAATATTATTTACTCGGCTATTTGGGGCACTTTTCATACCGAGGTATTATTCCTGAAGTACTATTCACAGGGTACTATTCACCTGAAAAATATATTTCTTTTTTATCCAAATTATTTTTGATACATGAATATTATCCTTGAATTTTACTCCACAAAGCAGTATCATGTTGATAATTTAGATATTTTAAAACTCTGGATAAATTTAAAGTCTTTAATATTTATCCTTGATTTCTTTTGATTAATGCTTATATCATTGTCATCATCTTCATGCTTATATTGTGATGAAAGTCATCTTTGGCTTACGTGCATAGATGGACTGTTGATTGGTATGATTATGACCAGGG
>CM035091.1:83998138-84141827 GCA_020205505.1 Panax japonicus
TTTGTTAAAAGCTATGATAGATGTCAAAGGGTGGGCAACATATTGAAAAGGAATGAGATGCAACTACAAACAATCTTAGAAGTTGAAATTTTTGATTTATGGGGCATGGATTTTATGGGGGGCCATTTCCTTCCTCCTTCAATAATCAATACATCTAGTTTGCGGTTGACTATGTATCGAAATGGTTTGAAGCCGTAGCACTCCCAACTAACGATGCAAAAGTGGTTCTTAAATTCTTGCACAAGAATATTTTTACAGGATTTGGCACGCCTAGAGCTATTATAAGTGATGAAGGTAGTCACTTTTACAACAGATCAATTACAGCTCTCATGAAAAAATATGGGGTCAACCATAAGGTAGCAATGACATATCATCCCCAAACAAGTGGGAAAGTCGAAGTTTCGAACAGGGAGGTGAAGAGAATCTTAGAGAAGGTAGTAAAACTGAATAGAAAAGACTGGTCTCTCAGATTGGACGATGCACTATGGGCCTACCAGACTGCATACAAAACACCAATTGGTATGTCACCATATCAGTTGTTCTACGAGAAATCATGTCACCTACCTGTGGAGTTACAACATAAAGCCTACTGGGAAATTCAGAAACTTAACTTCGATCAAGCAACTATGGGTGAAAAGAGACTATTTCAGTTAAATGAGTTCGATAATTCTGACTTCAAGCTTACGAGAACTCTAAGTTATACAAAGAAAAGGTCAAGAAATGGCATGACCAGAAATTTATACAAAGAACGTTCGAACCGAGGCAATCAGTGTTATTATTCAACTCAAGGTTGAGGTTGTTCCGAGGGAAACTAAAATCAAGGTGGTCGGATCCATATACCATCAAAAGAGTTTTCTCACATGGCGTCGTTGAACTCAACAGCAGGAATCCCTTGGAAACGTTCAAGGTCAACAGTCAAAGGCTATAGAATTATTGGGGTGGCGAATCCAACACGGATGTCATCACAATCACACTAGCCGACGTACCATAAATAGGGAGTAGTTAGGCTGAACGACTTAAAATAAAGCGCTAATTGGGAGGCGACCCAATCGTATTTTTATTCTTCGTATTTCTATCCATGCTAGTAAGATTATAAGTTTAGAATAATTAGGATATAATAAGTTCATTAAATAATTATTTAAGTTGTATTGTTCTTGATAACCTTACCACCATGCTTAAAATCGTTAAACATTTACTCATAATTATGTTTAATGGTATTTCAGGTACTTAACAATATCATGGAGTGGAATTGGATGGAAGGAATGAACAAAACAAGGTACTTTAGCAGACCACACCCCCGCCGGGCAGGGATCCTGATTGAATTAATAGAACGTATGCCCGCCGGGGCGGGTCTTTTAGGAGTATTACCCCCCGCCGGGGCGGGGGTCTGAATATGAAACAACAAGTTCGGCAGTTATACACAATTTTCACCACAATTTCAATATTTTCAGATGCCAATTTTAAACACTGCCACAAAACAAGGGTTAATTGTCATGCCCATATTATCCCTATATTCTGACTGATCAATTAAATAACAAATAAAATTAGGTAGGTCATACTAGCGAATGATTTACCCGTCTCTCCCTCCTAGTTCTAGTCTCACATCTCAGCCAGTGATCATATCCCTAAGCTTTGATACTAACTGTGACGCCCCCAAAATAGATATACATCACCCATCTTGGGTCTCCAAAAATATGTTACAGAATTCAAATACAAATTTCCTTATACAATACGATAAAAAAACGCAGCTGAGAGTTTTTACACGAATATTTTCTAGTGGACAGTATTCAAACTCAAATGGAGTCCTCATTACAATTATTATCACACTATTTTATAAAATAGTGAGGACTACTACATCCACAATCTCAGATCATCACTCCGTTCCCCGACTATTTTCGGCTACGTTTTTATTTCCTGAAGAGAACAATGAAAGTAAAAGGGTGAGCTCAACTAGCCCAGTAAAAAATATTATGAACTAAGATAATGCAGAATAAATTATCATTAGCCTTCAATAATTTTAAACTGATAAAATATAATAGACATCAAGTTTAACTGTAGTGGAACAAGCAATCCATTAGAAAAGTCAAGTAGAGCATGATATCTACTATCTTCTATGATTTAAAAAGTTTATTATCAATTTTATCGTTGAGACTCAACTAAATAAATAATCTACATCACTGAATTATCCATGCACTACGGGCCAAGGATATTCATTAGTATCACCAATGGTCATGATCATACCAACAACTGTCCATCAATGCACTACGTGTAAGACCCCGAATTTTACAAAATGAAAATATTCAATTTTTATAATTATTATTCTATTTAGTAAATGATTAAATTGAGAAAGGGTTAAAGTTAAGGATGACGTGTGAAAATTTTACAAAGTAAGCAAATTGATATAAAATATTCGTTGTGTCGGAAAATATTCATTTTAACCTGGAATATTCGTACGAAGACATAATCATTGGTGGACCCCACAACGAAAGTATTGTCGTAGTTCAAAAATGACAGAAATATCTTTTTATAAAAATAACGGTGAAACTTTTACCGTTAAACTGTTGAACTACCCGGTAATAAAAGTATAGTAATACGCGTGGTTGTATAGTAGCACACGATATTGTACATTATCTTTGATTATTGATGCTTACGTGAGAAGTCACTCAGTTATACTCAATTATTGATACAGTAATTGCAGCATAATATCTCTCATATTATTGATTCAATTATTGTCACAGTATCATCTGCATAATATTTATTATTATTAAATCAATAATTGAGACGACAAAGTTATTCATATTATTATTTGCAATATTGACAATGTTTAAAAAGTTCTGTCAAGGAGAGGTTTGGTCACCTAATTGCGCGCCAATAGGGAGAAATCCTTATCGGAAAGCCTTTTCTTTCCAGGAAATGATCTGGTTGTTAAATATTGCGAGTTATAATATTAATGATGAATAAGTTTGTGTTGATTAAAGATGAAATTGATAGTTCTATTGTGTTGGGATTATTAGTGTTGGTGGAAATCGATATTTATTTCGATAATAATTGATGTCTAGAGGTTATATTGACCAATCGGGTAATTAATCGGATAAATAAGCAATTAATTACTATTAATTCACATGCTTATAACTATTTGTTCACATGTGTGTACTATTGAGTCACATGCATGTACTATTAGGGGAGGTGGTGCAAGATTGATAATACTTACATGACTAGATTAAAAATGGAGGTATAGATGAAGGTACTATATTGTAATTATTTTTTTACATGTACAGAACTATTGAGTCACATGATTGTACTATTGATTAACATGATATACTATTAGGGGAGGTGGTGCAAGTTTGATAATACTTGTAGGACTAAATTAAAAATGAAGGAAAAGATGAAGGTATTATACTGTAATATTTCAAGTCCCAAAACGTGCAATTATTCGAAACTATATTTTTTTATAAATAGAAGCTCATTCTTCCTTCATTATCACCAATTCACTAAGACTCACAAGAGCAATTATAGAGAGAAAGAAGAAGAAAAGTCTGCTACTTCACTATTCCAGTATCCAGTCTTCTTCTGAGGTAAGGGGTATTATTTATTTCATATTCTGAAGAGAAATTATTTTTCGTATTCGTATGAATATTATTTTAGTTTAATATTCGTAAAGGGTATTATTTCTTTCGTATTCATGAAGAGAGTTATTTTCTTTCAATACTCGTAAGGGTTAATATTCCATTCTTTATTATTCTATTAAAATAACATGTATACGCGGACTACCGTATGTATGGTGAAATTCTTCTGTTATTCCATTATTTATTATTCTGTTGGAATAACCTATATACGCATACTACTGTATGCATGGTGAAATTCTTCTGTTATTCCATTCTTTATTATTTTGTTGGAATAACCTGTTTATGCGGACTACTATATGAATGGTGAAATTCTTCTGTTATTTCATTCTTTATTATTCTGTTGGAATAACCTTTCTACGCGGACTACTGCATGCATGGTGAATGACCCTTCGTATTCATTCTTTATTATTTTGTTGAAATAACCTGTCTACACGGACTACCGCATGCATGGTGAATGACCATTCGTATTCATTCTTTATTAAATTATGGAAATGATCTGTCTACGTGGATTACCGCATGGCGGGTGAAAATCCATTTGCAGTTTCGTATATTCTATTATACTCATATGAGATATCATTTCTTTTGTACTCGTAATGGATATTATTTTCTTTTGTATTTTCCTTTTATGAGTATTATTCATGGAGTAATGAGTTACTATTTACGGGTTACTATTCACCCGATTACTATTCACTCGAATAATATTCACTCGGGTATTCAGGACACTTTTCGTGCCAGAGTACTATTCACGAGTTACTATTCACAGATTATTATTCACATGGTTATTATTTACTAGAATATTATTTACTCGGCTATTTGGGGCACTTTTCATACCGAGGTATTATTCCCTGAAGTACTATTCACAGGGTACTATTCACCTGAAAAATATATTTCTTTTTTATCCAAATTATTTTTGATACATGAATATTATCCTTGAATTTTACTCCACAAAGCAGTATCATGTTGATAATTTAGATATTTTTAAACTCTGGATAAATTTAAAGTCTTTAATATTTATCCTTGATTTCTTTTGATTAATGCTTATATCATTGTCATCATCTTCATGCTTATATTGTGATGAAAGTCATCTTTGGCTTACGTGCATAGATGGACTGTTGATTGGTATGATTATGACCAGGGATCATTCGGTATAATCATGACCGTAATGTTGCAAATGATGTGATAAAAGTCCTCATTGGCCCGTTGTGCATTGATGGACAGTTTTTGGTATGATCATGACCATGGGTTCTCTTTGGCCAAGGGTGCAAAGATGAATTGTTTTATGGCGTGATCATGACCGTTGATGAAAACACGATTATCCTTAGCCCGTAGTGCATGGATAATTCATGGTCGTGATACTAATGAATATCTTTGGCCTGTAGTGCATGGATAATTCGGTGATGTGGATTATTTATTGTGCAGAGTCTCAGTGATAAAATATTGATAATAAACTTTTAATTCGTAGAAGATAGTAGATATCATGCTCTACTTGACTCTTCTAAAATACAGTTGCATGTCTTTGCCCTGTAGTGTAAGGATGAACTGTTAATGAATATCTTTGGTCCGTAGTGCAAAAATAAATTTATTAGTATGATTATGAACAGGAACTGTGATTTGGTATAACCATGATCTTTGATGTTTCAGGTAAAGACATGTGATGAAAATTATCTTCGTCCTGGGTGCGAAGAGGAACTTAGAACCACAATTATGATTATGAGTTATTCACATAATTGTAGACAAGAATTATTGATTGATGTTACAGGGATAAAACATTGTTGGTGGACTTTTAACATGGAGAAGATAATAGACTTTATGGTCTATTTGACTCTTCTAATGGATTGTTCGTTCCGCTGCAACTAAGGTTGGAAAGTTTTATCATCTACCATATGTTCTAAATCTCTGATTTATTACTGACGAAGGCTATTGATAATTTAATTATCTTTAGTCATGATATTCTTTACTCGGCTAGTTGTACTCACCCTTTTGCTTCACAATTCCTTTCAGGTAATAAGAGTGTAGCTGGGTCGAGCGGAGGTAACAGAGGATTAGAACGATGGTCTATAGCTGTTGAGGTTCTCCTTAAACAGTATGGAAATAATTTTATTGAGAACTTTAGATAAGTGTATTGTATTTTTATACGACATTTAACAGTTATATTTGGTGAATCAAATAGGGTGAGGCGAACCCAACTTTGGAAGGGTATTTTGCCACTATCATACGAGATGTCTAATGACATACGACTTCGTGTTATCATAAGACAGGGTTATGCACATCCACTTACTGAGTATATCTACGAGCACTACCTATATAATCTTGGAGTTTGGTTAAAGTATAATTCTGAATTGGAGACAATGGAGATAATTATATGTCAAGAGAAGACTCACCATTGGAAAGAACATGATAGTAATCTGCTCGTTTTTCTTTGGGGACTATTGGGTCAACCAAGGATAATTCTCGAGTCATATGATATCTATTATAACTTAGATGCATGGCCTCCCATGTACGAAGGTTTCCTTGAGCATTTTCCTAAGATTTAATTTCTAAAATAATTATTGATTGTACTTTTATGTAAAGTACCATTTTAAGGTGTTGTGGTCGAGGCACCATGAGAGTTACATATATTTGTATTAAACTCACAACTTATGTGTTGTTGTACTCTGCATGACAGTTCAAAAGTTGTATAAATAAAGTTTGTATTTGATTTCTGTAGTGTGATATCTGGCGACTCAAAATGGGTCGTGTGTCACACTACGGGCCAATGATGACTTTTATCACATCATTTGTAACATTACAGGTCATGATCATACCGAATAATCTCTGGTCATAATCATACCTATTAACAGTCCATCTATGCACTATGGCCAAAGAGGACTTTCATAACAATATAAGTATGCGGATGATGACAATGATATAAGAATTCAATTAAATGAGAGTAAGGATAAATTTTAAAGATTTATAATTCAATTTATCCAGAATTTAATAATGTCCAAATTGTCAATATGATACTGCTTTCTAGATTAATATTCAAGAATAATATTGTATCAAAAATAATTTGGACAGAAAAGAAATTAATTTTTAACATGAATAGTACTTCGTGAATAGTATTTCTTGAATAATACTTCATGAATAGTACCCCGTGAATAGTACTTCGGCATGAAAAGATTAAACTTTAACAAGAATGTTCAGAAAAATATCCTTGTGAAACGATACTAGATAAAGCGCAAATTTCAAGGATATTCTACTAATTTCAAGGAGTATAGAAGCAATACTTAACAACATGAGTGTAGAATTCAGAATCTGAAACGAAATAATATTACTTGCATACTACAGATTATGGAAGAAAATATTAGTTAATACGAATATTGAACAAAAATAATTTCCATTATGAATACGAAATAAATAATACCACTTACCTTAGTAGGAGATTGGATACTGCAATAGTGTAGTAACACAATACTCTTCTTCTTTCTCTCTGATTCTCTCTCTAAAGAATTTTCTTGTGAGTCATAGTGAATTAGTGAGAATGAAAGAAGAAATAAGCTTTTATTTATAGAAGATTTCTAGCTTAGCCCTTGCAATGTGAAGAGGCAAGTGGCTTGACGACTGGTGATGTGAAAAGAAAAGTGGTTTGACGCCTGTAATGTGAAACAACAAGTGGTTTGATGCCTGTAATGTGAAACAACAAGTGGTTCGACGTCTGTAATGTGAAATGACAAGTGGTTCGACGCCTATAATGTGAAACAACAATTGATTCGACGTCTGGTAAAGGCAAATACTATTGGCAAAAGTGACTCTTAGATGATGACATATGGGCCCCATAGAATAAACCAAACTTACAACAAACGTCTCATAACAGACTTCTTATTTATATCAAAGATTGAATAAATATTTACCACAAATTATTTTATCTTCAATCAACACATTTTTTAATCTTTCAACTATTATTCATCATTAATATTATAACTCACAATATTGACAACCAGATCATTCTCAGGAAAGAGGGGGCTTTTCAATAAGGACTTCTCCTTATTGGTGCGCAATTAAGTGACCAAACCCCTTTCCTCGACTGAATTTTCTAGACGTCGTCAATAATGCAAATAATAATATGAATATCTTTATCGTCTAACCTATTGATTTAATAATATAAAATATTGTGCAGATGATACTGTGACAATAATTGAATCAATAACGTGAGATATTATGCATCAATTACTGTATCAATAATTGAGTATAACTAAGTGACTTCTCACGTAAGCATCAATAATCAATATCGTGTGCTATTATACAACCACACGTATTACTTTAGTTTTATCACCGGGTATTTCAACAGTTAACGGTAAAACTTTTGCTGTTATTTTTATAAAAAGATAATTCTGTCGTTTTCTAACTCCGACAATAATTTTGTTGTGGGGTCCGTCAATGATTGTGCCATCGTACGAATATTCTACGACAACAAGAATATTTCCCGACCAAACGAATATTTTATAACAACTTGCTTACTTTACAAAATTTATAAATAATACCCACAACTATAACATTATATTAAATCCACACCATAATATTCAAAATGATATTTAGAGAAAGATAATCTTTATTTATGAAAGTTGGGGTCTTACAACTTGTCTTCTTAAAACATATTTTTAATAACATTTCTCAATAATATTATATCTCACAATATTAACAACCAGATCATTCTCGGGAAAGAGGGGGCTTTGCGATAAGAATTTCTCCCTATAGGCACGCAATTAGGTGACCAAACCCCTTTCCTCGACAGAACTTTCTAGACATCGTCAATAATGCAAATAATAATATGAATAACATTGTCGTCTCAATTATTGATTTAATAATATAAAATATTGTGACAATAATTGAATTAATAACATGAGATACTATGCAGCAATTATTGTGGCAATGATTGACTAAAACTGAGTGACTTCTCACGTAAACATCAATAATCAATGATATTGTACAATACTGTGTGCTATTATGCAACCACGCGTATTACTGTACTTTTACCACCGAGTATCTCAACAGTTAACGATAAAAATTTTGTCGTTATTTTCATAAAAAGTTATTTCTTCAACTTTCTAACTCCGACAGTAATTCCGTTGTGGGGTCCACCAATGATTGTGCCATCGTACGAATATTCCCCGGCCAATCGAATATTTTATAACAACTTGCTTACTTTACAAAATTTATAAATATTACCCACAACTATAATATTATATCAAATCCACACCATAATATTTAAAATGCTATTTAGAGAAAATTAATCTTTATTTATAAAAGTTGGGGTCTTACATGCATACCCTTTATGAATTCTACACCTCCCCAGCAGAGTCGCCAAAGAAATGTAGGCAAGAAAAAGGTACCTTGCTAGGGTTAGAGTTTTGTGTTGGCTGAGGAAGAGAGAAATCTACAAAGAGTACGTAATTGATTGGTGAATTCAAGAGGGGAGAAGAACAGGTGATCGATTACTCCAATGACACGTGACAGGACTCTTAGGATCCGAGAACCTTGTTAGGGTAGCAAGGATCCAGAGAGTCTTCTTGAGTGATTCGGGTTGAGAGAGTCTTCAAGTCCTCCAAAAGTCTAAAAGTCCAAAAAGAGGTCCCCTTCATTCATAGGATGGAAGGGGTATTTATAGAGTTTCTTGGAATTTAAGTAATCACATGCCATGCACATGTCTTCAAGGAAATTCCAGAAATACCCTTTAGTCATTAGAATAATGACCATATCGCTCTATCTTTCTAGCCACCAATCTAATCCCTCAATCAATTACCAAAATGAGTCGCCTCCACGAGTCTTCTGCCTCAGGACACATGGATGCTTCTCTCGGGTCTAACACATTTATTTTTGACTTTTTTCGTCATTCATTTAATTACATTGTGAACCCTAATTTGTACATTTAATTAGGTCATGAGAACCCTAATTTGTACTGTGACAACCCGAGAAATTAGACAATTTATGAGAATTTTAAATGATTGATTTAAGGTTAAATAATAGACCTAGACAGAAAATAAGTGTATGCGTTTAATGTTATTGAGAAGGAATTTTGAGGGTTTCAAAATTTTGTGAAGGATATAGGTGAATTATTCAGGATTAAGGATTTATGTGATTATGTTCTGTGTATATGGTTAATGATGTGTTCAGAATGTGGTTAAGGGTCATGGGTTGATCAGATAATTTATATCTGTAACAAACCCTAAATTTATATTAAGAAAACTCTAACGTCTAATAAGAAACCCTAGAAATCGGTTCTGGAAACCATAGTTTCAGTTCTGGGAAATCCGAAACCCTAAATCAGATATTGAAAACCCTAGATTGGAAATGCAATGTTATGTACAAGGTTAAACATCATTAATATTAAATTAATTAGGGAAAACCCTAATGAAGTACTGGAAATCTTAATTGATTGTTTGGAAACCCTAATACCAGATCTGAAAACCCTAGTTTCAGATTCTGATAAAGTGAAACCCTAATCTGGAATTATAACGGAGAATTATAATGCTTATGTGGTATTAATTAAGTACTAATTAGGGTAAAGGTTGATTAATTTACAAACCCTAATTTTCAATTTATGGAACCCTAATTGTTCCGTCAGAAACCCTAATGCTCAATTGTGGATTTAATTGCTAAAATTGGCAATGTTAATTAGGAAATATAAATCCTAATTGTCAAGTTATTAGAAACCCTAATCTAATTAGGAAATATAATTTCAAAAATTGAAATATTATTTTTTTCTATTTAAAACCCTAGAATGTGGTTTTGAAACCTAATGTACAATTTGACCCTAATTGTTTATTAGCAATTTTAATTAGGATAAATTGGTCCTAATTAGCAAAGAATGATTCATGATTAGGAGATTATGAAATAATTAGGAAGCCCTAATTATAAGTTAGAAATTTAAAATTTTCTATTTTAAATTTAATTAGAAAATTTTTAAAAAATACAAGTTGCTAAATATTTGAGGGATAAAATATAAACCCTAAAGGGTTAAAACTTAAACCCTAAATTGTCCAAACCCTAAAACCCTAAGGGTTTGTATCAAATGACCATTCTAGAATTAAAATGGTATGCTAAAGGTCATTTGGATTTTTTGTCACATTATTTTTATATATATATATATAGCTAACTTGCATATCTTGCAAAATCTATGGGTTGGTGAACAACCCTAGAGCTATCCTAGCCTAGCCATGTGCTAAAAAAAAAAAACTCCAGCAAATCAGCCCTTTTTCAACACCATTCATGCATCTAGCAATTATATATAAAGAGTTAGAGAGAGAAAAGTGTGCTTGTTTTGCTCATTTTTTTCACAACCATCATTCAAGACCTTCTCTTTCAAACACCTACGAAATTTAGTGCTAAATCAGTCATATATTGAAGCCCCACATTTACCCACAACAGATCAGAAACATAGAATCAAGAATTAATGCATAAAGGTATAAACCCTAACCAAGAAATTCGATCTTTGATCCTTTGATAAATGTTATGTTTTAGTGTTTAAACATGTATTATATAGTGTTAAATGATGATCTGTGTTGTCAAAACACAAACCCATAACATCAAAGTGCTCGGATTTGACATTTTAAGGAATCTGGAAATCTGGAAATTTATGGTTTGACAGTCGAATGTCAGTAGCTCTAGATCTGTCTATGTTATAGATATTTGATGTTTTATTGTTTGGATATATAGTTTGATATGAGATCTTTCATTTCCAACTTGAATCAAGTCCAGATCTTGTCTAGATCAAAAGTTATGATCGGTCAAACCTAGTTGACCAAACACGAAATTTGTTTTCTGGGCAAACCCAGAAATTTCCAGAATTTCTGACAAGTTTTCTTTAGCCTCTGATCTTGCATCTGACATGTGTTTTAGCCAAGTTGTTGATTGTTTATTGTAGTTTGGTATATAGATTACATGTTAAAGTAATTAGAACACCTAGATCATAACTGGAACGGAAGGAAATTAAGGTCAAAGTAGCTTTGACCGACTGTTCTTGACGAAATCTGGAAAACCCAGAAATCGTGAAGAACAGTGTCTGATCTATACTTTGACCGGAGCATATCTTGTTGAACTGTTGTTGTTGAACTCATATCGTGTTAGGTAATTCTTCCTTGATATAAGGACTATAGACAGAAACCATAAAACTATTAAACTAAGGACCAGAAGCATAGGATTTGTTAGCCACAAAGTGGTCATTTGGAATTGTCTGGATTTCTGGAAAACCCAGAAATCCCAACAAGCCTCTGACAGCAACTTGGCAAGCTTAGATCTTGCTGTGATGTTGTGTTATGATTGAGATTTTGGTTGGATGTTGTAGTGTTACATACTTACTATACTATCACACTTCAAACGAACCCATAAACTGATCGGAACCCAGATTAATTGTTGGTCAAACGTGCACCCTAGAACTCACGTCTGTCAGTGTTCTTGAGCCAAGAACACCAACGGCGACAGGCAAGTGTCGCTAAAGACCTATAGCGACAGTTTATTTATTATTTTTCCGGAAATTAATTTAAAATTAAAAAAATAGTTTTTAATTATTAAAAATACAAAATAAATTATAAAAAATTATTTTAAAGTCTGAAAAATAGTTTTTAACTATTTTGAGTATATTTTGAAAATATTTAATATTTTTGGAATATAAATTGTATTTATTAATTTAATTATAATATTAAATCAATTATTTAAAAATAGTTTTTAATTCATGAAAAATCATGAAAAATAATATTATTATAAAAGAAAATATTTTAAGTTATTCTTGATAACTTTTGATATTTTGTGATAAAATTCATTAATAATTTATTATTAATGGTAAATTGTTTATTTAATATATATATTAAATAAATTATGGAAAAATGGAATTAATGCTTTATAAATTATATAAAAATGATTTAAGTGTTATAAAAATATTTCAAGTTATAAACTGTAACTTTTGATATTTTGGCATGAAAATATTAATATTTTAATATTAATATTAATTATCGAATAATGGATTTAAGTTTTTAAAATTCATATAACTGTGATTTTAAGGTATTAAAAATACTTTGATATATTATAATTATATTATAATATTATGTTATGATTTTCATTAATATTTTATATTAAATAAATATTAATGATCAAGGTATTAAGTGGTATTTAATTCATTTAAATACGGTTTTAAGGATTGAAAAATGTTGATAAATGGTAATAATTATCCGAAAGTTATTACGAGCCTAGGAAAAATGTTTTGTCTGGTTAGAAATTATCTGTGATAATTATTAACTGTTAAGTCAGAGTTTAATTGAACTTAAACTCGATATTCGTCCTGACTAGACCGTCGGAATGATAGAATTGTGTCGGTTCCAACTTAGACTACAATAGTTTGACTTGATACCTAGTCTTATGTGCTGTAAAGACTGAAAGGGTTATGTAGTAATGTGTTTAGGTTATTTTGTGGATATAAATATAACAGTAATATACTGTGATGATATTATTCTAATATTGGAGATCTATATTATTAATATTAGGTCTTCGGGTAAAGCGTTATAAATTGCGTTGCGGTAATCAACGGTGCAGGCAAGTTTTTCAGTTCTATTATGTTTGTGGATGAAATGTGTTATGTGTTAAATTACATATTATGCTCTATGAATTGTTAAAAGTCAAAATATGACTAAGTTAATTGGGTTATGGAACTCAATCAATATGTGATTACATGTTGTATGATGTAACTCGATAAATTAGAAATGTATAATGCATGAATTAATGTTTTGTAAGAAACTATTGATGCATGTAGGATATGTTTAGTAAAGAATATATGTTGCATGCAGATATGCATATTAAAGGAAATGTAGTGCATATAGAATTGTGTGCTATGTGAAACATGATAGATTGTTAAATTTGCTGGGCTGTCGAGCTCAATCTTGCAAACATAAACTTTTTGCAGGTTAATGATGTTAGACAATATTATTTGCTATACGGATGATGAAGATTGAGCGATGCATAAAATGAATACATTTTTTTGATTTAGAAATGGTATAGATCTATGATTGATAGTTTTATCAAATGATAATTTTCAGCTATGTACAGTTTGAAATGTTGAATAGATAAATAAGATTTATTTTGAATTGAGAATAGATATGATTCTTAAATAAATGAATCATCGATAGAAAAGATAATGCCAAGATCAGCTTGGGATATCATGTGCAGCTACTTTGTAAAATATATATATATATATATATATATATATATATATATATATATATATATATATATATATATATATATATATAGTTTGATAAATGTATTATAAAGATTATGAATTGTATTTAAGTTAAGGTTACTCGACCTTGGGGATAAGTGTGTAAAGTTTAATGTATAAATAATTTATGTTTATATCTTCTGCAATTAGTGAAAGAATTAGTGTACCGAATTCGCGGTGATTTGGGGCCCGGATTCGGGGCTACTACAGTTGGTATCAGAGCTGTTGGTTATGAAGCTTAGGCAGTAATACCTAAGACCAATAACCGCAGTGATTAGGATTAAGTATTAACTCAAATAGATTTAGTGTATCGGTAAGATTCAAAGATGAATCTCGACGAGTGTAAAGACACAGAGTTCCCTAACTCTGACAATAAAGTTGAATAGTAATGGTGAATAGATCGAGTCTAAAAGACTGAAAGTGCAGGGATAGAAGATCGTAAAACAAAACGATCATAGTGCATAGAAATAAATCGTAATATATACGATAAGATCACCCCGTGATCTGATAAGGTTATGATGTGGGAAAAGAATCAATCTGATGATTGAAAAGTTTACGGCAAGATGCTGTGTATCAGTTGTACTATGAAATTGTACTATGAAAACTCATGAAAGAGTTATGGATTATGAATACGGATTAAATGAAATTCGTATAGAAAAAGGTGTTAAGATTAGGTGGGGATTTCAATGAGGACTTATGTCGCCAGCTGAGTTGTATGATTCCTTGTATGGGCGGGGAATTTGTACTTGGTTTTAGAATCACTTAGCTTCCTGGTCGATGTAGTGGTTAGGTTGACCAATTCTTTGTATGGGCGGGGAATTGTTCACTTAGCTTCCTATATTGATTAGTGGCCGAGTTTGGTTTGACAACCACTTAGTTTCTGGCATTGATAATCATTGAAATGTTTGTGTCGCGCTATTTGCTATATGCGTGTTAAGAGGGTGATTCCTTTCTCATGTGTATAACAGATAGATAGGTCATAGGTAGAGAATACAGGTTTAAGTACGAGTTCTTAAAACTCATACTTATGTGACATACTTGACGCATAGTTATATGAAATGTTTATGAACCCCTCAGCGAATGGACGCCAAAGGTCTGTCTAGGAAAGTTCGTGAACTCATATGATTGTGGCAATTTATGGACTCATAAGTGTGGTTTTATGAACTGGGTATAGTTATGTGTGAATGGAGTATTGAGGATAATAGGAACAGATAGAATGTTTAAGCATATGATCATTAGTGGAGAATTAGGTTTTCCTAAACCTCTATCTATGCTAGATTTCGAAATTTTGACATCAAGCTAAATACGCACTATGTGCCTTTTAAAATAAAAAAAACTGTTTTTATTTATCACTTATGCACCATGTGACCTGGTGCAGAGATGATAAAAAATGATGGAGTTATCAATGCAGAATTACTTGGTGTTGGATGTGATCTAAGAATCGTCAGCCCATTACAGTATGATGTAGTATAACAAAGTCACAAAATGACGAAATCGTCAACGGACTGTTAGATACAGTGCGGCATCATGACGTCATTCTCAAAAATGTTTTATTGAAAGAAATTTCCCAAACTAAATTGTTTTTCTTTGGAATCAAATAAGACTGAGGTAAAATTTTTGTGCCTTTGGGCAGTGATGGGAAAATAGATAAAATCAGTACTTGGCAAGTACAGGGCATATCGGGCTAATCACCTTTTTGTGTCCGTAAGTAATGACGGTTTGCGGATGAATTTCCATAAAACCTTTGTGAAAATGAAAAACAAACAGTCTGTACGATTCCTCAGCACAGTTTTAAAATTTTTACCCTTGTGAGTGGTGTATTGGGTAGCATGTGAATGGTGTAAGGTGCTCGATGTAAGGTGTAAGGTGAATTTTGGGGACGAAATTCTTAGAAGGAGGGGTGAATGTGACAACCCGAGAAATTAGACAATTTATGAGAATTTTAAATGATTGATTTAAGGTTAAATAATAGACCTAGACAGAAAATAAGTGTATGCGTTTAATGTTATTGAGAAGGAATTTTGAGGGTTTCAAAATTCTGTGAAGGATATAGGTGAATTATTCAGGATTAAGGATTTATGTGATTATGTTCTGTGTATATGGTTAATGATGTGTTCAGAATGTGGTTAAGGGTCATGGGTTGATCAGATAATTTATATCTGTATCAAACCCTAAGTTTATATTAAGAACGACAGCGTTCGGTTAGAAAACTCTAACGACTAATAAAAAAACCCTAGAAATCGGTTCTGGAAGCCCTAGTTTCAGTTTCTGATAAAGTGAAACCCTAATCTGGAATTATAACGGAGAATTATAATGCTTATGTGGTATTAATTAAGTACTAATTAGGGTAAAGGTTGATTAATTTACAAACCCTAATTTTCAATTTATGGAACCCTAATTGTTCCGTCAGAAATCCTAATGCTCAATTGTGGATTTAATTGCTAAAATTGGCAATGTTAATTAGGAAATATAAATCCTAATTGTCAAGTTATTAGAAACCCTAATCTAATTAGGAAATATAATTTCAAAAATTGAAATATTATTTTTTTCTATTTAAAACCCTAGAGTGTGGTTTTGAAACCTAATGTACAATTTGACCCTAATTGTTTATTAGCAATTTTAATTAAGATAAATTGGTCCTAATTAGCAAAGAATGATTCATGATTAGGAGATTATGAAATAATTAGGAAGCCCTAATTATAAGTTAGAAATTTAAAATTTTCTATTTTAAATTTAATTAGAAAATTTTTAAAAAATACAAGTTGCTAAATATTTGAGGGATAAAATATAAATCCTAAAGGGTTAAAACTTAAACCCTAAATTGTCCAAACCCTAAAACCCTAAGGGTTTGTATCAAATGACCATTCTAGAATTAAAATGGTATGCTAAAGGTCATTTGGATTTTTTTGTCACATTATTTTATATATATATATATAGCTAACTTGCATATCTTGCAAAATCTATGGGTTGGTGAACAACCCTAGAGCTATCCTAGCCTAGCCATGTGCTAAAAAAAAAACTCCAGCAAATCAGCCCTTTTTCAACACCATTCATGCATCTAGCAATTATATATAAAGAGTTAGAGAGAGAAAAGTGTGCTTGTTTTGCTCATTTTTTTCACAACCATCATTCAAGACCTTCTCTTTCAAACACCTACGAAATTTAGTGCTAAATCAGTCATATATTGAAGCCCCACATTTACCCACAACAGATCAGAAACATAGAATCAAGAATTAATGCATAAAGGTATAAACCCTAACCAAGAAATTCGATCTTTGATCCTTTGATAAATGTTATGTTTTAGTGTTTAAACATGTATTATATAGTGTTAAATGATGATCTGGGTTGTCAAAACACAAACCCATAACATCAAAGTGCTCGGATTTGACATTATAAGGAATCTGGAAATCTGGAAATTTATGGTCTGACAGTCGAATGTCAGTAGCTCTAGATCTGTCTATGTTATAGATATTTGATGTTTTATTGTTTGGATATATAGTTTGATATGAGATCTTTCATTTCCAACTTGAATCAAGTCCAGATCTTGTCTAGATCAAAATTTATGATCAGTCAAACCTAGTTGACCGAACACGAAATTTGATTTCTGGGCAAACCCAGAAATTTCCAGAATTTCTGACAAGTTTTCTTTGGCCTCTGATCTTGCGTCTGACATGTGTTTTAGCCAAGTTGTTGATTGTTTATTGTAGTTTAGTATATAGATTACATGTTAAAGTAATTAGAACACCTAGATCATAACTGGAACGGAAGGAAATTAAGGTCAAAGTAGCTTTGACCGACTGTTCTTGACGAAATCTGGAAAACCCAGAAATCGTGAAGAACAGTGTCTGATCTATACTTTGACCGGAGCATATCTTGTTGAACTGTTGTTGTTGAACTCAGATCGTGTTAGGTAATTGTTCCTTGATATAAGGACTATAGACAGAAACCATAAAACTATTAAACTAATGACCAGAAGCATATGATTTGTTAGCCACAAAGTGGTCACTTGGAATTGTCTGGATTTCTGGAAAACCCAGAAATCCCAACAAGCCTCTGACAGCAACTTGGCAAGCTTAAATCTTGCTGTGATGTTGTGTTATGATTGAGATGTTGGTTGGATGTTGTAGTGTTACATACTTACTATACGATCACACTTCAAACGAACCCATAAACTGATCGGAACCCAGATTAATTGTTGGTCAAACGTGCACCCTAGAACTCACGTCTGTCAGTGTTCTTGAGCCAAGAACACCAACGGCGACATGCAAGTGTCGCTAAAGACCTATAGCGACAGTTTATTTATTATTTTTCTGGAAATTAATTTAAAATTAAAAAAAATAGTTTTTAATTATTAAAAATACCAAATAAATTATAAAAAATTATTTTAAAGTCTGAAAAATAGTTTTTAACTATTTTGAGTATATTTTGAAAATATTTAATTTTTTTGGAATATAAATGGTATTTATTTATTTAATTATAATATTAAATAAATTATTTAAAAATAGTTTTTAATTCATGAAAAATCATGAAAATAATATTATAATAAAAGAAAATATTTTAAGTTATTTTTGATAACTTTTGATATTTTGTGATAAAATTCATTAATAATTTATTATTAATGGTAAATTGTTTATTTAATATATATATTAAATAAATTATGGAAAAATGGAATTAATGCTTTATAAATTATATAAAAATGATTTAAGTGTTATAAAAATATTTCAAGTTATAAAATGTAACTTTTGATATTTTGGCATGAAAATATTAATATTTTAATATTAATATTAATTATCGGATAATGGATTTTAGTGTTTAAAATTCATATAATTGTGATTTTAAGGTATTAAAAATACTTTGATATATTATAAATATATTATAATATTATGTTATGATTTTCATTAATATTTTATATTAAATAAATATTAATGATAAATACAGTTTTAAGGATTGAAAAATGTTGATAAATGGTAATAATTATCCGAAAGTTATTACGAGCCTAGGAAAAATGTTTTGTCTGGTTAGAAATTATCTGTGATAATTATTAACTGTTAAGTCAGAGTTTAATTGAACTTAAACTCGATATTCGTCCGACTAGACCGTCGGGATGATAGAATTGTGTCGGTTCCAACTTAGACTACAATAGTTTGACTTGATACCTAGTCTTATGTGCTGTAAAGACTGAAAGGGTTATATGGTAATGTGTTTAGGTTATTTTGTGGATATAAATATAACAGTAATATACTGTGATGATATTATTCTAATATTGGAGATCTATATTATTAATATTAGGTCTTCGGGTAAAGCGTTATAAATTGCGTTGCGGTAATCAACGGTGCAGGCAAGTTTTTCAGTTCTATTATGTTTGTGGATGGAATGTGTTATGTGTTAAATTACATATTATGCTCTATGAATTGTTAAAAGTCAAAATATGACTAAGTTAATTGGGTTATGGAACTCAATCAATATGTGATTACATGTTGTATGATGTAACTCGATAAATTAGAAATGTATAATGCATGAATTAATGTATTGTAAGAAATTATTGATGCATGTAGGATATGTTTAGTAAAGAATATATGTTGCATGCAGATATGCATATTAAAGGAAATGTAGTGCATATAGAATTGTGTGTTATGTGAAACATGATAGATTGTTAAATTTGCTGTGTTGTCGAGCTCAATCTTGCAAACATAAACTTTTTGCAGGTTAATGATGTTAGACAATATTATTTGCTATACGGATGATGAAGATTGAGCGATGCATAAAATGAATACATTTTTTTGATTTAGAAATGGTATAGATCTATGATTGATAGTTTTATCAAATATAATTTTCAGCTATGTACGGTTTGAAATGTTGAATAGATAAATAAGATTTATTTTGAATTGAGAATAGATATGATTCTTAAATAAATGAATCATCGATAGAAAAGATAATGCCAAGATCAGCTTGGGATATCATGTGCAGCTACTTTGTAAAATATATATATATATATATATATATATATATATATATATATATATATATATATAGTTTGATAAATGTGTTATAAAGATTATGAATTGTATTTAAGTTAAGGTTACTCGGCCTTGGGGATAAGTGTGTAAAGTTTAATTTATAAACAATTTATGTTTATATATTCCGCAATTAGTGAAAGAATTAGTGTACCGAATCCACGGTGATTTGGGGCCCGGATTCGGGGCTACTACATGTACTTTGTCCCACAAAAGTCATACCTAGATACTTTCTTCTAATGCGAGAGATGATTATGTAAAAATATTTAAAATACATATAAAAATATCAGTTTCCAAAAACTATCTCCAACAATGTTTTATCATCCTATTGTCAATTAGTACAATCCGAACATTCTTTCAAATTTCCTCAAATTTTAAATTAATATTTGAATATTAATAAAAGGTTTTCAAAAGATTTTAAAAAGTACCTTAAACATGAATGTTATTAGTAGTACATAGAGCAAAAATGAATATTCATGTAGACTTTTGTTGGAATTAGAAAATTTTTATTAAAATAAAGGAACTCGATAAAAAGAAAAGTAGAGGATGAGAAAGGTTTACAAAAAAATTATTTCGCTTAATTCAAGGAATATGCCGAAAATTAGCTATTTTTCAAGCATATAGTGTTCTTTTATTTATTTTAAAGTGTTTTTTTTCATACTAGAGACACTGATATGTAAGTATGAACTTACAATAAAAAAAATCAATGATACAAACCTTAACCCTATCGATTCACCTAAAAATACTAGCCTATAGTCTAGGGGCGGATCCAGTCTCTTAGGTCAATCAGATCAAATTTGAAACAAACAAATCCCAAGAAATAAAAATAAAAATATAGTAAAATAAATTACAATGCTAAATAATATCCAAATATTATTTATAATAACATTTGTCGAGACTTCATTACTAAAATTGTTGTATGATAGTCTCATTTTTATTAGTTACAAAAATCCATAATTAAGCAATTACAAAAAATCACAAATAATTACAAAAAATCTTAAAGTAATTATTAAATTTGTGAAATTATAAATAAAAAATACAACATTATTGAATTTTCTCTAAAGTTGAACAAGTTGGAAGAATTAAGTCATGCCGCTAGGCGAGAAACGGAGAGACAAATAGTATTGTAGTGACTAAGGTAATATATGGTATGAACTTTGAAGAATTTAATACTATATCCATTCTAAAATTAGATATATATTTTAATTTTTTAAAGTTAATTCGCGAAATCATAAAACTCAAATTAATATAAAATTTATCGTTCAAATTTTGAAAACAACAGAGATAATAATTATTAGTATTTTTATAGTTATTTACAATTATTATATTTGTTGTATTAAAACTAAATAACGTCATATCAATTTTGAATTTTAAGATTTCGTGAATTGACTTTAAAAAATCAAAATGAATCTCTAATTTTGAAACAGGGATAATATTTTCAATCTAAACTTTAAAATTTTTATTAAACACCCTAAAAATTTACTCCCACCACCCCATATAAGACCCCAACTTTTTGAATAAAGATGAATTTTCTATAAATATTATTTTTGAATATTATGGAGTAAAATTGATATAATGTTATTGTTGTGGGCAATATTTATAAATTTTGCAAAGTACGCAAGTTGTTATATAATATTCGATTGGTCGGGGAATATTCGTTTTAACAGGAAATATTCGTACGACGACACAATCATTGATGGACCCCACAGCAGAATTATTGTCGAATTGAGAAAACGACAAAAATAGTTTATTAAAAATAATAGCGGAAGTTTTATCATTAATACTGTTGAACTACTCGGTAGTAAAAGTACAGTAATACGCGTGGTTGCATAGTAGCACACGATATTGATTATTGATGCTTATGTGATAAGTCACTCAGTTTTGTTTTATTGGTATTATTAATGTAATAAAATAGAAAAGCTTTTTGTATAAAACAAAATACTTTTATAAAGTTATTAGTTTTATTAGGCTAATAGTAAAATCTTTTTATATAAAATATAATACTTTTATAAAGTTATCTGTTTTATTAGACAATAATTAGAATATATTATATTTTATTATGCATAGTGTTTGTATAGTGCATGCATTGTATTTGCATAGTAAAATCTTTTATAGAGTTATTCGTTTTATTAGATTATAAATATAATATATTATATTTTATTTAAAAGATTTTGCTTTAAATATGGACTGTCAGATTAAAATAAATCAATCTGGACCGTTTATGAGTTAGTTACTATGCAGTCCATTTTTCTATAAATAGAAGCTCATTCCTTCATTATTTCTTACGAATTCACTGAAACTCTAGAGAGATAAACTATAGAAAGAAATAAGAAAAGTATTCTGTTACTTCACTACTCATATATCCAGTACTCTTCTTCTTAAGGTAGGGGATATTATTTGTTGTACTCGTAAGGAGTATTATTTCTTTTGTATTCATGAAAAGAACTTCTGTAATTCCATTATTTAATATTCTGTTGGCATAACCTGTATACGCGGGCTACCCTATACTTGGTAAAATTCTTCTGTTATTGTAATGACTCAGAAAATCCTGTGTAATATTTAATTAATATAATGTCAAATTTTGCGTATGAATTTTTTTTTTTTTGATGTTACTTCTCATTATGACAAAACTATTATTTATTTAATAGTTTATTTAGCATCTTGATTTTTGAAGGATAAAGAAATAATGTACCATCATGAATTATTTAAGAATTATATGGAATAGTCATTTTAATGATATATGTGCTAGCTATTGTTGCTAGAGAAAATAATAGATAAAAGTCCATCTGTTTTAATTTAAAGGTTAAGTTCAGATGACCACCTGGGGTTTGGGCGGTTTTCCACTTAACCACCTGTAGTCAGTAAACCTACATTTAAACACCCGACCTTTTGAGGTGAAGTGAAAAAGTGCTTTCTGTCATAGCTCTGTTAGTTAAATTGTATAAAGACTTAATTACCCTCCTACGTTCAACAACATAAATAGAAAGAAACACAATTGCACCTTCTACGTTCAACTTTCCAATAATCAAAACAATAAGAAGGGAAAGAAGATCTGAAACCGCATTATTATTAATCCCACCATCCTCTCTGTATAAACAACAGGAAGCTCTCTCTCCCCTCCTATTCTCCCACCGGAAAACCTCCCCACCGCAAACCCACCTCCGGGTAGCCTCCAAATGGTTAAACCTCCCCTCCTTTCGCGAGCTTCTGTTCCGAATTCAAAAGCTTCTTTGCAAACAACACAGTGTAATTCAGTAGCCACATGGTCACCGTCAATCTCAATAGTCAGTATTGACTCAATTGCAGCTTTTGACGCTGGTGGATGATCCATTCGCCCAAGTCCGTTCGCTTTAATTTGAGATAATTGATCTAAAAGGCGGTCAAAACCCGACCCTAACAAAAACTCCGACATAGTCGTCGGTAACGGTCTCAAAACCGACCCAGCTCCATCATCATAATACAGCTCGAACCCTCCTCTGTCTTCTCCGGTGGCGGCAGCCGGTTCAGAAGCACCGTTTTCGGTGGTTCCACGGAGAACGATGACCGGATTGAAAGGCGACCGATCCCCACCACTCCTACGGCTACGGTGGATCGCAGGACTCGATCCCTGATCTGAATCTCGCCCTTTTATCTTGCAGATCTGAGAAAAGGATTGAGTGAGGAGAAAGAGGGGCTGTGGGGGAATCGATTAGGGGAATAAAGGAGTGAGAATGTTCTCGTCAGTTTTGAGAGGGAGGACGCATGGAGTGAGAAAAGAGAGAGATGAATGAGGTTTGAGGAAGATGAAGGGTAATTCGGACATTTAAATATCTTTTTTGACTGTTATAGTTCTTTCTCACGCGCTTTTCGCGTTTGACTTACACGCACGGTTAAATTGGATGAAAAATGTAACGTTTTCACTTCAACTCAAAAGGTCGGGTGTTTAAATGTAGGTTTACTGACTACAGGTGGTTAAGTGGAAAACCGCCCAAACCCCAGGTGGTCATCTGAACTTAACCCTTAATTTAATAAGAGTCCATATTAAGACATTGGGCCTTATTAAATTTTACTAATTATACTCGTAAGCCTTTTCAATTAATTTGAAAATGAGTTGAGTCTATAAGAAGATAATGAAAGGCCAATTCTAACCTATTTTCTAGCCCAATTCTGCAGGCCCAATTATTAACAAGAGTGGATTGGTTCAAGCCCCAAATCATGAGTTGTCAAAACCCAATCCTGTAAACTCATGGGTGTGTAGTAAGATAACTGCTTCAAACTAATTTCCTTAACATGGCCTGAATACTCATTTAGATGGCAAGTCTATGAGGCCTAAGTTAGTTCTTAACTGGTTGTTAGTACAGTTAAGAGTAGTTAGCAGGTAAGTTAGTTTGGCTAACAAACAAATAACAGGTCAGCTACACTTGCAGAGGATAAGGTAGCAAGTAAGCTAAGGTCTGCTAGGGTGGCTGGGTAAGGGCCAAATTAGCTAGGCTAGGACTGAGTGCAGCTGCTTGGTAGGGTGGCTGAGTAGGGGCCAACTAGAGGTGATGTGAGTAACAGTAGAAGTAGCTAGGCTCAACCATAAAAGGCCAAGTTTATTGCCCAAAACTAATTAGCTTCATCACCTAACTGAGTCCAAAAGAAATAGCAGTAACGATCATATAGAGTGATCATATAGAGTGAGAGTGAAGAGTACGGCTAGAGGAAGAGGAAAGGTTGGGCAGTACAACTCCATTGTAACCATTCAAATCAACAAGTAAGCATTCTGGCCTTCCTAATCCTTCGTTCTTATTCCTTTAAGTGTTAGCAATTAGACTACTAGTGGCTAAGTAACATAAATGACTGTTGTGAACTGCTGTGATTAAGACTGCTAAGATTAGTTATTTGCTTCTTGTTGTTTAAGCCATACGGCTGGGGCACTAAGCTAGAGATCATGTAATATATACATATATAAGGACTGCACCCCAACTGCTTGATAAAATGTTTGTAGAAGGGTTGTTGGTATCAACTGTGTTAAATATGAGTACAGTCGAGCCAAATTCTATGCCAATATTATATATTGAAGTCCTAAAGATACAAAGGTGCTAAGAGGGAAGTTTTTGCATGAACATAAGATGTTATAACTGATTGTATACCAGTCCATATATGAACTAAGCATTTAACTATGACTGAGCCATTGTTTTAAGGATTTTGTATGCCAGACTAAAGATTGATAATGATTGATTTGGTATAAGCTATTCTATGTCATCCAAACATATACTATGCATATAAAAGAAATAGTATAAGCTTCTATGTGCACACTTATGCTATCTTTGTAAGCATGTTGGTAAATCATGTTTGTTTTTGAAGTTAAATACCAAAGAGGGCTGGGTTGACCTAAAACATAAAGACCATGACTTAGATGCTTTAAAACATTAAAAGATGGTAGATAGAAGGTACATGTGTGAGGAAGACATATATATTAGTGCTTGCTACCATTTGGTGTAATAAGCCTTGCCTAAAATGTTTGTCTAAAACTGTATGACTACGGAAAAGATTCAAATGAACCGATAATGTATAAAAATCTCACAAGATCGACAAAAGAGTTATGCTGATCTTCATCGAAAGGACGTGAAATTCGATATAGGAGATCACATGTTGTTATGTGTTGCTCCATGGAAAGGAGTTACGAGATTTGGAAAGAGAGGAAAGCTCAATCCTTGATTTATCGGCCCATTTTTAATCCTCGATCAAATAGGAACTGTGGCCTATAGACTCGCTTTACCGCCAAGTATGTCTCGTGTTCATAACGTTTTTCACATATCCATGTTACATAAATATGTGGAAGACCCGAACCACATTATTGAGTTAGAACCGGACAAAATAGTGAAAGATTTGACGTATGAAGAGGTTCCTGTTCAAATCTTGGATAAGAATGAACATATTCTACGCTCCAAGGTTATACCTCAAGTCAAAGTTTTTTGGAGAAACCACGATGTTGAGGAAATGACCTGGGAGATAGAATCCGAAATGAAGTCAAGGTATCCTTACCTCTTCGATATACCAGGTACGTACCCTCATTTCGAGGGCTAAATTTCATAAGAAGGGGAGGTTGTAAGACCCCAACTTTTTGAATAAAGATAAATTTTCTATAAATATTATTTTTGAATATTATGGAGTGAAATTGATATAATGTTATAGTTATGAGTAATATTTATAAATTTTGCAAAGTACGCAAGTTGTTATATAATATTCGATTGGTCGGGAAATATTCGTTTTAACAGGAAATATTCGTACGACGACACAATCATTGGTGGACCCCACAACAGAATTATTGTCGAATTGAGAAAATGACAAAAAATATTTTATTAAAAATAACGGCGGAAGTTTTACCATTAATATTGTTGAACTACTCGGTAGTAAAAATACAGTAATACGCGTGGTTGCATAGTAGCACACGGTATTGATTTTTGATGCTTATGTGATAAGTCACTCAGTTTTGTTTTATTGGTATTATTAATGTAATAAAACAGAAAAGCTTTTTGTATAAAACAGAATACTTTTATAAAGTTATTCGTTTTATTAGGCTAATAGTAAAATCTTTTTATATAAAACAGAATAATTTTATAAAGTTATCTGTTTTATTAGACAATAATTAGAATATATTATATTTTATTATACATAGTATTTGCATAGTGTCTGCATAGTATTTGCATAATAAAATCTTTTATAAAGTTATTCGTTTTATTAGATTATAAATAGAATATATTATATTTTATTTAAAAGATTTTGCTTTAACTATGGACCGTCAGATTAAAGTAAATCAATCTGGACCGTTCATGAGTTAGTTACTATGCAATCCATTTTTCTATAAATAGAAGCTCATTCCTTCATTATTTCTTACGAATTCACTGAAACTCTAGAGAGGTAAACTATAGAAAGAAATAAGAAAAGTATTCTGCTACTTCACTACTCATATATCCAGTACTCTTCTTCTTAAGGTAGGGGATATTATTTGTTGTACTCGTAAGGAGTATTATTTCTTTTGTATTCATGAAGAGAACTTCTGTTATTCCATTATTTATTATTCTGTTGGAATAACCCTAGACTTGGTGAAATTCTTCTGCTATTCCATTCTTTATTATTCTGTTAGAATATCCTGTCTGTGCGTTTTATGCCGGACCTGGTTCCATTCTTTATTATTCTGTTGGAATATCCTATATGTCATTTTACGCCGGACCTGGTTCCGTTATTTATTATTCTGTTGGAATATCATGTCTGTTCGTTTTATGCCGGACCTGGTTCCATTATTTATTATTCTGTTGGAACATCCTGTCAGTGCGAATTTCACCTGACCTGGTTATGTTATTATTATTCTGTTGGAATAACCTGTCTATGCGAAGTACCGCATGCATGGTGATTTCTTTTGTTATTCCATTCTTTATTATAATCAGTTGGTTAAAGTTTTGACTTCTATTCTCCATAAAATTAGTGGAATATCATTGATATTTGCGCTTCATCCAATATTTTTTCATGGAAATATTCTTCTAAGCATTCTTGAATTTTACTCTACAAAAAAGTATCGTGTTGACAATTTGGACATTTTAGTTCCTGAATAAATTAATTCTTGAACTAGTTTTATTGAATTCTTATATCATTGTCATCATCCTCATGTTTATATTTTTTTGAAAGTCATCTGTGGCCTGTAGTGCATAGATGGACTTGGTATGATTATGACCAGGGATTATTCGGTGTAATCATGACCGTAATATTACAAATGATGTGTTAAAGTCTTCATTGGCCTTTAGTGCATTGATGGACAGTTGTTGGCATGATCATGACCATTAATGAATATACAAATATTCTTTGCCCGTAGTCCATGGATAATTCTGGTCGTGATAGTAAAGAATATCATTGGCCATAGTGCAGGAGTGATTCGATGATGTGGATTATTTATTAAGCTGAGTCCTTGCGATAAAAGTGATGAAAAACCTTTTAAATCATAAAAGATAGTAGAATTTATTCTCTACTTGACTCTTTTAATGGATTACTTGTTCCGCTGCAGTTAAACTTGACGTTTGTTATATTGTATCAGTTTAACACTGTTTAAGGCTAATAATAATTTATTCTGCATTATCTTAGTCATAATATTTCTTACTGGGCTAGTTGAGCTCACCATTTATTTCACTGTTCTCTTCAGGAAATGAGAATATAGCTGGGACGAGTTGGGAAACGGAGTGATGGACCAGGTGATAGTATTAGTTGTCCTCACTATTTTGTTAAATAATATGACAATAAATGTAATGAGAACTTATTCTGAGAGTGGATATTGTCTAGAAGAAAGTATTTGTATTAAAACTCACTGCTCTCTTGTTGTATATTAAAGATTATATTTATATTCTGTACCATGTAATTGACGACTCAGAATATGTGATGTATACCTATTTTGGGGGCGTCTCACCCCAAACTAGATCCGCCCATGCTAAGGCTTATATTTATCCTCTTCAAATTATATTTATAAATGATATTGGACTATTACTTGCAATATAATTAGAAATTTGCATCACTCATAAATTTATTACTACAATAAATAACTTAATTGACACAATATAATTATGATGATCTCATAGTTAAGGGAGCAGTTAGTATAAAATTAACTTTCATCAATTGATCAATACAGTCGATATGTAGGTCGAGAGGTAATTTATTCCTCTGCGTGTCAGTAATATATTGGTCAATTAATCAATTTACTGTAAAATTAATTTCATGATAATCGGATCTCATAGTTAAGATTATGAAAATGAATGGGGATGAAGAATAAAACAAAAAACTAAAAAGCAAATGAAAAAAGGGCGGAAAGCAACAAGAAACAGAAAAGTCGTCAACAATATCGTGCATGCAGCAGTGGTAGTTAGTCCAAACGCGGTATACAGCTGTTTAAGTTGAAAAAAATCCAACAACTTCTCTCTTCGTGTCGGTCCCACATAACAGGTCTCACGTGACAGACCTCACCCCATCCTTTCCTAATTTCCGTCCTTTACCGTACCACTAGAAGTCATCTGTTCACACGACCTAAAATTTATTTGAGAAATGATATGTGATCCCTACTTATCAATTAACTTCGGCCGTTTCAAGGGTAGTCTCCAACCTTAGTGAGGTTAAATTTGAAAAAAAAAATTATAAATAAAAATTTAATCAAATGAATTATAAAACTAAATAATTTTGAAATATTGTTTATAAACATTATTCGAGGTTTCATTGATTGAAATTGTTCTATGATAACCTCATTTTTAATGGTTGCAAAAATATCACACTTGACGGAAGTTTCTAAACAGTCATTCATCGTCATTTTCAATTTGGTTACGGAGTTCATTTTTCACGATATTCATAACTGAAAAAGTTACAAAATAAACCACTAACAAGTAACATTAAAAAATAAATTACAAAATTTAAAGATAGTACATAAAAACAAAATATAACACGTACTTTAAAAACTTTTATTTGATGGAGTTCTCTTTATTATTGTAGTGTTGCTTTAAAAATTAAAAAAGACATAATTTTATAAAACTACAAAAAAGAAGAATCTATAAACAATTACAAAAATTCCTAAAGCAATTGTTAAATTTGGAAGAATTGAACGAGCTAAGTCACTGTAATATCCCATAATTTTCAAATAATGAAATAAGTAAATAAGAGAAGAATGATTAAATTTATGGAATGGTGGGCCGTGGGGTTGGGGTTGGGGTTGGGGTTGGGGTTGGGGTTGGGGTTGGGGGGGGGGGGCGATGGCTAATGTTGATAGATGTGGAATATATGGGAGTAATTAACATCAAGTTCATTTTTAAGTAAATTGGTCAATTGGTCAATAGAGTATTGACACGCATGCGAGGCTCTATGTGTGTCAGCATTTTAATGGTCAATCGACTAACTTATTAAAAAATAAATTTCATGCTAACCGGATCGGAAATATATAATTGCCTAGGCTTATTTTTTCCTAATACTCCAAACTTACCCCCAATTTTCTCATCCACCTCTTTTTGATTGGCCAATGGCATTTGAGTGAGACATGGAGATGTTGGCCTAATAAGACAACCATCAACAATTCTCCAGACTCCTGAGGGGGAGATACTCTAGCACTTCCCCAAAAAAACATTTTGGATCGATAGAGAAGATGACCAAAAAAATATTTTTTAGCGAATTTTTCGGTAAGCTCGTTTCTCTATGTTAGAGGCAGAATTTGGAGAAACTTTGTAATAGAAAGTTGTAGATAATTAAATTTCATTCAAAATGGACATAAAATTTGTAATTTTCTGATAAGCGATTTAATTATTATGAATTTTTGAAGTTTTAGCACTTTGAAAATTATAATTAAATTATCAAAAAATTGTATTGAGCTAAAATATTTTTACAGTAATCTTATAATATTTTTTTTCAGAATTACTGAATTTGTTTTGGAGAATTATTGAAGAGAAAAAGTATTTATTGTATTTTTACGCCATTTAATGTTAATTTAAAAATAGTGGACATTTATAGAAAATGTCGTGAATGGTAATAATATAAGATGAATATTGGTGGTGTTTTGAGGACATTAAAATATGTTGAGTTATTATTTCTATTTTGAAACTATTAAATGATAGTTTTTATAAATAGAAATAATTGTAGAAAATTGTCGGATAATTCAAAAAAAATGTATAACTTAATGATTTGAAATCCGATTTGGGTGATTCTTGAGGCTAAATTGAAGTATTTGAACTCTAGTTTATGTTAAAATTAATTAATTTCACGAATAAGTTTTAGTTAATGGTGATAATGTCAGAATAGTTGAATGACATTTTAAAAATAAAATTTTCATATATGGGTTTTAGATTTCTTAAGTTTTGTTATTCACTTTTAAGTTTTGGAATATGAATGGTTATTTAATGCGATAATTAAAGGCACCTTTAATGGATTATTAATTATTTTGAAATTATTAGTTGGATTATATTTAATTCTTGGTGAATATATGTTTTGGTAGAGAATAATGTTAGACCCAAACTTTTAATAAAATTTAAATTATTTATAATAATTATTTAAAACAGTAAGGTGTTAAGTTGTTATAATGATAAAATTAAGGGTGATATGTGTAAATTATAAAAGCATGTCAGGAATATTTGGTTTGTCGACGAATATTCGTTGTCGGGAATATTATGCAAAAGTACGACGACACCGATATAACAAATCACGGTGGGTCCTACAATGAAATATTGTCGGATGCAAAAAACGACATAAATAATATTTTTAATAAAAATTATCAACGATACTATCATTTTTAACTGTTTTAATACCCGGTGATAAAAGTATAGTAACACGCGGTATCCTACAGTGGCACACGACATTCCATAGTATCACACGATAATGCACAATACGTCATATTATAGATTCAATAATTGTTACAATAACAACTGCATGATATTTCATATTATTGACTCAATAATTTCCACATTAACAACTGTAAATTATTTCATATTATTAAATCAATAATTATTACATTAAAGTAACTCATATTATTTGATATGATATAATTAGACTAGTTGACAGTATTGCAAGTCTATAATAATAATTGTGAATAATTGTTGAAAGATTGAAAATGTGTAATTAAATAATTGATGAATAAAAGTTATTGATTAAATATAAGTATAATAAGTAGATATTTGTTCAATTATTTCTTTTTACAAAAGTAAGTTTGGCAGGATTTGCCGACACTCTACTTTTCCTAAAGTAGTATGGACTACAACTAATTAAAAAATAAATTTTGTTAAAACTGTGTACAAGTTGGTTTAATTTCCTCTATGTGACCATAAATCCCACTACCAATATTTTTATATAGCTCATTTGGTTATTTTGTCAAAGCGTGTGTGCTAATTGTCTCTTCAATTTTCAGTATAAATAGGTTGCTCAGATGAGCAACAAAGTACACCATCACAACACTAAAAACACAAAATATTGTGAGTATTTCTTTTGAGTATAAAGATACTCTGAGTGTTACTAAAAGTACTAGAATTGCTCAAGTTAAATCTTTTATATAATCATCAGATTTAGTTGTCTACTAAGGTAAGGGATATCATTTTCTTTCATACTCCATATAAATTATGACGAGAAAGTTATTTGTTTTACAACTTTATAATTAAATAGTGAAAATTCTTGAAATAATTAGAATTTTCTTAATAGTTGGTGCTTCACTAATTATCTTTTGACATGAAAATCCTTATTAAATTCTAATGGTTATATTTGAATTGGAAACTTTATATTTTCTTGGACTTTATATATTATCAAGAACTCTAATCGATTTTCTGGATATCGTGATGACAATTTGGACCTTGATTAAATTAAATTGAAAATCGCAAATGTTTATTCTTTATCTTATTATTCTAATTGTTTCTGTCCATTAATTATATAATTGATTTGTAATAATTATCAAAACTGCTGAGAATGTCTTTGGTCTGGGTGAAAAGACAACATTATTGTTGAGTGTCTTTTGCCTGTGTGGTAAAGACACGTGGTGAAAAATCTCTTTGGGATGGGTGCAAGGAGTAATTGTTGATTGGAATGATCATGACCATTGGTGTTATATATGAATATCTTTGGCCTGAGTGCAAAGATTAATTGTTAATTAGCATAATCATGACCATTGGTGTTATATATATACATATATATATATATATATGAATATCTTTGGTCTGGGAGCAAAGATGAATTATTGATTGACATGATCATGACCATTGGTGTTAATGACTAAAAGACAAAATGCACCCCAAACTTCATTTCCTATTTACCTTTGCACCACAAATTTAAAAAGGTGTCTAAGTACACCCCAAACTTAATTATGCGTAACAAAATGCACACTTTTACCTTTTAACCGGTCAAAAGTGACCGGCTATGACCAGCTAAGGCTTGAATGTTTATTACAGAGGGGGTAAGATTGGTAGTTTACATTTAAGACTTAGGAAAGTATTTTGACACAGGTTATGTTGGTTATCAGACAAAAATCCCCAAATCGATTTACTTAGGGTTCACGATTCATGAAGGAGAAGATGGGTGATTCTCGAATCTTGAGGGATTCGATAGACAATGACGTTTATGGAGAGAAGGGAGTCACAGAATACAGTAAGTGCTTCAAATACATGTGCAATAATGGTCTGGTGTTTTTTAGTGTGTACTTTTTGTAGTTTAGTAACTTCTTTTTCTTTGTTTATTGTGTTCTGGTAGTAGTTTGAATAAGATTGTTGCTTTTTATAGTATGTGTTTTGTAGTGGTCCCTTTTTATGCTTTGTTCTCCCGATTATGGGTAGTGGTCCACACATTTAACTAGTAGTGGTCCCTTTGTGTTTGTGGTTGTGCAGGCAATAAAGAATTTTTTTCAGTCAAAATTTTCCATGGTGGACATTTTGAAGATAGTCCACATAAGTAGTGGGTGGGAGGTATATTCAACTATTTTGATTTCTGTCATCCTGATTACATCTCTTTACTTGATATAGCCGAAATGGGGAAGCAGTTGGGATATAAAGGTGGACACTTGAAGTTCCAGTACAAGACACATGCAACTAGTATGGATAAGGGATTATGGGAGTTAGAAAATGATGATGATATACTGACAATGTGTATGCTTATCCATGCTAATAGGCTAATTGAAATATATTTTGAGGTGATTAGACCTGTTGGAGCATCAATTGACTTGGATTATGAAAGAGAGTCAACCGATGAAGATTATGTGGATAGTTCTAGGGAAGAGTCAACTGAGGATGAAGAGGATTATGATTTAGATGAGGATGATGAGGATGGGGTAGAGGGTGATGTTGAATCTGATGCAACTGAGGTTGGTGTTGAATCTGATGCTGGGGCAACTGAGGCTGGGGCAAGGGACAAAGGAAAGGGAAAACAAAGGGAAGAAAAGGGTGCAAGACAGAAAGGCAAAGGAAAAAGAGCTGAAACAAGAAAGGCAAAGGATAAAGAGAAAAGAAAACAAACTTCAAAAACCCAGAGTACATAAGAAGAACCACATGAACCGGGATTTCATCCTCTAACTATGATGAATCTGATGTGGAAAGGATGCCTACAGTTGATGAATTTAATCCTGAAATACATGACTTACACGAAGGGCTGCAATCAGAATTTAGGGAAGGTATCATAGAGGATCCTGAGTTTGAGTTGGGAATGACATTTAACAATGTCACTGAAGTAAGGGCAGCAATCAGAAGTCATGTCATCAAACAAGGAAGGAAGATTTATTTCAAGAAAAACCTATCAAATAAAATCCAAGTAAGGTGTGTGGAGCCATGTATATAGTACTTCTATGCTGCAAAGGTGCAAAGAGAGCATACATTTAAAATAACTAGGTTACAGAAAGTGCATACATGTTGTAGAGAATGGGATAATTATTGTATAAATGCTGAATACATTGCCAAAAAAATATGAAGATGATCTTCGAATGAATCCAACATTGGGATTAGATCAGTTTCATAATAAAATGGTTGCAGATTTGGATATTGGGGTATCAAGGAGCTTAGCATACAGAGCTAAGAAGAGAGTAATAAAAAACATTGAAGGGAGTGCTGATGAGAAGTATGGACTGGTCTTGGACTATGCTGCAGAGCTCAGAAGAGCCATGCTTGGGAGTACTTGTATTTTGAAGAGAGCAAAACCTGAGCAGGGACAAGACTTGGGCAGATTTTTGAGGTTTTATATTTGTCTCCAACCACTAAAAGAAGGATTCAAATTGGGGTGTAGACCACTTGTAGGGTTTGATGGCTGCTTTCTCAAAGGACCATATGGGGGTCAGTTATTGACTACAGTTAGTGTTGACCCTAATAATGTGATGTGGCCAGTTGCATAAGCCATTGTTGAATTTGAGAACACTCAGTCTTGGGTGTGGTTTATGAACTTGCTGATGAAAGATCTTGGTGTTGCAAATGATGGAGGCTGGACATTCATTTTAGATAAGCAAAAGGTAAAAACATCTTTTTGTTTTTCAATCAATTATTACACCCCAAAGTATCTTTCTGATAACTTACCTTCCTTTGTCTTCAGGGTTTGATTAATGCTTTAGAAGATGTGGTCCCTGGTGCTGAACACAGACATTGTGTAATGCATTTGTACAGGAAATTTTGGCAAAAATACAAAGGTTTTGGATTAAGAAAGTTGGTGTGGAATGCTGCTAAAGTCACAAATCCTTATGTATTTCAAAGGGCAATGGAAGTGCTAAAAAGAGAAGATAAGAGTGCATATGAATGGCTAGCTCCTAAGCCACCTGCTCAGTGGAGTAGGTCTCATTTTCAGACCATATGCAAAAGTGACATGTATGTCAATAACCATTGTGAGGTATTTAATAGCAAAATTCTCAAGTCTAGAGCCAAACCAATAATAGGGTGTCTAGAAGGACTTAGATTATATTGCATGAATAGGATTGTTAAAAGGAGGGAAATGATGTTGAAACATAATGGTGAAGTGTGCTCTAGAATAGCTAAAAAATTAGAAAAATGGAAAGGTCAATCAGGGGGTGGACTGCCATTGTGGTCAGGTGGTGGTGGTAGGTTTACAGTGACTATTACTGCTGGGGGTTATTCATTTGTGGTGGATTTGGGGAATAAAAAATGTTCTTGTAGGAGGTGGGACTTGTGTGGAATACCTTGTGCTCATGATGTGTCATGCATTAACAAAATAGGTCAGGATCCATACACATATGTACATGACTGTTTAACCAAGGACATATATCTAAAGGTTTACAGTCACAACATTGAGCCTGTAAAGCACAGATCTGAGTGGGATCCAACTGGTGTTGAGCCACCTTTGCCACCAGTTAAACATACTCCTGTAGGCAGGCCTAACGTTGTTAGGAGAAAAGATAATGACATTCCAGAATCAGGTCCAACAGGTACAAGTTTGAAGAGGAAAGGAACATCATTAAGATGTGGTTTTTGCAAGGAATGGGGTCACAATTCAAGAGGTTGTCCTCAAGTAAGTATGAAACATAATGTGGAACATCATTAATGTGGTTTTTGCAAGGAATGGGGTCACAATTAATGTGAAACATAATGTCACATTTCTGTTTGTCTATTTTCAGAAACTCAACAAGGAGCCAGGAGCTAAGAGGAGCAAGAAGGTTCAACAGACTTCAACAACTGCAACACAAGAGTCTACACATGAAGCTCCAATACAAGAGGCTCCAACACAAGAGTCTATGTATGAAGCTCCAACACAAGAAGCTCCAACACAAGAGCAAGATGGAGGTTCTAAACAGTGGCAAGGGGGAATACATTCTGAGGGTAGCCAAAGCAAGGTGTCAGGTGAGGGCATGCTTTCCAAAGACTACACATGGAAGGGGAAACATGTTACAACACAAAGAGACCTAGAATCTGCAGCAAGATCCAAAAGAGAGAAAATCTAGTTTAGGAAACATGACAGTGAAGGGCCTGCTGCAGATTCATAGTGTTGGGATGGTAGGATTGGCATCTTTTTGTTATTTTTTGGGTACATAGATTTGCAGTGAAATGTGACTGCATTTGATGTATATGATGTTTGGTATTGGAATTGGTTACATAGTTTGCAACTTATGTTTTGAATTGCAGCTCCTCTGGGAAATGTACTGACAATTAAGCACTTAAATGAATGGCTTCTGTTTTTTGTTCATTGAATGACAATAGCTTCTATGGTTTGTGCATGAATTGAATGACAAATGCTTCTATGGTTTATGCATTTTGCCTCTATTTTTTTGTCCATTGAATCACATAAAGGTTCTATGGTTTTGGTTTGTGCATACTTTTTACAGCATATATCATAAGTGTAACCCCATTTTACTTGGTTTATGCATACTTATTGTCAACTTTCTCATCAACCATAGATTTTACTATCAACTAGCACACCACTGTATCACAGCATCTTCATTCACAAATGCACAAAAACATAATTTAAATCTTACACCATCTTCATTCAAATAAATTGCCCATACATTACAACCAAAAACTTCCCTCTGTACAAGCAATACATACATGATTTCAACATTACTACCTAGAGCATGATATAGAAATTACAATCCCAGAGTACTACCAATGCATTGCCTAGAAAATTACTTGTGGGGAATTTCAGTCTTTGTTGAGTTGAACATGAAATAGGAAATCACAGCCCAAGTTGCAAGCAAAAGACCCTTTGCAAACCTTGCCCTAATTCTGCACTCCTTCAGTTCATCTTGCAGAGCTTTGATTTCACCATCCAAATTCTCTAATCTTCTAATTAATCCAGGTATTACTTCCCTAGAATGCTCACACATTGGAGGATCAACCCAGAAGAAGAAATTACAACCATCATTCCCAGCTAAACCCCAATTTGGACAACCAAGGAATCTTCTACCGACATTGTTTGAGCTTCTCCAAGTCGTCTTCATCACTGATTTCTTCATGCACCAGTAATTACGATCCATGAGCCCTAATTTCCCTTGATTTTCTTACTCGAATTTCTTGGATTTACTTCCCAAATCGAGTTGCACGAATGGGGCAACTGAATAGCTGGCTTTTGAATCTGTCTGGTAGTAGAAGAAGATATGGAAAAGACTTATATACCCTTTCATATCCACACATGGGTCGTAGCCGGTCACTTTTGACCGGTTAAAAGGTAAAAGTGTGTATTTTGTTACGCATAATTAAGTTTAGGGTGTACTTAGACACATTTTTAAATTTGGGGTGAAAAGGTAAATAAGAAGTGAAGTTTGGTGTGCATTTTGTCTTTTAGTCTAAATAAATATATTTGGCCTAGGTGTAAAGATGATTTATTTATTGGGATGATTATGGCCTATGGTGTTACAGATGAATATTTTGGGTCTAGGTGCAAAGATAAATTGATTGACATGATTATGAACATGAACTGTGAATTTGTATAACTTTATTTTTGGTGTTACAGGTGAAGAGAAGTGAAGAAAATTATCTTTGTTTTTAGTACAAAAAAGAACCATTGATTGGAATTATCGGGATAAAATATTGATGGTGAATTTTAAATTTGGAGAAGATTGTAGACATTATGTTCTACTTGACTCTTCTAATGTATTGTTGATTCCACTGTAGTTATGTTGAAAACTTATATTATCTTTAAATATTTGGTTTATTATTGTTGAAGGCTATTGATAATTTATTTATCTTAGTCATGATATTCTTTACTAGGTTATTTGTACTCACCCATTTGCTTCACAATTCCTTACAAGAAATAAGAGTGTAGTCGGGTCTAGTAGGGAGAGCAGGTGAATGGAATGACTGTCCGAGTTAGTGGTTGTCTGTATCAAGTTATAAAACAGTACAACAATAATTGTATTGAGTACTTAAAATGCGTGTTGCCGTATTTTATACGATATTGAAATAATTTTTGTGTGAATATTGTCGTATTATATACGGTACAATATTTTTATTGAAAACTTACAGTATGTTTGTTATCATATTTTGTACGACAATATAAAAGTTATAAATAGAAAAAATTCATATTTATAATATGTATTTTGGCGACTCAAAAATTTAGTAAAGACCAGAATTTGGGGGCATCACGGAGAGAGAGAGAAAGAAAACTATTGTTGTATATCATGATGTTGCCGATCGTGATTGCCTTATTGGAGACTTGAAGTTGTTGCCTTGCTAAAGTACTAATGTACTAGTGGGATTGAATTTAGACTTTAGGAATTTTAATACTTTTTTAGACTAAAACATGATAATTTCATTTAACACCCTCAAATAAAAAATAATAGTATAGTTTGATCCCCCTGAAAATTCATTAGGGTTAGTTGCTTCACTATCTCTTGCATAGATCCGCCACTATTAGTTTATTCCTAATTTAGCCCATTTACTCTGTGACGCCCCCAAATTCGGGTTACCTTTACATCGGATTTTGTGCTCTGTACTATGATTGTCCATTCATTCATTCATTTAACTAGCTTAAACATGTCTTAGTTTACACATTAACCTTCACTTAACATCCTAGGTTCTTAGACCTTTACATCGTTCATACAATTTAACAATAATACAAAAGTATAGTACTAAAGTGTTCATTACAATACATCTCAGACTTAGTTAAGCACATGCGCTTACTAAAAAAAATCACTCCGCAACCTTACCTTTTTCTTTATCTATTCTGGAAGTACCAACCTTCTCGATTTTAACTGAAAACATTATATTCAACGCAAGAGTGAGCAAAAGCTTGCTCAGCAAGTATAAAACAGTTGGATATAACATAATTCAAACTTTTATAATAATTGAACTTAGTTTAAAATCTTCTGAACAAATCAATTATATAAGTATCTTGAGTTTAAAAAGAAGACTTTTGCATGCTATAGGGTCAAATGACCAGTGAACCATTACCAGAATTGACAATACTTGAAACCGTAATTCAAGGATATAATCAGATAAAAAACTGAAAATATCCTAGACTTGTACTTTAGGGAATCGGCCTAAGGTAACCTATATTCTGCAAAACTTAATAGTCCTAAAGACGCATACAATACGTGTCCACCATAATCATAACGTCTGATATCATAAGCCCTTATAAAAAGGTTGTTCGTTCACAACATTAACATAGGAATCCACACCACGACAAAATGGTTTAGAGAGCATTAACTGAGATTTCTATGAATATAGATTATCAATATATCTCAACATTTGTCTAGCCAAAATAATGGCATTGAAATGCATTAAACAGTTCATGAACGACAGAATTTAAAAGCTTGCAGTTCAATAATTTAAATAACTTTAAAAGATGAGCTTTAATTTAAGTACTTGCATTTCGCGTCGTTTAAACTCTTAAAGATATTATAAGAGATATTATCTTGCCACTGAATAGCCTACATGTATAAAGTGTTGGCTCACTTAGTTTCTTTATAGCATAACGTCTATTAATCTTGTTATGTATAGTTACATGTCAGCTCAATACTTTAGTATTGTAGCTAATTATTGCTACGCTTAACAAGCACCACATAGGTTAAGCTATAGCTATTGAGGACATTAACAAGTACCTATCATGTATTTTCACATACTAACCTCATGCAATAACTTAAATGGGTATTTACACATAATTATAGATGAGTACACATAACATACATCTCATATTTAGTTCATATACATTCTAAGATATGCTCATTTTGGTCTCAACATATCATGATATAGTTTCTTGATCATTATACACTTCAAATAGTACCCTAAGTCATGCCATGCCATTTCCAAAGATCAAATCCCAATTTTCCAGCATAGTTCAAAAACAGAGAATGTGATTTTCTAGGATAATTTGAGGATTTTTATGAATTTTTGTAATAAGCTTTTGACTTCCAAGTTTAGGAAAACTTTTAGAAGATGCATGGTATTATTTTATTCCATCTTTAGTTAATGGAAACAACTTAAAGAAACCTTTCAAAACAACAAGCCAAAATAGGTGGTTCACTACCTTAACTTTGTTGCAACAACATATTTTCCATTTTTTTTTTACCAAGTTTGTTGATTTTATAATTTTTTGTGCTAACCTTTTGGATGTCAAGTTTATACAAGTATTTAGACCTTGCTTCATGGTATTTTTCCATAGGCTTAGTCAACTGCAACAGAGTTGATTTTCATGCCCCATTTGATGATTTTTCTGAATTTTTGTGATTGTCTTTAATCTTTAAAATTTGGGCAGACTTTTAGACCATACAACAAAGTATTTTTATGTAGGTTTATTATTCTAATCAAGCAAGCTAAGGTCATTCAATGCAAGGCTTAATTTGGGCTGTTCATCACAGACCCAGATTTGCTTAGTTTTGGTTCCACCTTACTATACTCACTTCTGGCCACCTGGGTACATGTAAACACATGCATTATACCTATTTAAGACTCTTTTTATCATCTCTTTGACATTGCCATAGATTACATGGTTTTGACCATCTAAACCTCACATTACCAAGCATTTACATACTCAAACTTCACTTTCTTGCTTTTCTTATCCTATCAACACTTGAACAAACCAAGATCCCTCTAGCTCACCTTTCTAAGATGCTAAAACTAAGCCTTAGCCAAAAATGCCAAAATATCATTTTCCTCTCTATGTCAAACTGCATAACTGCAGTTAACATGAATTTCTAGGTTAGTTTGCTGATTTTTAAGAATTTATTGGTTAAGCTTTTGGTCCTAACACATGGTCCTACATTTGGACCATATACCGAGGTATTTTATTAATGGTTTAGGTTTCCTATTCCCACAAGTTAAGTCCCTTTTTATTAGGGCTCAAACGGGTCTGTTCCACACAGGTCCAATTTGAGTATATTTTTAGCCTTCTTCTGATTTTGCAAGTTTTGGCCATTTAGACAGTCTAGGCAAGTTTAATATGGTTATCTGTGGTTACTTTCATCATGACCTTGCTTTATTTAGTGGTCAAACATGATTTTGCCTCTTAGAGCTCACTCTAGGCTTAACAAATACACAAGAAACCTGACTTTTTGCTAATCTATGTCTTGATCATACTTGTGAATCATTGTACATACATTTTTGACATTTCATGAGCTTATTATTTCCTAATATGGTCAGGTTCCATAGATGACTCAAAACAACCCTAACCTAGAGCTTTAAGCATGATTTTAGCATGGTGAACACAAAACAGTCCTAAGCTATGCTACATTTAACATCTAAGCATTCTTGCAAGCTTATTAACACCATTATAACATATTCTCATAGAATTGAGTATGCTTGCATAGCTAGTAGGCCATTAGCACAAAACAACCCATACTTAGACATTTTAGGCATGAAATTAGCATTGTAAGTCATAACAGTCGTAAGCTTGGTTAAGATGAATATCGAAGCATATTTGTAGCATTTAATTGCTAAATAATCTGTGTACATGGTTCAGAGTTCATCATTTCTTGGCTAGCATGTGATTGACTCTTAACAATCCCATGGTTTGTGCATTAGACATGACCCTACCATATGAACCCAAAATAGTCCTAGGCCATGATAAACTCAACTTTTAAGCATACTTGCAACATGTGTTTGTTAGATAACTAGTACATAGGGTTTACATCCCATAAATTCATAGTTAACATGCCCTTGAAACAAAACAACCCCCCATGACTAGAGCTTTTACAACATAAACTTGTATATCGACTAAGCTAATCATAAATATAACATATTTAACACTTAAGCATGCATGTAGGGAATAATTTACTTATCATAGCGTATGGACATGTTTTGGACCGTTTACACAATTAGCATAACATATAGTACCGAGCAGCCCTCTCGCAAGACTCAGTTGTTACTCCAATTGTCTACTCAGACACTTAAGAACACTGTCTTATCACATTTATGCTACTGCAGCTCTTCATTATGACTTTCAACCTAAATTAATGTAATTCCCTGTTAACTTTCTAACTAACTAAATAACCAACTAACTCAGCTCTCTCTCTCTCTCTCTCTCTCTCCATTTAGGCTGCTGGATTAGACTTGAAGAATAGGTTGGAATGAATCATTTACTTGGGCCTTAAATTTAATTATGCCCACAATTTTAGTGTAAGCTATAGTTGGGCTAGCAAGCATCCTTTGAACAATCGAGATTAATCAATCATAAACTTATAGTATATATGTCATTTATCATGGTCTTAAAATGCCACCTGAGTCCATGAATTTTACATGCAATATTATATATAAAAAACTGTTAGCACGGGTCTTGTCTTTACGCTTCATGAATCAACGACGACTAACCCACCGAGGCACCGACTTCATCACATATCTATCTTGGCTAATGTACATATTTGTATATACATCATTATACATGGTTGCTTCAATTAAATTTAATTGATTAAATCCTATGGCATTGATTTTGTGATTTATTAGCATCAATTAATGAAATTACTCATACCATAATTTAATTACTTCCTTGAACATACACATAGCCTTATTTAAGAAAATATTTCAAATTTAAGACTTTCTTTTTCATTCTTAATTTAAATACACAATTATAATACTCTTTATTCATTATTTTCCTTATTTTACACTAATTAAAAATGAAATAATCCACTAAATATTAAATATAACCAATAACATAATCTACACTTAATGAATTAAAAAAAATTATACACAAAATTTTTCATTATATTTCAATAAAGCAACACCTAGAATTTCTGTGTCATTACATACTCTCTCTCTCCCTCCAATGGTGAAGTCACATACAAGGTTGTGGGGTCAATTGACCCCACTGGGAAAAAATAATTTATAATGTAAGGTAAATTTTAAAATTTTTAAGTATTATATATAAATTGATCCCGCTAAAATTTTATAAATTTTCTATTATACGTGGTCAAATTGAAAATTTATAATTTTGTCAATCAAATTTTAACCACATATGACTCATATCCTCTCAATATATGTACATATCTCTATAATATTTTAAACTAAATAGTAATCTAATTTATATTATTTTTAAAAATAAATAATGAATTACTTACTTATGAACAGTTGTGATTAAAAAAAGTCTATTATGAGTCAATATAGTGTAAATATACAATATATTATTACTTATTACTTATTATATTGTCATTGTAATATATATATATATATATATATATATATAGGGGTTCCATCCACAACAATCAGTTGATGTGGAGCAACCTCTTTTTTGGCCTGTTGAATTTTTTTTTTGCTCCAGCCGAAATTTCAACAGGCCAAAAAAGGGATGCCCCACAACAATCGGTTGTTGTGGATGGAACCCCATATAGATATATATGTGTGTGTGTGTGTGTGTGACCTGAAAGTACAAAAGTAAAGAATTAAAAAAATTGGCTCCCCCGCCAAATTATTTATAGTTTAGTAATAATTTTGACCCCACTAACAAATGTTTGTGCTTCGCCACTGTCTCCCTCCCTCGTTGCCCATTTTACTCTCTCTACCCTGTATATTTATCCGTGAAACATAGAAAGTTATGGTTCCAATATAGGTTCAGATTCATTATGCATGTCTAAGTAAACAAACAACAATTCACCATCTAATCCAACTCAAGCCACTGCCCTTTGCTCTGGGTGGAACATAAATCTGCATCATTGTTCTGCCAAAGATGAGACCCAAATCTGTAGAGCCAGGTATTACATTGCCGAAGATGAAACCCAGATTTGTAGAGTAGCTCATATCACATGAAAGAAAAAAAATATATTTCGAAGTACAGTTCATCATCTTCTACACCCAAACACATCAAAATACAATGATTCTTTCACTCTTTGCCACCTATTCATCATTGGTATTCCATCACTCATCAATATTTGCCACTAATTTCTTTGAGATCTAGTCGGGATCTTGTTGAATACATCCGTTCCTGATCATTTATTATGAAAATGATTCAAGTTTTTTGGATGAATGAGGAACTAATACCTAAACATTATTTTTTCTCCCTCCCAAATTTTATTATTCTCAGAAATAAGATAAGTGGTCATCTTACATACAAATTCTCTGGAATGTAAAAATTTATTCCAATTTATTTGTGGTTTACAACTTTTTAGGAGAATAAATTATGTACTATCCTATATCACTCATACCTTGTCTCATTGTCTAAAGAAATTATCTACCTTGTATTAATAGTTTTCAACTTACCATAAAGGGGTAGTGATGGAATTTCAAATAAATTTTAATTGTTACTCTATCTGTTCATAAAAGATTGTCGTTTAAGGTTAATGCACACAGATTAAGCAATATAATTAATACCTAGCGAAAATACTATATTACCCTTATTAATTGTCTTCAACTAATTATTCTCTTCCAAATGTTTTTTTATTCAATTCAATCAATTACCTCTTATTCAACCAATTATTACTTGGATTATAGCATTGAATTGAATAAGAATCATTGGGGAGGAAAGAAAGCTTTAAATATGAGAATGTTTTAAATAAGAGTAAAGTAGGGAAAAAATAGCAAATGTGTATTGATAAACTCAAAACGACAATCTTTTTGGAACAAAAATTACTTCCTAAAACGACAATCTTTTAGGAACGGAGGGAGTACTAAATTAGGGTTAGTCCTACTAAATTACTAGTATAAGATTAGCATTTGCTTGATTGGTGGGGTGGGGTAATTCGTGCACTGAGAATATTCATGGTCATCAAAAATAAAACAAAAAAGTAGTAGCTATGCTCATATTTTCTACTATTTCATTGGAAACATACACCATATAGGTCTAGTTATGTTTATACGTTCACATGCAAAAGCTGAAAAGAGAATGAAAGAATTTCTTAAATATAGAAAGTGAACTTAGCTAATGATATCTAGCTATTGCTGCACTATATTCATGATATCATACACCTCCAATGTTTTAAGTACAAACCAAATGAAATTAAGTAAAAAAAAAGGTGGAATTGGAATGGTAATTCACTTGTGCCCAGGTCCCTTTCTGCTCGGGCGAGAGGCTAGCGTATATACTTGATTTATTTCAACAAAATGGCTTTTTATGTGGCTTACTAAAACCAAAGGTTAAGAAATTAGTTTCCATAATTGAAGAATTCTTTTAGCAGTATTTAATTGGTTTCAAATAATTCTTCAATTATGGAGACCATCTTGCTACCAATGAATTCTTTAAGTGGTGGAAGTTAATTCCATGAGAAGTGGCGAACCAGATCCTATACATAATCGACATTCGCCACCAATGAACTTTTTAAGTGGGGGATGATCCATGAGAAGTGTCCATGGTGGACCCAATCCTATACATAATCGACATTCGCCACCAATGAACTCCTTCAATGGTGTAAGATACATGAGAAATGTCCATAGCGGACAAGATCCTATACATGACATTCGTCACCAATGAATTCTTTAAGTGGTGGAATTAGGCTCCTCTCCATTTTATTTGAAATGGACTCTCCATTTCATGGTCTAGATTTAAAATGTGTTAAAATGTGACATCATGTTGATGGGAGAGAGAGAGATGATGGTGGGGAATTTACAAAGAATGGAGAGTCTCCATTTCATTAGAAATGAAGAGGATCCTGTGGAAGATTTATGAAAAGTGTTCCTTGTGGACCAGATCCTATACATAATATCGTCATTCACCACCAATGAACTCTTTCAGTGGTGGAAGATCTATGAAAAGTGTCCTTGGCGGGTCAGATCCTATACATAACCGTCATTTGCTACCAATAACCTCAATATTTAACAGTGAAAAATCCATAAGAAGTGTACCTGGAGGACCAGATCCTATACCTTGCCATTCACCCCAATGAGTTCTTTTGGTGATGGAAGATTTATGTTTGCCTAATTTTATACTCAGCAAATACACGAAAGTATACGATATCAACTATACAATATAGTGGCAAGAAGAGTATCGTTTGTGACGCCCCCAAATCTGGGTTCCCTAATCTCAGGTTTGGTGCTCACGATCCATTATACATATCACTTCTAAGTTTTAACTACCAATTCATTGATGAAATACATCATTCATTACATGTCCTTAATAAAAATATAACTTAAAACATAATTATTTCATCATCATCCCAGGTTAACTAACCTTAAAATAACTTACATACCCTTAGATACTCACAAGGTTTATATAATTAATTTACATAAAGTAACACAATAAGTAAAGTTCACAATAACTACTCTTGAACTTTGCCTTTGCTCTTGTCTTTCTTTGACCCCTCGGATACCTTGTCCTTAGCTGAAATGTTTTATTTTAGCAAGGGTGCAACGAGTTTGCTCAGCAAGTTAAAGCGTACAATAAAAGATATAGAAGAATCTAACCTTTTAGAATGTCAACAATGTTCAAAAGATTTCGACGTAGCTGAACAATAACTCATTTTCAATAACAAGTATTTTTTTGAATTCAAGAATAAATAACATTTCAAGAATGAAAGAATTAAATTCGTTTCGAAGATTCAATAATATTCATTTGATTAGGAACAATCGGCAATAATTCAAAAATATTCAATAAAGTGGGATATTCTTAAATTTCATGTTGAGTGATCACAAATGGATCAAGAACTAATAGATAAATTATCAGTTAATTAATACTGAATTACCTCAAGACTATCAATTAACTATAAAGATTAAATCACACTCTTCTGCAAGTACATGAAATGATCAGCCTCATTGTACCCTATATTATACATAATACTCAAAAATAGCATAAGGGTCGGATGTTCGACAATAAAGTTCCCCTTTTTATAAGGGTTGTTCGTTTCAGTCTTCATGAGTCCGTACCACAACAATATGATTTGGATTGCTTTCAAAGAAATGTTATGATTTCAACATATAATTATCAATGTTGGTTTAGCGGAAATAAATGGCATAAATCTTCTAATAATAAATCAGTTCATAATAAATAGAACGTTTCATGCTTTAACAAATATTAGTCTCGCCAAAATAAATAGCTGAGACATGGCTCGTAAACAGTTCAAATAATAGAACATGAATGAATTGCACTGTGTGCGAATAACAATAATCATTATGGTTGTGAATAATTATCCACTTTATCATGCTTGAAAGATAATAACTCGAGTTTGAGTTAAGGAAACTTGCATTGGTCGTTGACTACTGCTATACAATTTAATTTAACTTCGTTTGAAAGACGTATCATTAATAATATTGATCTCTCAATTAACATAACATATTATAACTCATAACACTACTATTCTTGTAATAAATTATCTAACATGTAATCATGAAATCAAACATTCAATAATACCTTACTCATTAAGAATATTATCATCCCTTGATAATATTATTATCATATATTCATTGTCTTAAACTCTTGTCTAATATTATTAATCTTTTAATAATATTTTATTCACTTTCTAATATTATTAACCATTTAATAATATTTTAATCCCTTATTAATATTATTATTAATCACTTAATAATATTTTAGTCACTTGATAATATTATTAATCATTTAATAATATTCCGTACATTAATCACATCTTATCCAATTACTAATATTATTAATCAATTAATAATATTTTAATTAATATCTTAACCATTCATAAATATTATTAACCATTTAATAATATTATTATTTAACTTTATTCTAATATTATTAATCTTTTAATAATATTTTAATTTAACTCTAATCTAATATTATTAATTATTTAATAATATTTTAATCCAATTTTAATCTAAATATTATTAATTACTTAATAATATCTTAAACTAATATTATTAAGCTCTTAATAAACTTTTAATCATTTATTAAACTAATAAACAATTAATTCTAATTGTTTACCCTTTACTAATTCATTTATTTAATAAACCTAAAATGCTATAAATATAAAATGTTATCAAAAATGATCAAGCTACCCTCTAAAAATATGATTACCTTATATCAAGGGCCTTTGGTCAAAAAATAATTACAAGTTTATCCTTTATAACATCACATTACTTATTTTATTCATTTATTCACAACTCAATCACTTACATGAAAAATAACAAATCAACTCCAAATATATTTATTTTCTGGAAAATATTAGTATATGGTATTATGATGAACATATAATTTTTCTAAATTTTTTGGATTTCATTTACTAAAAGACCAAAATAGCCAGATCTTGTAACAATTATCATGAACAGTTTTTAAGTCCAAAAATTACGAAATTTTCAGGAGATGTTGCTGTTATGTATATATGTACTTCAAGTAAAAAGTTCATAATTTTTGGAGTTACATAGAAAAAGTTATATTGGTTTACTTTTAAAATAGTTCTTCCTTGTAAAATACATAACTATCATTCTACACATCCAAAAATAGTCATCTTTAGACAAGATCTAGTTAACTTATCATTTAACCTACAAAATTTTCTAAAAAAAAATTAAAACACAGAAAACAGACGAAACTGCCAGAAACTGCCTTTTAACAGTTTTTCTTTCAACTGGACTGTTTGTACTAAAATGGCTGCCAAGGCTTGTAAAATCAACAGTTTTGAGTGCTACCACTTGGGTTTAACAACTAACTTACATATCTAACACCCCATTTTGACGGATCGCAAAAAGAATGTATAGATTTCAAATGGTGGATTTTCAAAGTAGAGAAAGATTATGATTTTCTAAACTAGAAAACCTATTTTTCTTTTCTACCTTTTGATCAACATTTAAACACTCAAAATGGTTAGATCTAAACATAAAACACTTATTCACATGTAGATCTAAGGTTTTTGAGTTTGGAATCATAAATTCAAGTTTTGATTTAAAACAACTAAAATAAATTACATAAACTAGTTTAGGATTTTTAATTTATACCTTGTGTGGATGTTCTTCTTTCTTCTTCTTCTAAGGCTTGCTATGGAATTCGATGATTTACAAAAACTCACTCTCTCTTCCTTAAGGCACGACTGCCACTCTTCTTTTATTTTTCTCTATAATATTTTCTCTCTTTTAGGAACTTAGGAAAATGAAGTAAAGTTTTTTTTTGTAAATGAGAGAGGGTTATTTATAGTAGTAAAAATATATACATATAGCTTATATAAGTATACACAAATCTCCCAATGTAATCTTCCCTTTTCTCTCTCTAATCTTTCAACGTCTTAGCAAATCCATCAAAATTTCAAAGGCTAGGAACTAGGTAGGTGAGTTGGTAGATTTCTTTAGATTTTGTGGAGTGAACACTTGAAATGGCATGTGCTCCAAATCCTCCTCTAAAGTTCCGCCCATCACACTTCCTTTTTGTCCATTTTTAATTTCCTTTATGGGTCCTTAACACTAATATACAACAATTAGAAAGTAATTACAAAAATCAAACATCCACAAAATAATTACAAAAATAACACAATACAATATTACCTTGCTAAAATTACGCGTCATTAACTCCCTACACGTCAGTTACCGACTTTCATATTTTCAACTGACCGATCCTAAATTCACGCTAATGAAGAAAAAAGGCAACTTGGAGATAAAAAAAAAATAGAGCAGCGACAGATCGATCGGAGAAGACGATATGCAACTCTAAGATCGAATAATAGAGGAGAAGATCAACAGTAACTTCAAGATCAACAACAACTTCAACAAGATCAACATTAACTTCAACAAGATCAAAAATCAACCTCTGTAACAACTTTGAGTTTAAAGTTTATATGCATATAGTTACCTCGTGGGTACTATATACTAGCTCGTATATTGGTTACCTTTCTTAAGTTTTTCGCTCTTTAATTGGTAACAAAGTCAGTATACTGACTGTTTTGATTTCAAAATGCATGTAAAAATAGTTTTATATTCTGGTTACTAAGTACATATAAATTGGTTACTGTTTATTATTGATTTGGTTACTGTATAATATTTATTTGGTTGTTGTATACTTTAAATATTTATTTGGTTACCCCGTGGTTACTATATACTCGTATATTGGTTACCTTTCTTAAGTTTTTCGCTCTTTAATTAGTCACAAAGTTAGTAGATTGACTGTTTTGATTACAAAATACATGTAAAAATATGTTTTATATTCTGGTTACTAAGAACATAGAAATTGGTTACAGTTTATTATTGATTTGGTTACTGTATAATGTTTATTTGGTTGTTGTATACTTTAAATGTATATTCTACTGATATTTTTTATATTGATGGTTACTTATTAAATACATTGGTTACCTTCCTATAACTGTTGAATCTTTAAGTACATATTGAGGTTTTTTATATTGATGTCTTTTATATTATTTTTTTTTGCTGTAAAATGCATGTCAAATATGTTTTATATTATGGATATTAAGTAAATATATGTTGGTTACTGTCTAATCTGGATTTGGTTAGTATATAATGGTGACTTGTTTACTGTGTAATATTACCATTGTTACTACATAATATTACTGTGTTTTATACTGATTTTTTATATTGATGGTTACTGATTAACTACATTGGTTACATTCATACACCTGTTAGTCTTTAATTTGTAACAAATTCATTACTGATTGTTTTGGTTGTAAAATGAATGTAAAAATATTTTTTATAACTTTGCTACTAATTACATATATCTTGGTTACTGTATAATATATATTTAGATACTGTAAGGTGTTTATTTGGTTACTCTATAATGTTATTGAGTTTTATAATTGTTTCTTTTATATTGGTGGTTACTTATTGACTACATTGGTTACCTTCATACAACTGTTAATCTGATTATATATATTGGTTGTTGTATGCTATTTAATTGGTTACAGTATAATGTTTATTTGGTTGCAGTGACAATTTGGCAATTTTTGTCAAGTTTGAAGTCTCAGATTTTGCCGTTTTCCATCATTTAGGCATTCAAAATTGCATGTAAAAATGTGTTTTATATTCTGGTTACTAAGATTATGTAATTTGGTTACTGTCTAATATTGATTTGGTTACTTTACAATATTTATTCAGTTGTTAGACAATGGAGACTGACAGTAACCAATACGACAAATTTAATTGTTTACAGGAATATATAATTATTTACTGTTAGTAACCATTAACCACATGGTTGGTAACATTTTTGATGGTGTACAGTAACCAAAATTGATGTTGATTAATATTTTAATTTTTGATTCCATCATGAGTTATCAATATAAAGTAAACATATACATTGAACAATTGGTAACTGTTCTGAACATTTTTATGTAAGATTGGTTACCCATCTAAAATAAAATGGTTACCTTATTCATATTTAGTTACCAACTGGCATGGACCATTTTCAAATAACTTTTATAACTACGTAATTTAAAAGTATCCATCAGCTAGATAAATGGAAACCCTCACATGTACATTAAGCACTTGATAATTGTTCTGATATAAGTTTTTAATTATTTGGTTACTAACAAAGACTAAAATGGTTACCCTTATATGCAAGTTTGGTTACCAACTGCACCTCTTAAGCTATTTTTATTTTACTATGAGATCTATAAGTGACCATTATATATATAAATGAAAACTCTTAATTGGAGTTTCTTATTCTTTCATGATGACATGGTATAAATAAAATATATACATTTAACACTTTATAACAGTCTTGATACAAGTTTATAATTATCTGGTTAATTACTAACAAGCTTGTAACTATCTATGATAATTATCTATGATAATTATCTGGTTACTAACAAGCTTATAGATAAATAGGACACTCACACATGTATATTTAACAATTGATGTTTGTCCTGGTTTAAGCTTGTAACTATCTGATTACTAATAACAGTAACCATAATGTAATATAATAAAACATTAACCACATAATTATATGATAGTAACCAGAACAAGTTTTAAAGATAACCAAAACAGAAACATCATGTAATGAAACCTAGTTTAGACAATCCATGTATACTAAACAATTACATATTAACGAGAATAAAAAATAAAAGTATCTGAAATCCCACATTGAGGACACAATAATAGTAGCCAAACTATAAGGTAACAGTAACCAAAACATAATAAATAAGTAACCAAATAGTTATATGAAAGTAACCAGAACATGTTTTAATGGTAACCAAAACAGAAACAACCTGTATATCCAACCAAGTTTAGGCAACCCATGTATACTCTCACATGTACATTTAACCATAACTTTTCCAATGAATTTTCTAGAAGATCATAACCCTTGTAGAATAGATTTGAAGGAATTTACAAAAATAATACATCAATGTATACTAAGCAAATACATGGTTTATTATGACTTGGGTTTATTATTTACAAAAATAATACATCCACAAACTAATGATGCCTTAAACTTCTTTAACTGACTTGGGTTCAATTTCTTGGTAATAATGCTGGGGACTTCCATGTCACACCAATATATAACTTTTAATTTCAGTGAATTTTCTGTTGCATTCCTCATAGTAAAGATCCCATAATTGCAAATAAACAAAATCAGATTTACACAGTCATTAGTAACCAAATATAAACAATATTTATAACATAAACAGTTACGTAGTGACCAACAAATAAAAGCATACTAACCAAAATATAATATAACAATTACATAGTAGCCAAAACAGACTATAACAAATAACCAACATCCCACATTGACTGCACAATAATAGTTATCATATCATAATATAACATTAACCATACCATAATAAAGCAGTAATCAAAAAGTTATATTATATAATCTAATAGTGACCAAAATATAAACAACATGTAGTATAGACAATTTTATGTAGTAAACAAGCAGTTATATATAATATTAACCAAAACATATTTAAAGGTCACCAAAACAAAAACATGTGTACCAAAAAATATACTAAAGAAGTAACCAAACAATTATATGATAGTAACCAAACTATGTTTTAATGGTAACCAACACGTAAACAACATGTATACCAAACCCAGTTTAGTCAACCAATGTATACTAAGCAAATACATTGGAACCAAAATAACATATAAAAGTAACCAAAATCCCAATTGAGGGAAAAAAATGGTATCCAAATCATAAGCCAACAACAACAAAAAAATATACTAATGAAATAACCAAACAGTTATATGTTAGTAACCAAAATATATATTAATGGTAACCAATACATAAACAACATATAGACCAAACACAGTTTAATCAACCCATATATACTAAGCAAATTCATGGTAACCAGAAAAATAAAAAATAGTAACCAAAATCCCAACTCAAGGAAACAAAAATAGAATCCAAATAAAAAACTAACAATAACCAAAAACATACTAAATAAGTAACCAAATATTTATATGATAGTAACCAAAACATATTTTAATGGTAACCAATACATAAACAACATGTACACCAAAACCAGTTTAGTCAACCATGTAAACTAACCAAATACATGGTAACCATAACAACATAAAAAAGTAACCAAAATACCAAATCAAGGTAACAAAAATGGTATCCGAATCACAAGCTAATAGTAACCAAAACATAATGCAGAAGTAACCAAATAGTTATATGATAGTAACAATAATACAATTTAAATTAGAACACCTTTAAAAAATTTTGGGTTGGAAATATCTTCTGGCTATGAACTTGAGCTTCTGTCTTAACTACATGAACATCAAAATCAGAATCCAACTGCACAAACCTAAACAAATTTCTTCAAGTCCTCAATAGAATCACCCTCTGTGATTCTTTTCCTCTTTCCATCCTTTTTCATTGTATCAACCATTCTATACAAAACATAAAAACAACACAAACCCAAACAATCAATACCCCATTCTGTTAGAAACATAGCGTATATATATGATCATATTGATAATTAATTAGTAGAATGAGAATTAACAGAAATTAGAAGCAGACCTTAGAGAGAGAAACCATAATCCTTTCAGTTGTGAGAGAGTTGGAGAGAGAAAGTCACGTATTAGCCTGAAAACATAGTCTGGAAGTCACGTATTCAATTTTCTGTCAGAGTTGATAGACTATGGTGTTGCGGCGGCGGCGAAAGAGGACGACAACGAGTGGCTTCGAGAGGAGAAAGAGAAGTAGTAAGGGAGAAGAGAGAGAAATAGTAAGGGGAGAGAGAGAGACGGAAGGAAGATGAAAACTAATTTGTTATGTCAGCCCATTAATATTAATCCCTTAATTTAAAGACTTTTAATTGTATTAGTATTGAAAATAAAAATGATGAAATGTCATATTTTTGTAATTATTTTATGAATGTATGATTTTTGTAATTACTTTTAAAAATATACTATAATATGTAATTGTTCCTTCCTTTATTTGCTTGTTTAGCTTACTTAGTTCTCTAGAAGACCCACTTGAATTGGGCTTAAGTTTGGGTCAATCCATTAATTACTTGGGCTTCCTAATTTAAATTATTTGGGCCATGTAAAAATAGTATGGTCAAATACCTAAATTTTATCTCACCCTAATTATTTAATTAGGGTTTTCATACCACTCATTTGGAATTTAAATAATAATTACTCATATACATTTAATTCTATATCTCAATTAGATTTTATTTAATTAGGTTTAAAATAAATAATAAATTGAGATAATAAAATAAATCTCTTAGGTTAGTATATATTTTAAATACTAAAATTCTTCAATACTACAACCCTTGGGTGATTTAATCCTCCTAATTAATATATAATATTAGGTTATAAGGCTTTCTTTTTAATTCACTATATAATATATATATATATATAGATATAGATATATTAATTTACTTAGTCACATACAACTCCTACATATGTCATAACATATTTAACATCATTGATAAATAATTATTATATTTATTTACTCACATATTTATTCGATATATGCCACATATATCACCCTAATTATTTAATTGGGGTTTTCATACCACTCATTTGGAATATAAATAATAATTACTCATATACATTTAATTCTATATCTCAACTAGATTTTATTTAATTAGGTTTAAAATAAATAATAAATTGAGATAATGAAATAAATCTCTTAGGTTATTATATATTTTAAATACTAAAATTCTTCAATACTACAACCCTTGGGTGATTTAATCCTCCTAATTAATATATAATATTAGGTTATAAGGTTTTCTTTTTAATTCACTATAATATATATATTAATTTACTTAGTCAATACAGCTCCTACATATGTCATAACATATTTAACATCATTGATAAATAATTATTATATTTATTTACTCACATATTTATTCGATATATGCCACAAAATATTTAATATATTGATAAACAATTTAATATTCTTATTTCTTGGCTTTCCTTTTTGTTCCATTAATTCATTAACTTAATTAGCCCTAATTGGCTTAATAAGTTATTACATAATCATATAATCACTTTATATTAGTCATATCAATTTAATCACTTAAAGATTATAAATCTTTTTGATTTACCAGTTAAGGTTAACATTCAAGTTATGTTTATTCTCAACATAACTTATCTTACTCTTCCTTAATAAAATTGATTAAGTATTCATCTTAGTTAACTTAAAATATTTAAATTAACTAACTCACATAATTCACATACACTACAAAAAAACTGTCATTGCCGACTGCCACTGCCGTCGCCTATGACTATAGTGCCGTCGACATTGAGGTCATTGGCAACGACAGATGCCGTCGGTACGCCCGTCGCCCCAGAGGTCGTCGCCCCTGGTTCCCGTCGTCAGCCGTCGGCATCATTATCATTGGCGACGGGTGTCATTGGCGACAACCCAATGTCAATGATGACGGTTATAGCGACGACAAGTCCGTCGGCAAAGACGTCATAAAGTTTTTTCGGTGAAAACCTCATTCCCGACGGCGTGGCCGTCGGTAATGACTTTTATGGCCGTCGGCAATGCCTTTACCTCATGTATGTCGCTATATGTCATTGGCGACGACAATGCCGTCACCATTCCCGGAATGTGTCGCCTCACTGATGCCAATAACTTGAACACATCTTTATATTTTTCAGAAATTTCGGCAGCACCTCCCCATGGTCTTCAAGTACATGAAATAGACTAACACATCGTAGTCTAAATATGCACCTGAAGAACATCAAGAGATATAATTCAAAAAATTTAAAGACATGCTCAAGTCGTTAACACTGACCTAAGTGAGATCGAAACATACAAGAACAGTCCCAAAACGGGGACTATTTGAGATTCACTCCTACTAAGTGAATCTCAAACGGGTTTTTAAGCTTCCTAAACTATATGAAAATATGCACGTATGAAAGTATAATGAGATGGTAAATTTCTTAACCCACCCTCAAATAGGAAAAAACAAATAAATTGAGAATTTGAATATGCTTGCAGTTTAATGGACCATCTATATATTACATGTTACATATAAATCAGTTAAACTCAAATCAAATCTCTCCACAACAAACTAATATTTGTCTGTATGTCAAGAGAGGGCATGTAGATATAGATGCAAAAACATATTTCAATTTCAACCAGAAAGATACAATTTTTATCCAAAACCAAATAAGCTAATATAGAAGCTAAATAGTCTTAATTAACAGTGAAATATATTTAGGGGTTGGGTAGAGAGTAATCAGTAGAGCTAATGATTGCTAATAGAAGCTCAGCCATAAATGGCCAAGCTTATGTCTGAAAATCAGTTAAGTTTTATGTTTAATTGAGTTCTACACTACAAGAAAAATGCCTAACAGCGACCAACACTATCAGCGACCGATTATGCGGTCGCTGATATTAGTCACAGCGACCGACTTCTGCGACCGGTAAGTAATTTAGTCGCTAAATTTTAACAGCGACCGGATGCGGTCGCTGATCAGTCGCTAGTATAAATTTGCCACCAAAATTTTGGCTGGAAATGTTGGCGCCAAGATTTTGTGCGACCACTTAATATCTGCGACCGCATGCGGTCGCTGATAATTCCATGTCATTAAAAATCAGCGACCGCATGCGGTCGCAGATAGCGGTCACTAATCAAAATGTGTTTTAACAGATTCAGTCACTCGCTTGACACAGCAGACGCGAAAAAAAGAGAGGGAGCTCAGACGAGACGGAGAGAAGAGGGAGAAAGGGGGGAGAAGAGAAGAAGGGGAAGAGACGCCGGACGTCGGCCGCCGCCACCGGTCCACCGCCACGAAAGGTACTCAGTTTATATATATATATATATATATATATATATATATATATATATATATATATATATATACATACATACATACTTCCTTTTCTCTCTCTCTTTTTTATATATGTATATTCTACATTGAAATTATTTCAATGAAACTTTTAAATTGAGTTCAATGCTTGATATTATCATTATTTGTTCATGGATTTTGAGTTGAGTCTACTGATTTATGTGATGTAATTTGCAGTATAAAGAGGTTCTAGGAAAGGGGGCTTCCAAAAAAAGGGGACTTTATTTGCAGTATAAAGAGGTTATTCTTTTATTTTCAGTCAATTTGTATAGCCATCATATTATTGGTATTGATTAATTTTATATATTGATTAGATATTGAAAAAAACATAAGCATATTGATTTAAGAGCATTGAAGAAATACAAAGGGGATGTTTTGGTCAAAATTATAAAAACCATGAATACAAAGTATATAGCAATTATTTGATGTAAAAATATTTATAATGGAAGGCTTGGGGACTGTTAGTATAATTTAGTACTTAATCATTCCTAAAGTACCTTGTATGAACCGTTTTGGATTTGAAGAAATTTGCTAACTGATACAAGCATGATAATGGATATAGAGTAATTTTATTATCATAATTTTAAAGTTGTTTGAATGCCTAAAGATTTATTTTGCCTACATGTGGATTGTTTATGAAATTATAGTCAAATCTATGCCTATATGAGAACTATTATAGAAAATTTTTGCAACTAAAGTTTTAAGACAATATGGAGTCCCTATATTGTCTACACATATCATTTAAAAGGTGTTCCTTAACTTAGTTGTGGTTTGTGTTGTGTATTGACCAAATTTCATGTTTAAAAGCCATGAAAAGTAAGCTTTAAGTGGCAAATAAGACCTAAGTATAGAATTCTCATACCTGGACCATGTGGGCAAGTTTTAATAGTCATAATATGACATAAGTAAGCTACACAAGCTAAAGAAACCAAGCCTAAACTGTTTTGAGCATTAAACTTGTGAAAAGTCACATTTTAAGCCCAAAATTGGACTGTTTTGGGTGACCTTTAGTGCCTGATCTTATAAGACTATACTGAACTCATATAAAATTGCTAACTCATGCTTGTGATGATTCCTAATCATTGCAATCACCAACGCTACTATTAAAATCAAGTTAGGATCTATTATCGAGCCTAAAGTGAGCTTTAATAGGTTAAAATTTGCTAGATGACCAAGTAAAGTGAGATGATGATAAAAGTATCCTTAGGAAACTAAAATACACATGCTTAGACTATCCAAGTAGTCAAAATTTGAGAAATGGAGAAGTGTCAAAAATAGTTTTTTGTGAAAAAGTGAGAAAACAAGCCAGTTTGAGCCCAATTTTGAGAAGCTTAAACGAAATGAAAAAGAAACCTAAACTTTGATTAAATTACCTTGATGTATGGATACAAAAAGAAAAAGAATTTCGATACAAGCCAGTTTGTTTTGGCATGTATCCTTGTTCAATTCCCGAATAATCATATATGATGCACACTCATGTTATATATGTACATATACATCTATATGTATTTATAAGCATCATAAATGGGATTGAGCTGAATTGTAAATCTCTAACAAAGGAATACAATAATTCATGTCAACATAGGTACCGTGGAATCATGGACCTCTGTTCAGACCGTAGTTGGATGGCACGACGAAAGTCAAGTGCCCAGATAGGTGCTACAGCTGAATTTAGAGCTGGTTGCCAAGTGTTTTTGGAGTATGCGTATAGTCACTCGGAATGTATGAATGGTAAGTCGCAGATACGATGTCCATGTTTGAAGTGTAAGAATGTAAATTATATGGACAGAGACATGGTAAACTATCATTTACTTGTTTTTGGGTTCATGAGAAATTACGAAGAATGCTGGTGGGCACATGGGCAGAGAAGAGACGGTGACATCACACAAGTACACAATTCGGGCAGTAGTACTTATCATATGAATGAAATGGTTCATGATATTGCAGGGCCAGATTTTGATTGGGAGCAAGGCAGAGAGCAACTTATGAATTCTGATGCCAAAGACTTCTTTAAGTTGTTAGACGAGGGTAGCGAGCCATTATGGCAGAAACAAATTACCTTCCTCTTCTTCTGTTTTAGCAAAGTTGGCTTTTTGCTGAGTCTTGTTTGGGCAATTTGGTGAAATATGCCCATATTGCTTACATGAATAGCATTGCTTGTCTTGATGGTCCTTCCTTTCAAAATGCCCCATATTAGACCTTCCCCGACCTCTTCCATGACCACGGTAGCTACCTCTACCTTGACCTCTACCAAATTGCTTTTGTCCAGAAGAGCCTTCGTCAAATTTTCCTTTATTTGAGACCTCCACTTTGGTTTGAAAGGCATGCTCAAGATTCTTCTCCTTTGACCTGTTAATTCTCTCTTCATGTGCTAAAAGAGAACCCATTAGTTCATTAACAGAAAATGTAGACAAGTCTTTAGACTCCTCAATGGCTGTAACAACATGATCATATTTATTCGGAAGACTCCTTAATATCTTCTCCACAATTTTCTGATCTAAAATAGTCTCTCCAAAAGCTCTCATTTGATTAACTATACCAGAAACTCTAGAGAAGAAATCTTGAACATACTCATTACCTTTCATGAAAAGTGTCTCAAACTCTCTTCGGAAAGTCTGCAGTTTAACCATTGTTATCTTCTTGTCCCCATGGTACTCTTGCTTCAAAATAGTCCATGCTTCCTTCGACTTCGTTGCACCAGCAATTCGATGAAATATAGGGTCTGCTACAGCCTGTTGCAAAACAAGCAGAGCCTTCTCATCCTTCTTGCGAAGCTCTCTAACATCCGGTGCACTTTCTGCAAAACCATTCTCAACCAACTCCCAAAGTTCTTGTGTAATAAAAAAAGTTTTCATTTTGATACTCCAAAACTCATAATTTTCACCACTAAATGGAGGAATCAAGGATTGAGAAAGATTCAAAACATTATCGTTTGCCATAGCTGCAAAAACACTTACTCAAACCGTTTGTCGAACACCTTGTGTGCACATCAATGAGACCCACTGATTATGCTACAGTAACAATCCAAAAACCTTTAACGCCCAACGTCAATCGAACTTGGCTCTGATACCAAAATTGTTGGAAATAAGAGAGACAAAGGAATACAGAGTGAAACAGAGAGAAGAAAAAAGCTACAGCTTTATCAATTTCAGAATGAATGAAATACTCTACTTCTACTCCTTTAAACAGTTGATTACACCCTTTATTTATATCCTAAAATCATAACCATACTGCCTAAAAAGTAGCAACTAATTCCTAAATAAAACAACTACTAGGTCTTCTGCAACTCCTCTCCTACTTTCTAGTTAACAGTTAAAGACTAAATCAACATAATTCTGCTAACTAAATTAATCACGTTTTGCATCAATTCTTATCACTTAGGTATATTGTAATTGGGGGTATAGGATGGTTTATGTACTCAAATGCTTGAAGTTTATTACGATTGCTACTTTTTCTGGATTTTTTATTTGTTTCTTTTAATTTAAAGCCTGCTGATAATTAAAATTTCACGTGAAGTGTCGCATCGTTCGTCAACATTTCGTGGTTGCTTTATTTTGGGCCAACAGCGGGTGAGCTATCTGTTTCTCCTCCTTCTCACCAACCTACAAGCAAAAGAAATGGAAATTTTATGATATTGCGGAAAACAAATAAAACTAATATGTTTTTGGGTCCTTTGTCTAAATACTTATGGTGCATTCGCATTTACAGTGTTTCTTTTGTGCTTTACGTATTTTGGTGCTCGCTCTTAATAATGTTGCAAAGTCTGCTGAGTAGTTAAGGTATGGATCTGAGAAAGTTCATCATTCATTCTTGATTCTTATCTCCTTCAGATGTGGGTGAAAGGCAACATAAAACCTGGAGTTAAATATTCTACTTCTAATTTTTTTCATCCGTTTGATTATAGTTAATTAACATTGTTTCTTTGATTGATTAGTTAACTGAATTTATGTTGGCAACGTATTAACCCTAATTAATTCCCTCTCCTCAGTCATGAGCACAAATTCATCATGGAGTTCATCACGCAGTTGTAAATGTGGAGTTCCTTCACCTGTGAAGGTTTCATGGACCAAAATAAATCCCAGGAGACGTTTTGTTGGTTGCACAAATTATAAAACAATACCATGTGACTCGTTTGAATGGATTAATCCACCAATGTCACTAGGCTCAAGAATTGCTCAGTATTATCGCGAAAACAATGAATTTAAGTCTGAAATAGAAATTTTGAATAAAAGGATTAACGAACTGACTATTGTTATTGTCAACGCCAAAAATGACAAAGCTATTGTAGAAAAGAAAAATCAAGAGTTGGTGGAAAAAACTGAGGAGATGAAATTGAAGAAAAGAGTGGTGCACTCAGTTTTTCTTTTTTCTATCATGTTGTGGTTTTTGTTGTTTGTAATGTAGTTGTAGTCGTGTTGTAATGAAATTGTTTAATGTAATGAAATTATAAGTTGTAGTTGCTTTGTAATGAAACTATTGTAATGAAAGCTGTTGTTTGGAATCTAATGAATTGTAGTCATCTTGCTATTTCAATTTAAAGCAATGTTGTTTTTCCTTTACTCACTCATAGCATACACGTGTGACTACTGCATTTTGTGACTGACTAAATCTGTTGATGAAATATGTTATTTAAGCATATAAAAAATGTTTAATACATTAGAAATATGTACAATTGAATTTGTTGGTGAAAGGCAATTGATGAAATATGTTGGTAAATTTTGTATATTCATATTTAAGTTGGGAGAATTTCGTCTTAAATAGTGTTTAATACATTAGAAATATGGGAACAAACCTATTAGCGTGGGGCAAATACTCTGACAAGTTCGCTCGTGTTGATTCATTCATATCAGATCATCGAATGTAAAGTTAATGAGAGGAAGGAAGGAGGCTTCAAGCAATTGAAATCATATATACCAAACATTCAAGTTTAAAACATGATTGTTCATAATCAGTACTTGAGCTAGCATTTAAAAGGGTGGCTACCGGACCACAAGCAGATAACAATAAGGTATACTACTCTTACATATCCTTATTTATCTAGTACTATTTCCTAGAGCATATTGCCAAAAACAAGGCTTCTGTCTACTAAGTCACACATCTGATATTCCCCATGGACTTAGCTTCAACGCTACCATTCCATTCCAGTTCATATTGTTGAATAAATTATACAGGAACATGTTATTGCATAGAATCAATAGAATCAATTAATCATAATATTAAGTACTTACATGAATTGAGAGAAGTCATCTCGTATATATCACGCTTCCGCTGCGCTTAAGGGTGAAGGTCTTCAATTGTCTATCTCAATCTTAGGATGGATGTATAGGTGTGTATAAAGTTCTTGAGATGACAACTGGGACCAAACCCTAACTGTTTTATTTATATAATAGCCAAGGGTCAAAATCGTTCATCAAGATTATGAAACCATAGGGCCCATTATGCCAAATACTATTAGGAATATTATTTATAGGCCACATAATTAATTACCAAACCCATAAATAAAGTGATTAAATTAATACAATATGTAAGCCCAATAATTACATAAATAGTAAAGGCCACATAAGGAATAAAATATTCCAACAATCTCCCACTTGGCCAAAATACTATTTATATACAAAACATAACGCTTACAATCATTAATTTGGCCAAGTATTAATTTAATATCTACATCTTGTTCAAATAAAAGTGCCAATGCGAATTAATTTTTGTGTCACTATTAACACAAAATCCTTATTAGTTACACAATTAGTACTTTTATTAAAACAAAGATTAACATTAAGCATAACAAGTATGAATAGAGTTTACATAAGTGGTAATAGATTAAACTCATTCATATGGTCCAAAACATAACCGTACCGTTTGCTCACAAGTTCTCAAGTGTGCACAATAAAGAGAATAGCAAACCATAAACATAATGTGAAGTTCAAAACAGCGAGCTCAAAATTGTTGTCTTACATCAAAATAACTTACTAACTAAGACTACTAGTTAAACATATGTTGGCAACATGCTCTAAAAAGAGCTTGGGTGGTAAGCCTTTCGTAAGTGGATCCGCTAACATATCATGCGTACTAATATACAACGTTTTGATCTTCAACTCTTTCCCTGACAAATAAGTACTTAGTGTCGAGGTATAGTCCAACACAACTCGAAATGATGCTGTTGGACAAACTAATTTAACATTATAATTATTATCACAAAATACTTTCAATGGTCTTGAAATGGAATCTACAACCGTAAGTCCTGAAATAAGATTCCTTAATAATATAGCGTGACAAGTAGCATGATAACAAGCCACATATTCTGTCATCAACGTGGAAGTGGTAGTTAACTCCTGCTTATGAGTTCTCCACGAAATAAGGCCTCCTAAAAGCATAAGGATGCACCTTGATGTAGATTTCTTTTCGTCTTTACACTTAGAAAAATCAGAATCAGAATAACCAACAACTTCAAGGTTATCTATTTTTCTAAATGTAAGCATAATATCTTTAGTACCCTGTAAGTAGCGTAAAACCTTTTGGCTGCTTTTCAGTGATTCAAACCTGGATTTGACTGATAACATCCAAGCACACCAGTTACATACGCTATGTCTGGACGTGTACAAACTTGAGCATACATAAGACTCCCAACCACAGAAGTATAGGAGCAATTTTGCATGTTGTATTTGTAAAGAACTTTGTCAATATAAGCTCTTTGGGACAATCCTAATATCCCACAAGACCTATCTCGATGAATTTCAATACCTATAACATAAGAGGCTTCACCAAGATCCTTTATATCAAAATTTCCAGAAATGAAACGTTTGGTCTCATGCAACATATCTAAGTTATTACTTGCAAGTAATATATCATCAACATACAAAACAAGAATAACAAATTTACTCTCACTGACCTTCAAGTATATACATTGATCCACTATATTTTTCTTAAAATCAAAATTACTCATCACCTCATGAAACTTAAGATACCATTATCAAGAAGCCTGTTTTAACTCATATATGGAATTCTTAAGTATACATACCATATGTTCCTTGCCTTTAACCAAAAAACCTTCTGGTTGTGTAATATAGACATTCTCATTCAAGTTACCATTAAGGAATGCAGTTTTAACATCCATCTGATGTAACTCTAAATCATAATGAGCTACTAAACTCATGACTATTCTAAATGAATCTTTCCTGGATACTGGAGAGAAAGTTTCATTATAATCCACACATTCCTTCTGAGTGAAAATCCTTAGCAACCAATCGAGCTTTATTCCTTTCAACGTTCCCTTTAGGATCTAATTTGGTCTTATAGACCCACTTACAACCAACAGGTTTTTAAAACCTTTTGGTAATTCCTCAAGATCCCAAACGTTATTAAGCTCCATTGATTTCAACTCATCATTCATGGCTTCAAGCCATTGAGTTGATTGAGCACTCGTAATAGCTTCTTTATAGGAGATAAGATCATTAATCTTACTTGAATCATAGTCAATCTCATTAAGATAGGTTATAAAATCATCAAAATTAATAGGCTTTCTAGGTCTTTCGGACCTTCGTAAAGGCTGCACAATTTCAGGAATGTGATTTTCAATAATGTGAGGTTCAACATTAAGTGGTGGCTCAGCTATCTCAGGGGCATCATACGCCTCAAATGGAGGTTGTTGTGCCTCACCCTCTTGAATTACTGGATTAGAAACATAAAACCTGTTTTCTTCAAGATCAATTTTTTTAGGCTCACCACTCCCACTTAAATTACCATTCTCTAAAAACTCTGCATGCCTAGTCTCAACAATTCTAGTGGTATGAGGGGACAGTAAAATCGAAAACCCTTAGATCTCTCAAGATATCCAATGAAATGACAACTAATGGTTTTAGAGTCAAGTTTCTTTATTTGTGGATTAAAAATCTTAGCCTCGGCTGGACAACCCCACACCCGTAAGTATTTTAAACTAGGTTTCCTACCTGTCCAAATTTCATAAGGAGTGTTAGGGACATATTTGCTAGGAACCCGGTTTAAAATATAAACAGTTGTCTTTAATGCCTCAGTCCACAAAAATATAGGTAAGCTAGAATCGTATAACATACTACGTACCATATCCATAAGGGTACGATTTCGCCTCTCAGCTACACCATTCTGCTGCGGTGTACCAGGCATTGTATACTGAGTGACGATTCCATTTTCTTGACAAAATAAGGCAAATGGGCCAGGACTATGACCTGTATCAGAGTGTTTACCATAATACTCCCCGCCTCTATCTGATCTCACTACTTTAATTTTTCGCTCAAGTTGATTTTCAACTTCAGCCTTGAAAACTTTAAACATATTTAGTGATTCAGATGTTTCATTAATCAAGTACACATAAGTATAACGAGAATAGTCATCAATGAACGTAATGAAAGATTTATGTCCACCAATTCCTGGAGAAAATGGTCCACATATATCAGTGTGAATCACCTCAAGAAGTGCACTACTTCTAGTTGCTCTTTTCTTATTACCTTTCACAAATTTTCCTTTTATACATTCAATACATTAATGGTCAAGATCAGAAAAATCTAGTGAATGAAGAATTACATCCTTTACAAGACATTGCATTCTATCTTTTGAAATATGGCCTAAGCGTTTATGCCATAATTTTGAAGAATTCTCATTATCTAGTTTTCTCTTAGTTCCACTTTTAGAGGTATTTTCTGTCACATTCATTGTTAATAAGGATTCAACAAAGACATTATCTAAATTTATCTTATAGAGGTTTCCCTTTAAAAAGTCAGAACCAATAACATGAGAGTAATGATAAATAATTATTTTATTATTCCCAACCTTAAACGAAAATCCATCAACGTCAAGTTTAGATACAAAAATTAAATTCCGTGTTATACTGGGAACATAAAGAGTATCATATAAATACAAGGTGAAACCACTCTCCAAAACTAAAGGAAGAGTTCCTACAACTTCAACTTGTATAGACTCTCCATTGCCAACTTTAATGGTTCTATCCCCCTTTTGGAGTGTCTTCTTTGAAAGGAATCCCTGCAATGAATTAGTAATGTGAACCATAACACTAGTTTCAAGCCACCATGTATTAGAAGCAACATCATAAGTTACATAATTGAAGGACGATATACCTTTCTTTTCAAGCCATTCTCTGAATTTAGGGCATTCTTTCTGAATATGTCCTTGCTTCTTACAGAAGTGACATTTAGGACCTGCCTCAGAGTTGTTACCTGAATCATTTGTCTTATTTGTTTTGGTAAAAATTTGCTTATCCTTATTCTTAAAACCTTTGCCATTTTTTATGAACCTTCTTATGAGATCTAGTGGTAGTTAAATGAACAACATTAGGTTTTTCAATCTTAAGCCTTTCTTCTTCTTTAATTTAAATGTTATGTCATTCAGCATCATAATGTACTCGCACATCCTACTAACCCCATCATACCAGCTAGTAAGCATTTTTAAAATAAGGGTACTTGCATGAGTTTTAGAAGAACCATTAAATTGTTACTCGACTGAAGTTAAGTACTCTTTAACATTCTCAAAGTCAAGAATGACTCCTCGAATAGCTGTCATGATAAAGTTTTTCATAATCATAAGAGACATACAGTTGGATCACTTCCACTTTTCATAAATAACCTTTTGGTCAATTGAGCTAGTAGTTGTAAGTGGAGCAGGATGATCCACTCGTAGTGCATAGTCCAAAACCATAGTGCCGAGAACAATTTTCACTTACACTTTTCAAGCAGTAAAATTAATTTCATTAAAGATTTCAATTCCAGAGAGATACCCAAAAATACTAATTGGAGTCAATGTCGAAACATAATCAAGCTCATAAACATGCTTACAAAAAAACAAAAAGAAATCCACAATGTACAACCATAATTAACAATTAATCATAATAAAAACCAATTGTAGGGTAAACAGTTAGTTATATAAAATCTATTTACAACACCTAAAAATAGATTTTAATGAGATGTTTGTGCATAATTATTAATCTTTCGTTGGTCCAATTAATAATATACTAATAACATCCCCATAAAATAATGCAAAACATATTTATCCACGCATCACCGTTGGACAGAAACGAAATAAACATGTTACTTAATTATGCAATAAAATTTCATTTAATAAATTTTAATTCTAATATTTCCGTTGGGTAAAAATTAAAATCTTTATTTATTAAATGTAACATTATGTGACCTTTCTTAATCTTTAATTGTTTCAATTAATAATCCTCCGTTGTGCTAATTATTAATTTTTAACAATAAAAGAGTCACGCATACATGTAATTATTATGATCAAACTCAATTTTTTCTTTAAACAACATATTAATCAAGTTTGAAAATTGATACTATTTATAATTTACATGTAACAAATTAGAAGCCCTAATATATAATATATCATATCATATTCCAAAATTTCAAATAAAAATATATAATTATGAACATGAATTGATTATAAAATAATCACAATCTAAACATAATAAATAATAAATTTAATATATATATTATTTTAATATTCATGACCGTAATCTCTGTCTATTTTAATATTCATGCCCACATACAATCTATGTCTTTTAAGCTTAAATAAAGCCCTGTGATCTGTGACAGTACAGGGGAACTAGGGTTCTGTTCAAGACATAATCATTATCTCCATTACATGCACTATAAGGAGCGCCACGACAAAAGGAAACAACCCCACGTTGATTCTCACAAAGGAGTGGGATTTGTGTGCATAAGCAACTATAAAAAAGAGACTGCAGGCCTATTACCATGTAAACAAAATATGCAAAGCATGTGGCAATAACCAGGAAAAATCACCATACATGATGTAGTACTTTAATACTATGAATGTTGGAATTGAGATCACATAGTTCAGGAAAATAAATCTAATAACAAAACTGAAACACTTTTCCTTAATGAATTGAAACAAATTGATGTTATAATCATCAAGACCCTTATAATAATTAGACATTGAATTCAACGTACACGTTCATTAGTTACTTTTCAGAAAAATTATTTTCGGAAATTCCTTAACATATAGAATAATTATATATTATACCAATAAAAAGATTAATCGGAATTAAAATTATAGCATAACAACGTAATTAATTTATTCTATACAATAACGTAACCATAGCTCTGATACCAGATGTTGAATAAATTATACATGAACATGTTATTGCATAGAATCAATAGAATCAATTAATCATAATATTAAGTACTTACATGAATTGAGAGAAGTCATCTCGTATATATCATGCTTCCGCTGCGCTTAAGGGTGAAGGTCTTCAATTGTCTCTCTCAATCTTAGAATAGATGTATAGGTGTGTAACACCCCCTTTCCAAAATAGAAAGAGAGGTTACTCAAAACACAACAAAACTAAAGAAGATCACAGGGCTCTAAACCACAAAAGAATAATCTCATAATAATTCAATGTCATAAGACAAACCATAATAAATGCCACACTGGCTCAAAACACAATCTAAATAATTATTAAAATTCTAAATGACTGACTCATTAAGTCTAAACAGAATATTTCTAAATCATTGGAATGAATGGAGCTCTCATCACACTTGCCCTTGATTCCCCTGATTACCTGCCGGAAGAAAAACACAGCATGAGCCAAATGCCCAGTACGGATATAGAATGCAAGAATAATGTAACGGAATAACTAATCACAATTAAATGAAATGAAATGAAGCGAACTGAAACGAAACGAATAAAACTAACACAATGAAATGATAGGCTGAATCAAATGGCTGGGTGTTATTTCATACCGAGCTCAGAATATAGTAATATACCTTGCCACACAGGCAAGTCAAATAATGCCACACAGGCAATCAAAATAATGCCACACAGGCAATCACACATCGGACTGCGCAATCCAGATGCGTGTAAATCGGAAGGTGTGTTTGGCACAAACATCACCAATCCGCAGAACAGAACAGAACAGAAAACTAGGGTCGACCCATACGCCTCCCACAACAAAACACCAAATGGCCAACTTCCACCGGAGCACAAAACGGAGACGCCGTGGACTGATCACACCGCCACGGAAGGTGTCATGTCTCGGTGCCAAGAGGACATGCCTGTGGTACCCCCACAGGTGGTTATAGCTCAGGTATACCCTACGGTATTCTAACAAAATATAATGTCACAACACATGCGACAAAATATCAACACAAAGGGGTTCTAACATGTACATGTTAAATCGAACGAATCGTCAACACAAGTCTCTAATATTCTAACATGTACATCACTATAAATATAAAAATAAAATTTAGACATGACACACTAGTCTAAAGAGTACAATGTGAGTTCTAATACAACGCCAAAATAAATTTATCACAATAAATTGACAAGGAATAATTATGAGAGACAATACTAAATTTCGAAACGAATAACAAAACGAACGAATTAAAACAAAAGAGTCTTGCTGAAAGAGTACGGAATCCGTACCTGAATTAAGCAATGTAATACCCAAAAATTTAAATTCCAAATTTGTCTCGTTATATTCCCTCCGTCCGAACTAATTACACGAATTAATAAAATAAATTAATAACTATGCATTATATTACTAATTACTAAGGTATATTTTATTTTATTTTTAAAACTCATACATTATTATTATAAAAAAAATATACATCAACTATACACACTGCCTTCGTTTTTTTTTTCAATTTATAAATAGCCTAAATTTTCATGTTGTTTATGAGTATAGTACATAACAATTATACATACTTATTAATTAATTACAAATCTAAAAGTACATAATTCGTATAAACAATAATCTATTCATTGCATAAAGGTTCCTATATACTCTATTGAATTCACAGACTACTAAAACCCATGACGTGCACTGATCATCCATGTCAAATAAAAAGGTATACATGTACTGGAAATCACAAGTTACTTGCCTGATAAAGAATAAATTCGTCCCTTCTCTCGCAGCGCAGCCACAGCTTCTTTTCTTTTCAGCGGCTTTTTTTTTTTTTCTTTCTTTCTGATCCGTATCACATGTATGATTAGGTTTTAGTAATTTTTTTTTATATATTATAAAACCCTCTTAATTAATTGGATAAAATAAATAATTTTACAAAATTATAAATTAGCCCAAATAATATAAGGCCCAAATTAATATAATCCATTTACTTATTATAGTCCACAAATTTTACTGATTAATTTGGCCCAAAAAAAATAATAGCCCAAATAAGAAAACAGAGTCCAATTAATATGTTTTAAAACAAAAGTATATATATATATATATATATATATATATATATATATATATATATATATTTTTCATATAATATTTTATTTTATTTTATTTTTCGGGTATTACATCACCTACCCCTTAAAAGAATTCCGTCCCCGGTATCAAAAGAATAGAACGTACCTAATTATTAAAAAGATGCGGATATTCCGCTCGAATAGACTCCTCCATCTCCCAAGTGGCTTCCCGCTCCGAATGATTCTTCCACAAAACCTTAACAAAAGGAATAGTCTTGCTTCTCATAATCCGCTCTTGACGATCCAAAATCACCTCGGCTTGTTCCTCACAAGTAAGATCCTCCCGAATCTTATCGAACGGATATTGCACCACGTGCAACGGATGATAATGATAACTCCTCAACACTGACACATGGAACACATTGTGCACATGAGCTAGCTGTGGAGGCAAAGCTAACCGATATGCAACCTCACCAACCCTCTCCAGAATCTCAAATGGTCCAATATAACGCGGACTAAGCTTCCCTTTCAACCCAAATCGCCGAATGCCCTTCCAAGGAGAAACTTTTAGAAATACATGCTCACCAGGTTCAAACTCTAAAGTCCTCCTATGCTTATCAGCATAACTCTTCTGCCGTGATCGAGACGACTTTAATTTCTCCTTAGCCACCGCTACCTTTTCCGTAGTGATCTGAACTAACTCAGGTCCTTCTATGGCCCTTTCGCCAACCTCATCCCAACAAGTTGGTGCCCGACATTTTCTACCATACAATGCCTCAAAAGGAGCCATCCCAATACTTGCATGCCAACTATTGTTATAAGCAAACTCAACTAGGCTCAAGTAATCATCCCAATTACCCGACCACTCAGGGGCTGTTTGTTTAGAGCTGAATGGGTCTGAATGGCTGAATCGGTAAGTGGCTGAATTATTAAGTGCGTTTGTTTTGAAAAAAAAATCGTCTGAATGGCTGAATCGGTCAGATGCGTTGGCTGAATGGTTAAGGCCAAATTTTTGGTCTGAATGGCTGAATGGTTGGCTGAATGAAGTAAAAAAAATTAAAAATAATAATAAAAATAATAAAAAAATATTAACTATTATATTATGTAATATTAAATAAATTTACAACAACTTTGAATTTTTTCAGAGGGGTAAAATATTAAAAATATGTCATTCAGATCTTTAAGATATGTCAGTTATCAAACAATTTTTTTCATTCAGATTCAGCTCATTCAGATTCAGATTCAGATTCAGCTCATTCAGATTCAGATTCAGATTCATTCAATTTTTATCAAACACACCCTAAATCTCTCTCCACATCAGCCTGGTACATTCAGGAGAAATCTCGTGGTGCTAGCCCCAACTTTGACCAGTGACCCAACCCCTTGGATTTCCTTTGGGTCTACTGTAGTGTAGAAACAAAAAATTGCTGAAAGAGAATAGATACAAATATATATATATATATATATTGAACGGATCAGGTTCGGACTCTCAGACCGGACTTTTTTTTTAAAAAACAACTAAAAATAAATAAATAAAAAATTATTAAACTAAATTTTTTACATAAAACAGTGTTTTAGGTGTGATTTGGATACATATAACAAAATGTATGTATAGTCTGTGCAGACTGTACATACATTTTTTGCCAAAACAATGTATTAGGTAAAAATTTCAGTTCCATAATATTTTTAATATTTTTTAGTTGTTTTAAAAATAAAAAAAAAACAAAAAAAAAAAATTTGGTCCGTCTTTTACTTCCGTCCGGACTCCCGGACTGGATCCGTTATATATATATATATATATATATGGGGTTCCATCCACAGCAACCGGTTGTTGGGAGCAACCCATTTTTTGTCAGCCGGTACAAGCTGTACCGGCCTTAGAATTTTATTTTTTTTATAAGCCGGTACAGCTTGTACCGGCTAACAAAAAATGGGTTGCTCCCAACAACCGGTTGCTGTGGATGGAACCCCTATATATATATATATATATATATATATATATATATATAGAGAGAGAGAGAGAGAGAGGGATTACATCCACAGCAACCGGTTGTTGGGGAGCAACCCCTTTTGACCCAACCGCTACAACCTGCACCGGCCTTAGACAAAAAAAAAATTTATAAGCCGCTACAGGTTGTAGCGGCTGGGCCAAAAGGGCAACATCTACTTACTATTCAATGCTGCAAACAGCAGCACTAGTAAATGATCGATTGCAAGCTGGAAGTGACATTTTCCCAATAAATATATGTACATTTTCCCAATCATTTTTAATCTTTTTACAGGGAATGGTGAGCATGAAATTTTCTTTTTAGGTAAGTTGGTCAATTGGTCAATAGAGTACTGACACGTAGACAACACTCTATATGTATCAGTATTTTATTAACTAATTGACCAATTTATCCAAAAATAAATTTCATGCTAACTGGATCCTTTTTACATAGATAAATACTCTCTCCGCATGTGCAACTACTTATATTTTTATCTTTTTATACAGATAAATACTCCCTCCGCATCATAAAAAGAAAAAAATATAAAATAAAAGAAATAAATAAAAAAGCTTCATTTGAAAATTTTACAAATATTAATGATATATTTTTCTTTCACTTTTAACCCTAAAAATAATTACAAATAGTTCCCACTGTGTTTTTTATATTTTTAAATAGTTCACTTCCACTTGAAGGAGAGACTTAGGTTGTGTTTGATAAACTTGAGAATTAAGATCTGAATGATTATGATGTCTTAATAAATTAGATCATCTGAATGGTTATGAGGAAGAAGAGATTGTTATTTATTAGACTAAAAATAGTGAGAGAACCAAAGTTATATTTAATATTTGGGGTAATATTGGAAACTAAGCAATTAATGCTTACTTGAAATTCTCAAACGACTTATATTAAGAAACAAAAATATTTTTCTAAAACGACTTATATTAAAGAACGGAGAGAGTAGAAGACGATGTGAAAAAAATAAAATTTATTTAATTCACAAATACAAGCTCACCAAAAATAAAATGACTGAACAAATTCAATCAAGTAGTATATATTTCTTCTTTCGCCCCCTCATATTTCTTTCTAATTATTTGAAATAAAAGGTGCAAAATATCTCTGAGTAAGAAATGTCATATTGACCCACCGTTACAGATTTTATTTGTTAGAAATTCAACGGTTGAGATTGATTATAACATTTATAATAATCAAAGGTGTAAATTGAGTCTAGCATTACAAATTATTTCTTGTGACAAATGTATTAAAGCTATTTTTACTTCTCTCTTCAAATTCTTCTATTTCTCCCTCTAAATTTACCTTTTTACTTTTAAATTCGCCTTTAAAATACAAAGAAAACAGAGTGTTTCAAATGCCTTTTAAGCCATATATTTAGGGAATTATTAAATTCACAATAGAAATTATTATTTTCACAATAAAAGTGTCGTTATAGATCTTATAACAACGATTTTTACCGTTTTTATCGTCGCTATACATCTACAGCGACACTTTTATTATAAAAATTAAAAAAAATATTATAAATTTATCAATTACCTATATTTATTATTTCCACATAACTTTTCAGATATTACCAAATGACCGACCCACTGAATTCTTTTACCACTGAATTATTTGACCAAAGTTCGGAAGGAAACTTTGGTTACCATTTTGTCATTATTGTAGTCGTGGTTGCAAATGTTCATATGAGTAGAAAGGATAGAAATTAAAAGTTTGACTTTAGGAGAGAAAAGAAGAGATAGAAAATCTACTCAACTATAATTAAAATAATGTATTACTATTTTACTATTATATTAAAAAATTTACTATTATATTAAAAATAGTATATCTTTAAGCTAATCACATTTGAAATTTATTTTATAATCTTATTCATTTATTAATTAAATAATTTATTTATTTAAAGACATTTATTTATTTATATTTAATTGCTCTAATTAATTGATGTGATAAACCTGTAGTTTGGAACAATACTTTTAGAATCATGATGAAATTATGCTAATGTGATTTAAAATCTAGATAGTTCAAAAGTAGAACGCTCCTAATTATAGGATCACTAATACGAGGTTAGTGAATCCGAACAGATTATTACATACTATGTTTTGCTCTTTTGAAGATGATAATTGATCTCATAATTATTTGTGTGTAAACACTAAATCAACTATGTAGGTGCTTATTGGGAAAGAACATTAGAAGACAATGAAAAACATTTTGAAGTACTTAAAAAAAACTAAGGATTAATATTTCTTGTTTATGGTGGGTCTGATTTGAAACTAGAAGGTTATATAGACTCAAGTTTCCAAATTGACTAAGATGACAACAAATTCGTTTCAAGTTATGTGTTTACCTTGAACGGTGGTGCAATAAGTTAGAAGAGTTCTAAGCAACAAACAATTATTGATTCAGTGATAGAGACAGAATATATAGCTACAAGTGAACCTGCAAAAAATACTGTTTGGATGAAAAAGTTCATTATAGAATTTGAAGTGGTTTTTAGCATTTACAGATCAATGCCTTTATATTGTGACAACACTAGAGTTGTTTCATTTGATTAGAGAAATCATTGAGAGATGAGATGCCACTATAGATCCCGTAAACTCTCAAAACAACATTACACATCTATTTATTAAAACATTATCTTAGAAGCAATTTGAACGCCACTTAGAACAGATGAGTATTAAATACCATGACGATTGATTTTAATGCAAGTGAGAGATTAAAAATAATGTCCTTAAGTCGATCACATTTATAAAAGAATAAACAACTCATAGAGCATTTAATTTTTAAATGTGATCACATTTAAGTCGATCACATTTAAAAATTAAATGCTTTATGAGATCATATTTGATCTCATAGAACATTTAATTTATAATCTTATTTATTTGTTGATAAAAGAATTTATTTATCCATATTTAATTATTATAATTAATTGATGTTAGAAACACGTAGTTTGGAGAGGCGCCGACGCTACATAAAACAAATAAACCAACATATTATATATTGAACCTTGACTTTTAGTAGTATTATTTTTGTTTGGAAATGAAATATTCTGGACCACTCAGTACCATCATTAGTACGTACTCTATCATTTACAAACACAATTATTCAAACAATATTTCGAATCCGGTTAGCATAAAATTATTTTGTTAATAAATTAATTAATTGATCAATAAAATACTGACACACATATAATCTCGTCCGCATATCAATATTTTATCAGTCAATCCCCAAAATAAAATAAACTTGGTACTACCCACCTCCCACTATTCCATAACAATGCTCATAAATATTTACCATAAGCATTTACCATCATCGGTGCTAAACTATTTACATACTCAACTTATAAACCAATATTCCATAGCGAAGCTCATAATATTCACCATGGACCAGCAGTACTCTTATTTGTTTGTGATTCTATTGTGTCCTCCGGCATTTTCATCTTCATTGCTGCTTTATAGTATGAGTAAAGGTTCATGTCTTTCGGTGGAGAATAGAAAGGATGTTTTAGTTTCACCAAACAAATTGTTCACAGCCGGCTTTCATCCCGTCGGTGATAACGCTTACTCCTTTGCAATTTGGTACACTAAACCATCCTATCCTTACAGTAATCACCACCAACATCGGACCGTTGTTTGGATGGCAAATCGTGACAAACCGGTAAACGGAAGATGCTCGAAGCTCTGCCTGCATAAAGACGGAAATCTCGTCTTAACCGATGCCGGTCAGTCCATTTTCTGGTCCACAAACACTGTTTCAGCCTCTTCCATTCAGTTACTTTTACATGACAATGGAAATCTTGTTTTACAAAATTCGACGGATTTCGTGTTGTGGCAAAGCTTCAATTCACCAACAGATACCCTTGTTCCTCAACAACCTCTTACATTATACACGCAGCTTGTCTCATCAAGAAGTCAAACCAGCTATTCTTCGGGGTTTTATAAGCTTTTCTTCGATGACGATAATGTCCTTCGTCTCGCCTTTGATGGACCTGAGACGTCTAGCATTTACTGGCCTGATCCTATGCTCTTGTCAAATGAAGCAGGAAGGTCAAAGTACAATGACACTAGAACTGCTGTACTTGATTCCTCAGGCAACTTTAGTTCATCTGATTGGACTCACTTTCGGGCGGCTGATTTTGGTGAAAGGCGTCGGCAGAGAAGATTGACACTTGATTTTGACGGTAACCTCCGGCTGTACAGCCTGGAAGAGGCTACTGAAACATGGGTTGCTTCAGTGCAAGCTATCTCAAGCCCGTGTAAAATTCACGGCGCTTGTGGACCCAACAGTCTTTGTAGTTTCAATCCTGCTTCAGGTAAAATATGTTCTTGCCTCCCTCGGTTCAAGCCCAAAAATGATATGGACTGGTCTTACGGATGTGAACCCGAATTTGACCTGTCCAGCTTGAGTGAGTTCGAGATCATGTTTCTCGAACTCCCTCAAGCTCATTTTTATGGTTATAATATCAATATTTTCACCAATTACACGTTTGAAAGATGTAAGCAGAATTGCCTACAGTCTCGCAGTTGCAAAGGGTTTGAATATAAATTAGAAAATGATGCTTATAGCTGTTACCCAATGAGTGTATTTCGGAATGGGGTTTATTCACGAGAATTTTTGGTATCCCTGTTTTTAAAGCTACCCAAGGACTTAAAGTCCTCCCTTGAGGAGCCATCTGTACAAGCATTGAAATTGAATTGCCCAAGAGAAGCACCCCATATGAAGCTAAACAGAAAGTATAAGATATCTGAAGAAAATGCTTCACTGAAGTATTTGTTTTGGGTTGTCATTGTGATTGGATGCTTTGAAATTGCATCTCTTTTTGTGGTGTGGTTTTCTTTGTATAGAGTAACAAACGTGGAGGAGTCCAAGCAACCTTATCTTCTAGCAGCCACAGGGTTCAGAAAATTCACCTACACAGAGTTGAAGAGGGCAACCAAAGGTTTCCGTGAAGAAATAGGACGAGGAAGCAGCGGGGTGGTTTATAAAGGCACATTATCTGATAATCGAGTGGCAGCAATCAAGCGACTAGATGATGCTAACAACGGCGAAGCAGAATTTTTTACTGAAGTAAGCATGATCGGAAGGCTAAACCACATGAACTTGATAGAAATGTGGGGATATTGTGCGGAGGGAAAGCACCGGATTCTGGTGTACGAATTCATGGATCATGGCTCATTAGCAGATAATTTATATTCCAATGCTCTTGGCTGGGAAAAAAGGTTTACAATAGCTGTTGGAACTGCGAAAGGCCTTGCTTATTTGCATGAAAAGTGCTTGGAGTGGGTTCTTCATTGTGACGTAAAGCCTCAGAACATACTCTTAGACACTGATTTTCAGCCAAAGGTAGCTGATTTCGGACTGTCCAAGCTACTAAACCGAGGTACTGGTGACAATCCCAAGTTCTCCAAGATTAGAGGAACAAGAGGATACATGGCTCCCGAGTGGATCTTCAATCTGGGAATCACCTCCAAGGTTGATGTTTATAGTTATGGAATGGTTTTGCTTGAGATGGTGACAGGGAAAAGCCCCACAGCTGGTATCCACGCCTTCAACATTGGAGCAGAAACTAGTGAGAAAAGGTTGGTTCAGTGGATCAGAGAAAAGGTAAATAGAGAAAATACAACAGCACCCTGTATTGAAGAAGTCGTTGATCCGCTATTGAGAGTTGATTATGATATGGTTAAGATGGAGACATTGGTTAGAGTGGCTCTAAACTGCGTGGAGGAGAACAAAGATGCTAGACCATCCATGAAGCAAGTTGTACAGATGCTTGTCCGTCCTGAATTTGATAATTAGCCTAGGCTGCTCATGTATATCTTTACTGTTAATTAGTTGTTCTAGTAATATTGTAAAAAAACATCCATGGGGATTTTCAATGTTTAGTAGTGTTAATATCAAGGTAGTTCAGTAAGTGTTCTCAATAATTTTCTCCCCATATGGTTGTTCTTCATTTTATAAGATGGGTACGAAAGCTACTAGAAATCTAGGGTTTAGTTTCTTCCATATTGCTCATTTATTTTTCTTTTGATTCTTCATCAAATTAAATCAATCTATAAAAGAAAAATGGACTTAAGAAAGGAGACATGCATGCCTGGTAACAAAAACATTATGCTTTTACAAATCAAGAAGTTTGTATCCCTTTTGAGTAAATGAATAACCGAGAAAAATAGAATTCAGATCGACGCGACTTTTTCTGTCTCATCCACCGTCTCATTTCATATATTGGTGTCAATTTTTATTTTAAAAGTTAACTGTAAATAAATAATTAAATTACACTCAAGACAATAATACATAACATGATATGAGACGGGGGACCTATGTGACAAAAGATTTGGACTAAAAAAAACAACTTTACTAGCCCTGAACTCAATTTTGTAACTAACCACCAAAAGATTTTACATGAGAATAACTATTGTGTTTGTTTCATATAAGCTCTCCCAAAAATAAAAAAGAATTTTGATCTCTTGCTTTGCTCAACGTATCAGAAAAATGCTTTATTACAAAATGAGTATTTCTTTGCGCACTAACAGTTGTGTACTAACATAGAGAAAACTAAGGAATAATGTAGACTAATGAATAATGGCATGATATTTTCATTGATGTTAGGAGGTATAAATACAATAAAATTACAAGAGAGTATCAATTTGTTACAACCAAACGATATTGATATCAAACCTAATAACTAAAGAATCAGTCAATCCCTAATTTAAGGGAATGAGATAATTACAATTAACTAAAGAATCAGTCAATCACTAATTTAAGGGAATGAGATAATTAAATTAAATACATGAATTTAATTCTCTATTATGCCCCCGCAAGTTGGAGCTCCTTGAGGTGAGACCAATCTTGTTCAACAAGTCTTGGAAATGCGTGCGGGGTAGTGGTTTGGTGAGTACATCAGCTAGTTGATCCATCGAAGAGACATGAGTGACTCGTAAGATGCCATCTTGAACTTGTTCACGAATGAAGTAAAAGTCGAGAGCTACATGTTTCATGCGAGAATGGAAGACTGAATTTGAGCAGAGGTTCGTTGCTCCCACATTATCACAGTAGATTACCGGTTGTTGTGAGGATGTGACACCAAGTTCACTAAGAAGAGATGTGATCCATCTCACCTCAGCAGCTGTAGAAGCAACAGATCGGTACTCGGATTCAGTCGAGGAGCGAGCTACTGTTCGTTGCTTCTTCGAACTCCAGGATATCGGGTTTCGTCCGAGATAGACAATATAAGCACTGGTGGAGGTGAAGTCGTCTTTATTACTAGCCCAGTCGGCGTCCGAGTAGGCGTGTAGAGTGAGAGGCGACTGACGATGTAACAGGATGCCATGATCAATGGTGCCACACAATATCGAAGAAGTCGCTTAGCAGCATTCCAGTGATCGGTAGTCGGACGATGCATGTATTGAGATAGTTTGTTGACTACATAGGCAATGTCTGGACGGGTAAGTGAAAGATACTGAAGACTGCCAACTACAGCCCGAAATTCGGTTGGGTCAGTAAGTGTTGTCCCCGACTGAAGAGTGAGGATGGGAGAGGTGGCTAGCGGAGTTGCAACAGGACGTGCATCAGTCATCTTTGTTCGAGCCAACAAGTCTGCTATGTATCTTTGTTGTGAGAGGAGAAGGCCTTGAGGGCAAGGAACAACTTCAACACCAAGGAAGTAGTGAAGAGGGCCAAGGTCTTTAAGGGAGAAGCGACGAGCAAGGACCGAGATGAAGGCTTGGATTGATGTTGTATTGTTACCTGTGATGATGATATCATCAACATAAACAAGTAACAAGATGGTTATACCTTTATCACTGAAAATGAACAAAGAGGTGTCAGCAGTTGAGTTAGTGAAATGAGATGCAAGTAGAAACTGGCGAAGTTCAGTGTACCAAGCTCTAGGAGCTTGTTTGAGACCATATATTGCCTTTCTCAGTTTACAGACATGGAGTGGATGATCAGCATCAAGAAAGCTTTGAGGCTGGGTCATGAAGACATCTTCAGTGAGGGTGCCTTAGAGAAATGCATTGTTAACATCAAGCTGTTGAAGATCCCAACCGCGGCTGACCGCAAGCGAGAGGATGAGACGAATTGTGGTCGGCTTTACAACCGGACTGAACGTCTCATGGTAGTCCACTCCGGGCCGTTGGTGAAACCCCTTTGCTACTAAGCGAGCCTTGTACCTATCAATAGAGCCATCAGATAAGCGTTTAAGTCGAAATATCCATTTGCACCCCACAATATTTTGCACACCAGTGGGAGGTACCAGTTCCCATGTGCCATTTCGAACCAAGGCATCAAACTCTTTGGACATCGCCTGTCGCCATTTGCCATCTTTGATGGCTTGAGTTACACATGTGGGTTCAATTGTTGAGGCAAGTTGGGTCGAGAGGTTGAGTTTAGTGATTGGTTTGTGGATGTTGTTTCTAGAACGAGTGACAATTAGCGAGGTGCGAAGCAAGGATTGGGAGGATGGGGCTTCAGAGGCTTGAGGAAGTACGGGTGGAGGTAAGACCAAAGTGACAGGCGGGGACGTGCCAGGAGCAGGTATTGGGTTGGGTAGTATGGGTGATACTTGGGGCAAGTCATTGTGGGCTACCATAACCATTTGGGTGGTGGAGTTAATTGGCGAAGAGCCGCTGGAACTACCTTCGGATGATGGGTATGAAACCGGGGTATGAAACCGGGGAGAATGACATGTTGTGGGAGCCATGTGTCACATGTTAAGTTATCAGGACGAGCGAGATGTAGATCAACTTTAGACATGGGAAACTCAGACTCAACAAATCAAACATGACATGAGATGAAGATCTATTGAGTACTTGGATCAAGACACAGATAAGCACTCTGAGTAAGGGAGTAACCAAGGAAGACACAAGGTGTGGAGCGACTAGCGAGTTTGTGAGGAGAATATGGACGGAGCCAAGGATAGCATAGACAACCAAAGGCTCGAAGCTTGGAATAGTTAGGCGGCGACGCAAAGAGTTTATGATAGGGAGAGCTCATATGGAGAGTTGGTGTTGGAAGGCGATTTATGAGATAGACTATTATAGAGAAGGCATATGACCAGTAGGTTAGTGGTAAGGTAGCTTTAGAGAGAAGAGTAAGTCATGTTTCAACAATATGGCGATGTCGACATTCCGAGAAGCCATTGTGTTCTGGAGTGTGAGGTGGTGAAGTGAGATGCGAGATTCCATGTGTGGATAAGTATGTGGCGAGGCCAGTGGATTTGGCGAGACCCATGTATTCCCCCCCCCCCCCCATTGTCCGAGTAAAAGGTGATTATTTTATTTTTGAAGTAGTTTTCAACAAGTGCTCGAAAATGAGGAAAAATAGTGGCAACATCAGATTTACGTTTGAGGGGGTAAAGCCATATGTAGTGCGTGAAGTGATCCACAAAAATAACATAGTATTTGTAACCATCGACAGAATATATTGGCGAGGTCCACACATCAGAATAAATAATTTGGAGAGGGGAAGTCGACACAATAGATGATTGAGAAAAAGGTAATTTATGACTTTTATTGCAGAAACAATCATTACAATGGAAATGCTTAGAACTAGAGAAATCTAAAGGTAAACCAAACTTAGATACTATATGACGTTAAATTGACTCGGATGGATGACCAAGATGATGATGCCAAGCACCGGAGGATACTTTGGTACTGGTGAAGACTGAAGGACAAGAAGCGGGGTGTGAAACCGGCAATTCATACACACCATCTTTAGGTTGTCCTTCGAGCAGTATGGCCCCTGTCAGTAGATCCTTCACACGAAAAGAAGATGGTAAGAACTCAATCAAAGTGTTATTAGTTTTGCAAAATTGAGATATGGAGACTAAGTTTCTTTTCATGGCAGGAACAAATAAAACATCATGTAATTGAAAAGAGTGAGAGGATGTTTTAAGAGAGGCAGAACAAGTTTTAGAAATGTGTAACCTAGTGCCATCACTGATTTCAACGTCATCAGACCCATCGTATGGAGCATGAAGTGAAAGGTTGCCGAGGTCAGCAGTGATATGATGAGAGGCACCACTTTCGAGAAGCCAAGTCGGGGTCTCAACACCTGATGTTGTGGCGACATGTGCCTTTGGGTACCACTGAGGTCCATTGTGCAATGATCGAGGAGCGCCGTGTGAAGGGGCGGGTACAAGATGAAAGAGGGGACACTGAGAAATTGTGTGGCCCTGTTGGCGGCATCCTTGGCACTTGCCGAGATAAGGCCTCTGTTGGCGAGTCGTGGCATGAAGAGGCTGAGATGGCTAGTGTCGCGAAGCAAGATGTGGTAGGTGTGTCTGTTTTGACACGGGCCGGTGTGAATTACTGAATCTGGTCGACGCAGCGTTGGCCGTGGCGAGATGCGGGAAGGAAGCAGATTACGACTGCTGAAGTGTCAGTTCCCTGTTGATGAGTTTCTCATGAAGCTCATCAAATGAGATGGGGTTGTCCCTACTTGCCACTATATTGGCAATATGGTGATAGTCATCACCGAGACCCTCTAAGATTGTCTCAATGATGTCTTCATGGTCCATCGGTTTGCCTAGTGCAGCAAGTTGATCAGTGCGACACTTGACGTATTGCATGTAGTCCGATATGGACAGAGATCCCTTCGTGAATTTCTTGATTTGGTCCTTGAGTTGTTTTATGTGACCACGAGTCGGGCGAGCATAGGTGTTGGCAAGGGTTTGCCATGCTTCGCGGGAAGTGGCTGATTGTTGGATTATCGAAATAAGAGAGTGAGACATGGAACCAATAAGGGCGCCAAACAGCAGTTTGTCTTGGCGAATCCATGAAAGAAACTCTGGGTTGGAAGCTTTAACACTGTTGGTGGTTATGGTGCGAGGAGGACATGGATGATTGTTGTCAATGTATTTGTAGAGGTAGTAACCTATGAGAATGTCCTCAATCTGGAGTTTCCAGGCGAGATAATTTGTGGAGGTCAATTTGATGATGGATGAATGAGAGATGTTTATGAATTGAAGACTTTGGGTTGGATTTCCAGGGTTGGGAATGGCGATACTCTGATGATCAGTGGCCATGGTGCGTCTTCGGCTAGGATTGGTGGAATTGGTTTAGGACCGACTAGTGCTTTGATACCATATGGAATAATGTAGACTAATGAATAATGGCATGATATTTTCATTGAAGTTAGGAGGTATAAATACAATAAAATTACAAGAGAGTATCAATTTGTTACAACCAAAAGATATTGATATCAAACCTAATAACTAAAGAAACAGTCAATCCCTAATTTAAGGGAATGAGATAATTACAATTAACTAAAGAATCAGTCAATCACTAATTTAAGGGAATGAGATAATTAAATTAAATACATAAATTTAATTCTCTATTAAAAACAATACACAGAGTCCAATTCACGAAACACATTCATTATCAAATACCTTAATGAAAAACACAAGGAAGTGGTATACAAAATATGAAAAAACACATTGGAAGATAGAATTAATGTGGGGGCATGTAACATTGGTTTTAACAGGAATTCACAGACACACAATCTAGTACAAAACTTCTTCTACTAAATTATCATTTTGAGGGTGTAGAAGCATCTCCAAAACATGGCTCATAGTTGGTCTCAAATCCTTATTTTCCTCCACACACATTAAAGCCACCCTGACTAATGTTTCCATTTTACCCACATCATAATTGACTCCCATTACCGGATCCATTAGTTCTTCAATCCAATTTCCCATTGAATTATCTCTGGTTACCTTCTCTTTAACCCATTGAACCAACCTTTTCTCTTCAGTTCCCTCTCCATTCCCTGAGGCATAAATAGTCGTCGGACATTTGCCCGTTACCATTTCCAACAGAACAATCCCATAACTATAAACATCAACTTTAGAGGTAATACCAAGATTAAAAATCCACTCTGGAGCCATGTAACCTCTTGTTCCTCTTATCTTGGAGAACCTCGACTTATCCTCACCCCCTCTGTTTAATAACTTGGACAGCCCAAAATCCGCAACTTTGGGTTGATAATCAATGTCCAAAAGTATGTTCTGAGGCTTTACATCGCAATGCAGAATCCATTCCAAGCACTCTTCATGCAAGTAAGCTAGTCCTTTTGCAGTTCCCACACAAATTTCGAACCTTTTTTTCCAATCAAGTTTATTGGAGTATAAATTATCTGTTAATGAACCATGCTCCATGAACTCGTATACCAAAAGCCTTCGCTTTCCCTCAGCGCAATATCCCCACATTTCTATCAAGTTCATGTGGTTTAGCCTCCCGATTGTGCTTACTTCCGCTAGAAACTCTGCTTCGCCTTGGTAAGCCTCATTTAGTTGCTTGATTGCTGCCACTCGATTATCGGATAATACTCCCTTATACACTATCCCACTTCCTCCACTTCCAATTTCTTCATTAAAACCTCGCGTCGCCTTTTTTAACTCGTTGTAAGTGAACCTTCTAAATCCGGAGGCTGCAACATGGTAAGGTTGCCCTGATCCGCCTAAACCTCGTTTAGTCGATCCATACAAAAAGAACCACACCAAAAAGATGCATATGATTTCAACTACTCCAATCACTGAGGCAACCCAAATCAAAACATTTAGTGAAGCATTTGGTTTTCTTTCCGAATAACTTCTTTCTAGCTCCTGAATCACCATTTCTCTCGAGCAATTTAGTATCAATTCCTTAATAGGCTCGTCAAAAGACATTAAATCTTTCGGATATTTCAAAAACAGAGAAGCTAGCGCGTTTTGCACATAAAACCCATTACGAAGTACCCTCTTGGGGTAACAAGTAAAAGTTTGGGTGGAGTTATCAAGTTTATACACGAACCCTTTACAACTGCATACCTCTAGGCATCTCTGCTTACAGCTCTCAAACGTATAATTATGCAAGAATTCCGTAGAATAGCCATAGGAATCAGTTTGGGGGAACTCAAGGAACGTGATTTCACTACGATTGCACGTGAGATCAAATTCCGGCTCGCATCCAAGTGACCAGTCCTCATCATTTTTAACCTTGAAATTAGGCCAGCAAGAACAAGTTCTACCAGAATCCGAACGATACCTGCATATACTATTTTTTCCACAAGCGCCATGAATTTTACACGGATTCAATACGGCCTGCCAAGAAACTACCCAATTGCTCTTTCTCTCATCTAAGCTGTATAATCTTAGATTACCATCAAAATCAAGAGTCAATCTTCTCAATATCCCTTCACCAAAATCCGCAGCTTTTCCCTCAAGTCCATCAGACGAAACGAAGGATCCAAATGAATCAAATACTGCAATTCTTGTGTCATTGTACCTCGACCTTCCAGCTCTTTCAGGCATTATGGAAGGATCAGGCCAGTAAAATCCGGAAGTTTCTGGACTATCGAATACAAAATGAAGAACATTATCTCCATCAAAAAAGGCCTTATAAAAACCCGAAGATTTGTTGCTTTTGCTTCTGGAGGACACCAATTGCGTATATCTGGTAAGTGGCTGGTACGGAAGAAGTGTATCCGTTGGCGAATCGAAACTCTGCCAAACTAAAATGCCCGTGGAATTACGGAGAACAAGATTTCCAGTGTCATACAAGAGCAACAAAATTGAAGAATGTGTAGCAGTATTTGTGGCCCAAAAAATGAACTGGCCTGCATCAGTTAAGACCAGGTTCCCATCTTTCAGTAGTGAGAGCTTTGAGCGCCTCCCATTTACGGGCTTGTCGCGATTCGCCGTCCAAACAAGTGTTTGGTTATTCTTGGTGTACCAAATAGCAAAGAAGTAGGCGTTTTCGCCGATTGGATAAAATCCTGCTGTGAAAACTTTGTTTGGAGAAATTAAAACTTCGTGTGGTTTATCTACAGACAGAGACGAGCCTTTGCTCAAACTATTAGGGACTGACGATGAAAATGCAGGGCATAAAAGGATTGAAAATTCAAGCAGAAAGAAACAAGAGTATTTTTTGTGGTACATGGTGCATGAGCTAAGATATTAATTTGGGTAGATTGTATAAATAAATGGTTGTTGGATGAACTGAGTTAAGGTAAACTCCCCTTCGCTAGGGTCAGATGGGCATTAGTAAGGCCGTAAAATGAATAAATAATTCAGGTTCGATTCGTACTCGTTCGACTAAGAGTTCGATTCGAAATATAAATGAGTCAAATATGAATAAATTTTAGAGTTCGATAAATTATTCGAATATTCTCAAATTGCAATTTTCTATTCATATTTGGATTATATTCGTTCAAAAAGTTCAAACTCCTCGGATTCGATTCGGGATCGTGCTCGACTCGACAGCTAAATGAGCCTTAATCAAATCTTATTTTATACTCAATATATTTTAGAACAAAATCTGAGTAACTCAATATTAAGCTCGACTCAATTCATTTACACCCTTAGTTATTGGCCCCATACCTTTTGTATTTTGGTCTATAATTGGGACAGTGGAAGTCTCCCCGCACAAAATTGATTTGGTCGTTTATTTATCTAAAGGGGAGGAACAAAATTTTAAAAATTGCAAGTAATGTCAATGAAATTTAAATTTACCCGGTATAACCGAAATTTCTCGAATTCTTTCACACAACTAGATATAATAAATAATGCAATAAGTCTAAGCCGACCGTTTTCCTCCGACCGGGTTAGTGATCGGTCGGAATTTTTATTTTTTTTTAATTTTTTTTTGCTTTTGACTACTAAATAATTAATGTGATTTATTAGAACTGAAATTTTTATAAAATACAGTGATTTAGGTATCATTTGGATACATGTAAAAAACAGGGTTGAACAAACTGTACAACCCTATTTTTTATATGTATCCAAATGACACTTAAATCACTGCATTTTATAAAAATTTCAATTCTAATAAATCACATTAATTATTTAGTAGTCAAAAGCAAAAAAAAAAATTTAAAAAATAAAAATTCTGACCGGTCACTAATCCGGTCGGTAAACAACGGTCGGCGTAGAAGAACTCTAAATAATGGCGATTGACCTAGCCAAAGATAAAAGTTGACATACTAGAGAAATAGGAGTCGTTATAACAATAGTAAAAATGTCGTTAAATATATATTTGATCTAGCAACATCATTTTTGTACTAGAATATTATCTTTCACGTCTTTTATCTAATTTTTCTCAATACAAATTTACCAAAACAATTATTAATTTTAGTGATTGTCTGCAACAATTATTTATCACAATATATATTGTGTCATTACACTATGTTTCTGAGTTTTAAAATGGACAGAAGAAAAGAAATGGGCGGAAAATTTAAGTTTTTTTTCTTCTTCCAATTCTTATGTTTCTGAGTTTTTTAATAAACGGAAAAGAAAAGAAATTGATAGAAAACTTGGCCACTTTTCTTGCCAAAGTTTTCTGTCCAAAATTGGCCTGATTTGGACGGAAAAGAAATTAGAATAAGTAATATTTTTATAATTATCATATTATCCTCAACTTTTAATATAATAAATTTTAAATTACATCTCATGTCCTCAATTTTAAATTTTCTATTATTTTTTTTATTAAAAACTCATAAACAACATAAAGAAAACTTCAAGTTTTCTATTCTTTTCTTTTCTGTTCTAATTTAAGTTTTCTATTATTTTCTTTTATGTTCAAAACTCAGACACAGAATGTAAATATAATATTTGAGACACAAACTGTTCATTCGAGAAATGGAGTGAAACGTGTAATTGAAGGGTTCCTAGCTAGTACACAGGGACGAAACTAATGCATGGCTGCAGGGGGCTATGCCCCCCCCCCACCCCACCCCACCCCACCCCACCCCCAAGATCTGATTTTTTTTTACTAAGTGATGTGAACAATTTTTTAGGCCCACTTATTCAATAATATATTTTTACGAGTTTGATGTACTACAACATCAAGAATTTCAAAAGTTGTCCACTATTTCTGATCTCTTGTCAATGGTTGGTGAAAACAAGAAAGTCAACAATCTATCCACTAATTGATAGACTGATTAGGCTTGTTCTAACTCTTTCAGTTTCTACTGCAACTACAAAACGTGCATTTTCATCTACGAGTCTTGTCAAATCTGAATTTCGAAACAAGATGGAGGATGAATATCTTACAAATTCTCTTATTGTCTACATTGAAAAAGAAATTGCGAAACAGTTCAATACAGAATCAATCATAGATGGATTTCATGATTTGAAAGAACGTCGGGTGCAATTTTGACGAAGATATGTTTTAAAAGACTTTTTGCTATGTTTTTTTGTCTTTGGTAAAACAAATCTATTACTACATTATCTTTGTTTTAGTAAAAATGTGTTTTGTAATGGTGAAACTTTACTTTTTAATTATGAATATATATTATGTTGTTAAAAAAATTCTTGCCCCCCAAGATCAAATCCTGGTTTCGTCCCTGCTAGTACATCATTTTTATTCCGGCAATATCAAAAGTTTGTAAAAATATCATTAAATATATATTTTGCATCATTTTTGCTCTAACAATATCAATAGCTTAAATAAAAAATCATTTTTCCCGATAATGCTAAGAACTACATAATGCATGATTTTGTTAATTTTTATTTCCTTAATAATAATTGCAAGAAAATTTGTGCTTTACTTAAATTGTGCACCCACTATGTAGCATTGTTCCACTCTTAATATTCATTATCTTAATGAATAAAATGAATATATTATATGTATATGTATATATATACGCAATAAATTAGGAATGGCTTGAATATTTATATACTCCCACTTGACCCTTGCTTAATTAATTTTGCTGAGATCATACAGGATCTATTTTTTAACATTTGTCAAATAGCAGTATTAATGCTTTAGATACAAGTTTGAATGCTGGGTCATCTCCCTCAGTTAAGTCCTTATCAGGATGAGCAACAAAGCCATCTTTTTGTACTCTTGACTTGTCTGCAGATGGCTAATTCCAGTCCAATAATATAGTATAAATCAATTTCTCCATCAAATTAATTTTCTTTCATCAGCATAATAAATTTCAATCTAGCCGCCAATTAAGATATACGTGCCCTCCAATTCAGAACATTAATAATTTTGAGCCTCTAAATTAAACATAATTTATTGAACATGCAAAGTCTTCATGTTTACATGCCTACAAAGCTAAAACCATAATTGAAATTAAAATACGATTAAAGTTGTCCATAGTTTTGTGGTAGAAATAAACTTCAAGAAAATCAATCCCAAAGTTTAATGAATAGCTTATCCTCTAGAGGAATTAAAATTGTAGAAATACTTGCAGGCAACTTATTCAACTTGGGCAGTGGCATAGGCAGGACGCGCGGGGGAGGGGGAGGGGGAGGGGGAGGGGGGAGGGGTAGGTAGGTAGGACTCTAGTTCCTAAGGTTTATAACTATAGCTCTGATATCAACATGTGACGCCTCTAAATTCGGACCGCCACTTGGTCACTCGAATTCGGTTCGTCATGTTCTCATGGTAATACCATAATAACTAAAATCACACATTCACAACGAAAAATCTAATTTGGAATAATATACAATGATTTATTATAATTATTCTCCCAAGCCTTGCAACCTACAGTACTTAATAGATTACATAATAATATCGAATAAAGACATTACATAATCCTACTTAAGCTTAACATAGTCTGAAAATAGTCTTAATACAACATAATAGTCTTAACATAAAGGGACAAGCTAGTCGGTAGCCTTGCCTTTGCCCTTGTCCTTCCCAAAAACACTTCCATGTTCCGCTTTAACTGAAAGGTTTTAAATAAGCAAGGATGAGCACAAATTGTCCAGCAAGTAATATACAACAAGGGTAAAGAGTTTTATAACACGAGTTTGAAATATCGAAGTAACATTCCTAAGATAGTTCAGAGTTTCAGAATATCATGGATAATGAATATCAATAATTCTTGGAATGAGAACGATAATTCAATATAAATCAACTTATATATATGAATTCAAAGACTATCAATGTATCCAACTGGATAAACAATTTACACTGAACAGTCACAAAGGACTATTGAATATCTACTAGAATTACCAATATTAAACTGATAACCCAAAAAAATCAAGTACTATAGATGATCAATCTACAATACTCTAAGTTATGCATAACGCCACAGTAATAAATCATTCATGTGTTGGGGTTTCCAACAACATACACTCCCCTTACCATAAGGGTTGTTCAACTCAATTTTCAAGATTTTCGCACCAATTAATTGGTTTGGATAGTTTTATAACATACATATAGTCTAGCCGAATCAATGACATAGACCCTTTCACAATATTCAAGAACAATACCAAGTTCAACATGAATAATAGTTTTCTCAAGAGTTTACATACTAGCTCATTTGAACGAGAAAGTAATATAACATAAGGTTTGCTTACGATATGCGTTGAATAAAGTAATGCAATAGTTATGATACTTGCACAATATAAATGATAGTTCAGATACTTGCCTTAAGCGTAGTTTATCCACGTTAAGAATCAGCACTTTCGAATCCTATCTACAGCGTATTATATGTTCAAGATGTTCATTAGCTAACACAGTCTTTAATCAAGCTTGACATGATTCAAGTATTCATATATGGTACAAAATCAGCTTATAGATTCATCATAAATCAATTACCTAGTTATTCCATAAGCAAATTAAGAATGCTCAAGGTTAAGTCATTTTTATCCATGGACTTTCCTTTTACAAAACATCATCATATTATTAAATCATCACATATATACATGTATCAGTAGGTCTTAAACCACTTTTTAGCAATATAGGCATCATACAAGTTAGCTGTCCAAATATCAGATTTCAAAACTAACCAAGTTCTGATTTCAGACCAGAGCAGCTGCGCCATGGCTAAACCTAGGACCGGCGCAGTTGCGCCATCCTCTGGCTAAGCCAAGACTCAGCTACTGCCTTGTGGTTTCTGTCCGGCTTGAACAAAACAATCATACATAATATATTTTATCATGTTAATGGTCTTTTCATGATTCTCAAGTCAATCTAGGTTCCCCTTTTATAATATAATTCTAATTTAAACATTTCAAAAAGTTAAGGCCATTCAAGGTCATGAAACCAAAAAGTCTATCATGCTTGTTCTCTAAACATACAAGGTAGTTATAAAACTCATATTAGGCATGCTTGTGAGTATTCATAACATATATATGAAATTAGCACCGCTTTGGTTGAAAATATGCTTCGTTCATGCTTCACATGAAATATGATACACAAGCAGGGTAAATACATATTTATACTACATAAGTGAGTCCAAAAGTATCACCAACATGTTTATAAATGTGAGATTCTATCTTTCAAAGTAGTGTGTTAACATTTACTTCAAAAATCGTATTTTCATTTGTAAAGCTTACTAATACGTTCCACATGATCATGCTCTCTTATGAATCATATAAACATAAGTTAACGGGTTATTCATGAATTTCTAAATCATACCAACATTCTTGCAAAGTCAGTATACATACATGTCAAGTTCCTTTCTAAAAGTCCTAAATCCATTTTTAACTATACACTTACGTTAATCTTGTATGCTAGTCTAAACATGCTCACCTTAGGTTAATATACTTATATACACCCTTTACACATGCTTGCATGCTAGTTTCAGTCATAGAAATTATTAATGTGACGCCCCCAAAATTAGGTATACATCACCCATCTTGGGTCATCAAATACATGGTACAGAATTCAAATACAACTTACTAATACAACTGTCGTGTACAATACGACAAACATAAACCGTGAGTTTGAATACAAATATTATCTACTAGATATTATACAAACTCAAAAGGAGTCCTCATTACAATTATTATCACACTATTTCACAGAATAGTGAGGACTACTAATGCTATCCTCTGGACCATCACTCCGTTCCCCGACTCATCCCAGCTATATTCTCATTTCTTGAAGAGAACAGTGAAAGAAAGGGCGAGCTCAACTAGCCCAGTAAGAAATATTATGACTAAGATAATGCAGAATAAATTATCATTAGTCTCCAACAATGTTAAACTGATAAAATATAATAGACATTAAGTTTAACTGCAGCGGAATAAGCAATCCATTAAAAGAGTCAAGTAGAAAATAAAATCTACTATCTTTTATGAATTAAAAGGTTTTTCATCACTGTTATCGCTGAGACTCAGCTTAAAAAATATTTCACATCATCGAATCACCCCTGCACTACGACCAAGGATATTCTTTAGTATCACGACCACAATTATCCATGCACTACGGCCCAAGAATATTTGTGTATTCATTAATGGTCATGATCATGTCAACAACTGTCCATCAATGCACTACGGTCCAATGAGGACTTTTACCACATCATTTGTAACATTATGGTCATGATTACACCGAATAATCCTTGGTCATAATCATACCAAGTCCATCTATGTACTACAGGCCACAGATGACTTTCAACATAATATAAACATGAGGATGATGACAATGATATAAGAATTCAATAAAACAAGTTCAAGAATTATTTTATCCAGGAATTATTAACGTCCAAATTATCAACATGATACTATTTTATAGAGTAAAATTCAAGAATGATCAAAAGAATATTTCCATGAAAAGATACTGGATGAAGCGCAAATATCAAGGATACTCTACTAATTTCATGGAGTATAGAAGTCGAAACTTTAACCAACTGAGTATAATAAAGAATGGAATAACAAAAGAAATCACCATGCATGCGGTACTTCGCATAGACAGGTTATTCCAACAGAATAATAATAACGGAACCAGGTCAGGCAAAATTTGCACCGACAGGATGTTCCAACAGAATAATAAAGACGTAACCAGGTCCGGTGTAAAACACACAGACATGATGTTCCAAAAAAATAATAATAAGACAAAACCAGGCCCGGTGTAAAATATACAGACAGGATGTTCCAACGGAATAATAATAAAGACGGAACCAACATTCTTGCAACATTAGACCATATACTTATACACAACTCTTATTCTTATGCTATATTGTATACACATATCAACCATACATTATAACTTAATGTCACAATATGATTTAACATTTCAAGGTCGTAGATGTTCAACATACATATAATCCATGTACATTTTATTTTAATGTATACCTACCTACACATTGTCACATAGATATTTCATAATGTATTTATAACATATAGTTCTAATATGCTTAATCACATTGCTTCATACAATATAGTTTCATAAGACTTAATATATAGTCACATAAATGTCACACTACACTATATAGTATAGTTGTATTATTGCTCACATGCACATAATCGTCAATATAATCTTATTATATTAATAACTTACTTATTTGTTTTATGTCAAATAAATAAATTATCCACTTCCTTGATTAATTACCTCCAATATTAATTAATCCATTCTTCCTTGATTAATGTTTTTATGGATCTCCATAGCCATTAATTATCTATACAATTCTTATTATATTTATAGACATATTACTAACAATAATAATCACATATTATTAATTAATTACCACTATCAAGTAATCAATATTCTACCACAACCATTAACAATTAATATTAATTAATGGCTTACTTAATAATTCCTTCGTCGAACATACATACTTTATTACATGGTTTATTAATGTCACACATATCACATAATTGTTCCATTTTATTTTTAAAGTAGAAAATTAATTTTTCTCCAACTGACAATTGGCGCAGTTGAGCCAGTTTGTATTGCTGGGACGGCGCAACTGCGTCGTACCCTGACAGTGCCAAGACTAGTTTAGCTTCAATCTAGTGTCAACCTCCATCGCCAAACTTGTTTTACACAACATGAATTAATTTCCACAAGAGTGATATTTCCAATCTAAGAGTGTACTCATTAACTACATGAAATTACATGATCAAACACGATTAATCTTCCTAATTCCTGTTTTAACTGCTTAGTGAATCTCCTCATTTCATAATATACCACACAAGGCATTTCACAATTCTCATTGTCAATTCTGTACTTCTCAATACGTATTTATCTAATACGAATCAATTGAATTAATCAACTTACAAAACATTAACACTTATATTCACAGAAATATTATTTCCATAAATATATTCATTTAATAATACGTGGAAATTCTCGGGTATTACATCCTCCCCCTTATAAAAATTCCGTCCCGGAATTGCTACAAGGTTACACAAATAGATTGGGATAATCCCTCATCATCCTATCTTCTAACTCCCACGTAGCCTCCTCGACATCGTGGTTACACCAAAGTACTTTTATAGAGGAAATGACTTTGTTCCTTAAAGTTTGCTCCTTCCTATCTAAAATTTTAATAGGAATTTCGTCATACGCTAAATTCTTCTCCACTTGAATGGGTTCATAAAAAATCATGTGCTTATTGTGACGCCCCCAAAATAGGTATACATCACCCATCTTAACTCGCCAAATACATGGTACAAAATTCAAATACAACTTAATAATACAACTGTCGTGTAAAATACGACAAAACATAAACTGAGAGTTTTAATACGAATATTGTCTTCTAGACAGTATTCAACTCAAATGGAGTCCTCAATACATTTATTATCACACTATTTCATAGAATAGTGAGGACTACTAATGCTATCATCTGGACCGTCACTCCGTTCCCCGACTAGTCCCAACTATGTTCTCATTTCCTAAAGAGAACAATGAAAGCAAAAGGGTGAGCTCAACTAGCCTAGTAAGAAACATTATGACTAAGATAATGCATAATAATTTATCGTTAGCCTTGAACAGTGTTAAACTGATAAAATATAACAAACATCAAGTTTAACTGCAGCGGAACAAGCAATCCATTAGAAGAGTCAACTAGAGCATAAAATCTACTATATTCTATGATTTTAAATTTTTTTCATCATTTTTATCGATGAGACTCAGCTTAATAAATAATCCACATCATCGAATCACCCCTGTACTACGGCCAAGGATATTCTTTAGTATCACGACCATAAAGTATTCATGCACTACGTGCCAAGGATACTCGTGTATTCATCAATGGTCATGATCATGCCAACAACTGTCCATCAATGCACTAGGGCCAATGAGGACTTTTACTACATCATTTGTAACATTACAGTCATGATTATACCAAATAATTCCTGGTCATAATCATACCAAGTCCATCTATGAACTACATGCCACGGATGACTTTCAACATAATATAAATGTGACGCCCCCAAAATTAGGTATACATTACCCATCTTGAGTCGTCAGATATATGGTACAAAATTCAAATACAACTTACTAATACAACTTTCGTGTACATTACATAAAAACATAACTGTGAGTTTGAATACAATTATTGTCTACTAGAGATTATACAAACTCAAAAGGAGTCCTCATTACAATTATTAACACACTATTTCACAGAATAATGAGGACTACTAATGCTATCCTCTAGACCGTCACTCCGTTCCCCGACTAGTCCCTGCTATGTTCTCATTTCCTGAAGAGAACAGTGAAAGAAAAGGTGAGCTCAACTAGCCCAATAAGAAATATTATGACTAAGATAATGCAGAATAAATTATCGTTAGCCTTCAACAGTGTTAAACTGATAAAATATAACAACATCAAGTTTAACTGCAGCGGAACAAGTAATCCATTAAAAGAATCAAGTAGAGAATAAAATCTACTATCTTTTATGATATAAAAGGTTTTTTTCACGACTTTTATTGCTGGGACTCAGCTTAATAATTAATCCACATCATCGAATCACCCATGCACTACGGCCAAGGATATTCTTTAGTATCACGACCACAAATTATCCATGCACTACAGCCAAGGACATTCGTGTATTCATTAATGGTCATGATCATGCCAACAACTGTCCATCAATGCACTACGGGCCAATGAGGACTTTTATCACATCATTTGTAACATTACGGTCATGATTACACCGAATAATCCCTGGTCATAATCATACCAAGTCCATCTATGCACTACAGGCCACAGATGACTTTCAACATAATATAAACATGAGGATGATGACAATGATATAAGAATTCAATAAAACAAGTTCAAGAATTAATTTATCCAAGAACTAATAATGTCCAAATTGTCATCATGATACTGCTTTGTAGAGTAAAATTCAAGAATGATCAGAAGAATATTTCCATGAAAAGATACTGGATGAAGCGCAAATATCAAGGATATTATACTAATTTCATGGAGTATAGAAGTCAAAATTTTAACCAACTGAGTATAATAAAGAATGGAATAACAAAAGAAATCAGCATGCATGCGGTACTTCGCATAGACAAGTTATTCCAACAGAATAATAATAACAGAATCAGGTCAGGTAAAATTTGCACCGACAGGATATTCCAACAGAATAATAAAGACAGAACCAGGTCCGGTGTAAAACACACAGACAGGATGTTACAACAGAATAATAATAAAGACGGAACCAGGTCCGGTGTAAAACACACAGACATGATGTTCCAATAGAATAATAGAAGAATGTCACCAAGTATAGGGTAAACCGCGTATACAGGTTATTCCAATAGAATAATAAGCAATGGAATAACAACAGTTCTCTTCATGAATAAGAAAGAATAACACCCCTTACATTAGTAGGAGATTGAATACTACAGTAGTGTAGTAACAGAATACTCTTCTTTTTTCTCTCTTATTCTCTCTATACTTTCTCTCTCTATAGCTTGAATGAATTCGTGAGAAATAATGAAGCACTAAACCTCTATTTATAGAAGATTTCTAGTTTAGCACTTGAAATGTGAAAAGGCAAGTGGCTTGACGACTGATGATATGAAAATAAAGTGGTTTGACGCCTGTAATGTGAAACGACAATTGGTTCGACGCCTATAATATGAAACGGTAAGTGGTTTGACGTCCGGTAAAGGTAGTTACTATTGACGAAGGTAATTACTATTGATGAAGGTAATTACTATTGACGAAGGTAATTACTATTGACGAAGGTAATTACTATTGACGAAGATAATTACTATTGGCGAAGGTAATTACAATTGACGTATGTAATTACTATTAATGAAGAGACTCTTAGATGATGACATATGGATCCCCCATAAAATAACCAAACTTACCACAAACGTCTCATAATAGACTCTTTATATACATCAAGGATTGAATAAATATTACCACAAATAATTTTAATTTTAATCAACACATATTTAATCTTTCAACAATTATTAATCATTTATAACTTGTCGTCTCAATTATTGATTTAATAATATAACATATTATACAGATGATACTGTGATAATAATTGAATCAATAATATAAGAGATATGATGCAACAATTACTGTACCAATAATTGAGTATAGCTGAGTGACTTCTCATTTAAGCATCAATAATCAATACCGTGTGCTACTATGCAACCACGCGTATTACTGTACTTTTACTACCGGGTAGTTCAACAGTTTTAACGGTAACACCTCCGCCGTTATTTTCATAAAGTATTTTGTTGTTTTCTCAATCTGACAATAATTCTGTTGTGGGGTCCACCAATAATTGTGCCGTCGTACGAATATTCCCCGATAAAAAGAATATTCCTAGACCAAACGAATATTTTATAACAACTTGCTTACTTTGCAAAATTTATAAATATTACCCACAACTATAACATTATATAAAATTTACTCCATAATATTCAAAAATAATATTTATAGAAAATTCATCTTTATTTATAAAATTTGGGGTCTTACAACCTCCCATTCTTATGAAATTTTGCATTCGAAATTAGGGTACGTACCTGATATGTCGAAGAGGTAAGGATACCTTGATTTCATTTCAGATTCTAACTCCCAAGTCATTTCCTCAACATCGTGGTTTCTCCACAAAACTTTGACTTGAGGTATAACCTTGGAGCATAGAATATGTTCCTTCTTATCCAAAATTTGAACAGGAACCTCTTCATATGTCAAATCTTCCGCTATTTCGTCCAGTTCTAAGTCAATAATGTGGTTCGGGTCTTTCACATATTTACGTAACATGGATATGTGAAAAATATTATGAACACGAGACATACTTGGCGGTAAAGCGAGTCTATAGGCCACAGTTCCTACTCGATCGAGGATTAAAAATGGGCCAATGAATTCCACATCTCGTAACTCCTTTCCATGGAGCAACACGCAACAACACATGATCTCCTATATTGAATTCCACATCCTTTCGATGAAGATGAACATAACTCTTTTTTCTATCTTATGTGGTTTTTATACGTTGTCGGATCGTTTGAATCTTTTTCGTAGTCATACGTACCAACTCTGGTCCCAACAACGTTGCTTCACCCACCTCATCCCAATATACTGGAGAATGACACTTTCTTCCATACAACGCTTCGAATGGAGCCACGCCAATACTTGCTTGATAACTGTTGTTGCAGGAAAACTCCACCAATGGTAAGAACCTGTCCCAACTTCCCTTGAAATCATGGACATAAAGTCTTAATAGATCTTCAAGAGTTTGAATAGTCCTCTCTTACTGTTCGTCCATCTGAGGATGATATGCCGAGCTAAATCGTAAGTCTGTGCCCATAGCTTTTTGCAAACTAACCCAAAATAGTGAAGTGAATCTTGGGTCTCGATCAGAAACTATGGATACCGACATACCATGCAGTCTTACAATCTCATTTATGTACATACGAGTAAGACGTTCAAGTGTATAAGTTTCTCGTATCGGTAAGAAATGAGCAGACTTGGTCAATCTATCAACAATGACCCAAATCGCATCTATGCCTTGAGAAACCTTAGGAAGACCGTCAATGAAATCTATGGTAATGTGCTCCCACTTCCATTCTGGAATTTTAAGTGGTTGCAATGGACCTTTTGGTACTTGATGCTCCGCTTTAACTCGTTGACAAGTTAGACACCTTGAGATAAATAATGCTATCTCTCTCTTCATATTGCTCCACCAAAATGTATGACGACTATCATGATACATTTTGGTACTCCCAAGATGGATTGCAAATGGTGTGTTGTGCGCCTCCATCATGATTTTTTTACTTTAAATCAGGGTCGTTAGGAACACAAAGTCTGGAGTTAACTCAAAGTATTCCTTCTTCATCGATTCTTACTTCCCGCATAACACTTTCTTCCTCATACGCATCAGCTCCAGGTCTGTAACTTGAGCAACTTTAACTTTATCGATTAAAGTCGGTTCTACTCGTATATTCGCCATCATCACATGGGTCCCTGGAGTCTTTAACTCTATCTCCATCCTTTGTAAGTCACACAAAATGGGCATTTGCATTGAAAATATTGCACTCGTACTTGCATATGATCTTCTACTCAATGCGTCAGCTACCACGTTCGCTTTTCTAGGATGGTATTGGATGTTATGATCATAATCTTTCAATAGTTCAAGCCAACGTCGTTATCGCATGTTGAGTTCCTTTTGAGTAAAGAAATATTTGAGGATTTTATGATCCGTAAAGATCTCCACCTTCTCCCCATATAAGTAATGCCTCCAAATATTTAGTGCGAAGAAACCAGCTGCCAACTCTAGATCATGAGTATGATAATTCCTCTCATATTCTTTGAGTTGTCTTGAGGCATAGGCTATGACTTTTCCATTTTGCATGAGAACACATCCCAACCCTTTGTCCGAAGCATCACTGTAGATGACAAATCCGTCCGAGCCAGATGGTATTGTCAGAACAGGTGCCGAAATGAGTCTCCTCTTGAGTTCTTAAAAACTCTTCTCACATTTTTTGCTCCAATAGAACTTTGTATCTTTTCGAGTCATCTGAGTCAATGGAGTAGCGATTCGAGAAAATCCTTCCATGAATCTCTGATAATAACCAGCTAAACCAACTAAGCTACGTACTTCGGTCACTGATTTAGGTTGCTCTTAGCTTTGAATTGCTTCAATATTTGCTGGGTCAACAGATATTTCATGACTTGTTACTACGTGCCCAAGGAATGCTACTTCCATAATCCAGAATTCACATTTCTTCAACTTTTCATAAAGCTTGTATTCACGAAGCTTTTGGAGTGTCAGCGTCAAGTGTTGCTCATGATCTTCACGGGTTTTGGAATAAATAAGGATATCATCAATAAAGACGACCACAAAGTGATCCAAATATTCCTTGAATACTCTGTTCATCATATCCATGAAGGAAGCAGGAGCATTAGTCAATCCAAAGGACATGACTAGGAATTCATAATGCCCGTACCGAGTTCTGAAAGCCATCTTTGGAATGTCATCGGTTCTAATCTTCAATTGGTGATATCCGGAATGAAGATCAATCTTTGAAAAGAATTTGGCTCCTTGCAACTGGTCAAACAGGTCATCAATACGTGGCAAAGGATACCTATTTTTGATGGTGACATTATTCAACTCCCGATAATAAATCAAATTCGCATACTCCCATCTTTCTTCTTCACGAATAGAACAGGAGCACCCTAAGGAGAAGTACTTGGACGAATAAAGCCAATGTCTAACAATTCCTGCAGTTGGGTCTTTAACCCTTGAAGTTCAATAGGAGCCATTCGATATGGGGCTTTGGAAATGGGTTTTGTACCTGGTTCAAGGTCGATACAAAATTCAATTTCACGCTCAGGGGGTAGGCCAGGAAGTTCTTCGGGGAATACGTCAGGAAATTTATTAACAATAGAAATATCGTTCAAAACTGACGTATTTTTGTTTAAATCTGTGAAATGAGCTAAGAAAGCTTGACATCCATTTTTCAATAAACGAATAGCTTTATGTCTTGAAATGACCATGATTGATTTTAATGGTTTGGTCGCTTGAATTCGCATAATAGGTTGATTAGGAATATGAAAGCTAACAACCTTACGGAAACAATCAATTTTTGCATGATGAGTAGTTAACCAATCAATCCCTAGAATCACGTCAAATGCAAGTATTTTCAATGAAATAAGATCTACAGGTAATGTAAGGGTACCGATTTGAACCAAACAAGACTTATAAACAGTGGATGTAATGAAGGTTTCTCCCAACGGAGTTTCCACAGATAAGTCAAAGTCTAATTTCTCTGGAGTCAAATTTAATCGATGAGCGCAAGTAGAAGAAATAAAAGAATGGGTAGAACCGGTATCAAATAAAGTATAGATTTTGTTAGAGTTTATGATAAGCTTACCCGTGATGACCTCATTCGGGTTCCTTGCTTTCTGGAAGGTCACAACAAACGCTCTCCCTTGCTATACCGATTTTGACTTTTCTGGGACGGCCTTTGGTGCCTCCATCCTAGCTGAATTTGTCTTCGGTGAACGACAAAATTGGGCTAAGTGACCTTCTCTTCCACAATTATAACATTCTTTGGACGACATCGCGCAGTTTGGACTGATGTGCCCCTCCCCTCCGCATTTGAAACATATGATAGGTGGTCGTTCTCCTTCCTTAATGACATGTGATGGTGCTGATGTCTTTCCATCATTGTTGAATCTCCTTTTCTTGAAATGTTCATTCTTATTGTTTTGGCCCTGATTACCACCGAAGTGGTTACCATTTCTGGCCTGTTGATTCCCTCTACGTTTGTTGTCACCGCTTCGATGACTGCTCTTGCTGGTATTATTATTTTGTCGTCTGCTCTCTTTTAGTTGCGTTGACTCGTTATCTCGCTCCACTAACTGAGCCCTATTTACAACATCTGAATATAAACACAATTTATGAGAAATAAGATGTTGACGTATCTCCGGCTTCAAACCTCTTAAAAATATCCGTGTCATTCTCTCTTCATTATCCACCAAGTGGGACGCAAACCAGGATAACTCCGTAAATTTAGCCTCGCATTGCGACACAGTCATATTGTTTTGTTCCAACTTGATAAACTCCACCTCCTTCATGTGAAGAATACTTTCGGGAAAGTATTTGTTGTTGAACAGCTCTTGGAACTTCTCCCAAGATATCTTCAGTAAGGCAGGTTGAGTACGTTTTACCGATTCCCACCAGTAATCTGCCTCTCCGCGTAACATAAAGGCGGCAAAGGGAACCTTTTGCTCCTCGGAGCATCCCAAGACATCAAATATCTTGGTGATCTGCTTTATCCATGCTTCTGCAATAAGTGGTTTTAGCTCTCCCTTAAACTCCGGTGGTCCCAACTCCTTGAACTGTTTAGCGGTGACCGCCCGAGAGTTTCCAGTGTTTCCACCTGCATTTTGGACAGGAGCCGCTCTCGCCTGCTGTTGCATGAATTGCATAAAGCCCCTGAAAATTTGATCATTCATCATTTGGTCAGTGTTGTTGTTTGCATGAGGATTGTTGCCTTCCTAATGCACATTATCCTGATTATTGATATGTGGTGAATCAACGGTCGTCTGTGCTCCATTGCTATTCTCAACATTCTCGATTTTCATTTTCAGATACTGCCACAAAACAAAGGTTAATTGACATGTAACATATTATCCCTAAATTCTGACTGACCAATTAAATACCACATAAACTTAGGTAGGTCATACTAGCGAAGGAATTCCCCGTCTCTCCTCTACTAGTACTATTCTCACATCTTAGTCAGGGATCATATCCCTAAGCTTTGATACCAACTGTGACGCCCCCAAAATTAGGTATACATCACCCATCTTGGGTCGTCAGATATATGGTACAAAATTCAAATACAACTTACTAATACAACTGTAGTGTACAATACGAAAAAACATAACTGTGAGTTTGAATACAATTATTGTCTACTAGAGATTATACAAACCCAAAAGGAGTCCTCATTACAATTATTAACACACTATTTCACAGAATAGTGAGGACTACTAATGCTATCCTCTGGACCGTCACTCCGTTCCCCGACTAGTCCCTGCTATGTTCTCATTTCCTGAAGAGAACAGTGAAAGAAAGGGTGAGCTCAACTAGCCAAGTAAGAAATATTATGACTAAGATAATGCAGAATAAATTATCGTTAGCCTTCAACAGTGTTAAACTGATAAAATATAACAACATCAAGTTTAACTGCAGCGGAATAAGTAATCCATTAAAAGAGTCAAGTAGAGAATAAAATCTACTATCTTTTATGATTTAAAAGGTTTTTTTCATGACTTTTATCGTTGGGACTCAGCTTAATAATTAATCCACATCATCGAATCACCCATGCTCTACGGCCAAGGATATTCTTTAGTATCACGACCACAAATTATCCATGCACTACAGCCAAGGACATTCTTGTATTCATTAATGGTCATGATCATGCCAACAACTGTCCATCAATGCACTACGGGCCAATGAGGACTTTTACCACATCATTTGTAACATTACGGTCACGATTACATCAAATAATCCCTGGTCATAATCATACCAAGTCCATCTATGCACTACAGGCCACAGATGACTTTCAACATAATATAAACATGAGGATGATGACAATGATATAAGAATTCAATAAAACAAGTTCAAGAATTATTTTATCTAGGAACTAATAATGTCCAAATTGTCAACATGATACTGCTTTGTAGAGTAAAATTCAAGAATGATCAGAAGAATATTTCCATAAAAAGATACTAGATGAAGCGCAAATATCAAGGATATTCTACTAATTTCATAGAGTATAGAAGTCAAAATTTTAACCAACTGAGTATAATAAAGAATGAAATAACAAAAAAAATCAGCATGCATGCGGTACTTCGCATAGACAGGTTATTCCAACAAAATAATAATAACGGAACCAGGTCAGGCAAAATTTGCACCAATAGGATGTTCCAACAGAATAATAAAGACAAAACCAGGTCCGATGTAAAACACATAGACATGATGTTCCAACAGAATAATAATAAAGACGGAACCAGGTCCGGTGTAAAACACACAGACAGGATGTTCCAACAGAATAATAGAAGAATGCCACCAAGTATAGGGTAAACCGCGTATACAGGTTATTCCAACAGAATAATAAGCATTGGAATAATAACAGTTCTCTTCATGAATAAGAAAGAATAACACCCCTTTCATTAGTAGGAGATTGAATACTGCAGTAGTATAGTAACAGAATACTCTTCTTCTTTCTCTCTTATTCTCTCTATACTTTCTCTCTCTATAGCTTGAATGAATTCGTGAAAAATAATGAAGCACTAGGACTCTATTTATAGAAGATTTTTATCTTAACACTTGAAATGTGAAAAGGCAAGTGGCTTGACGACTGGTGATGTGAAAAGAAAAGTGGTTTGACGCCTGTAGTGTGAAACGACAATTGGTTCGACACCTGTAATATGAAATGGCAAGTGGTTTGACATCTAGTAAATGTAGTTACTATTGACGAAGGTAATTACTATTTACGAAGGTAATTACTATTGACGAAGAGACTCTTAGATGATGACATATGGCCCCCCTATAAAATAACCAAACTTACCACAAACGTCTCATAATATACTCTTTATATACATCAAGGATTAAATAAATATTACCACAAATCATTTTAATTTTAATCAACACATTTAATCTTTCAACAATTATTAATCATTTATAACTTGTCGTCTCAATTATTGATTTAATAATATAACATATTATACAGATGATACTGGGATAATAATTGAATCAATAATATAAGAGATATGATGCAACAATTACTGTAGCAATAATTGAGTATAGCTGAGTGACTTCTCACGTAAGCATCAATAATCAATACCGTGTGCTACTATGCAACCACGCGTATTACTGTACTTTTACTACCGGGTAGTTTAACAGTTTTAACGGTAACACCTCCGCCGTTATTTTCATAAAGTATTTTGTCGTTTTCTCAATCCGACAATAATTCCGTTGTGGGGTCCACCAATAATTGTGCCGTCGTACGAATATTCCCCGACAAAAAGAATATTCCTCGACCAAACGAATATTTTATAACAACTTGCTTACTTTGCAAAATTTATAAATATTACCCACAACTATAATATTATAACAAATTTACTCCATAATATTCAAAAATAATATTTATAGAAAATTCATCTTTATTTATAAAAGTTGGGGTCTTACAACAAAGATGAGGATGATGACAATGATATAAGAATTCAATAAAACAAGTTCAAGGATAAATTTTTAAAGATTTATAATTTAATTTATCTAGAATTCAATATTGTCCAAATTGTCAACATGATATTGCTTTGTGGAGTAAAATTCAAGAATGATAATGTATCAAAAATGATTTGGACCGAAAAGAAATCAATTTTTGTTATGAATAGTACTCCGGGTGAATAATACCCTAGTGAATAGTACCCCGTGAATAGTACTCTATGAATAGTACTTTGTGAATAATACTCGTGAATAGTACTTTATGAATAGTACCCATGAATATTACTTTTGTGAATAATACCGTATAAATGGATAGTACTCATGGACAGTACTCTGACATGAAAAACTTAAAATTTTACAAGAATGTGCAGAAAATATCCTTGTGAAGCGATACTAGATGAAGCGCAAATTTCAAGAATATTCTACTAATTTCACGGAATATAGAAGTAATACTTTAACCGAATGATGGTATAATCAGGAATAAGAGACGAAATAATATTACTCACATACTACAGAGTTTGGAAGAAAATATTATTCCTATGAATACTGAACAAAATAATATCTCTTACCTCAGAAGATGACCGGATACTGGAATAGTGAGGTAACAGACTTCTCTTCTACTTTCTCTCTAAAACTTATCTCTCTATAAATGCTCTTGTGAGTCTTAGTGAATTGGTGAGAATAAAATAAGAATGAGCTTCTATTTATAGGAAAATATAGTTTCGATAATTGCACGTTTTGGGGCTCAAAATATTACAGTATAATACCTTCATCTTTTTATTCATTTTTAATTTAGTCCTGCAAGTATTATCAAACTTGCACCACCTCCCCTAATAGTACATCTTGTAAATCAATAGTAAAATCATGTGAAAAATAATAATTACAGTATAATACCTTCATCTATACCTCTATTTTTAATTTAGTCATGTAAGTATTATCAATCTTGCACCACCTCCCCTAATAGTACATGCATTTGAATCAATAGTACACACATGTGAACAAATAGTTATAAACATGTGAATTAATAGCAATTAATTACTCATTTATCCGATTAATTACCCGATTGGTCAATATAGCCTCCAGACATCCATTATTATCGAAATAGATGTCGATTTCTACTAACACTAATAATCCCAACATAGTAAAAATATCAATTTCATCTTTAATCAACACGAACTTATTCATCATTAATATTATAACTCACAATATTTAACAACCAGATCATTCCTAGGAAAGAAGGGGATTTCCGATAAGGATTTCTCCCTATTGGCGCGCAATTAGGTGACCAAACCTCTCATTGACAGAACTTCTAGACATTGTCAGTATTACAAATAATAATATGAATAACTTTGCCGTCTCAATTATTGATTTAATAATATAACAAATTATACAAATGATACTGTGACAATAATTGAATCAATAATATGAGAGATATGATGCAGCAATTACTGTAGCAATAATTGAGTATAACTGAGTGACTTCTCACGTAAGCATCAATAATCAATACCGTGTTCTACTATGCAACCACGCGTATTACTGTACTTTTACCACCGGGTAGTTCAACAGTTTAATGGTAAAACTTTCACCGTTATTTTTATAAAAAGATAATTCTATCGTTTTCTAATTACGACAATACTTTCGTTGTGAGTTCCACCAACGATTGTGCCGTCATACGAATATTCCCCGACCAATCGAATATTATATAATCACTTGTTTACCTTAAAAAATTTGTAAATAACACCCACAACTATAACATTATATCAAATCCACACCATAATATTCAAAAATATATTTCGAGAAAAATTAATCTTTATTCATAAAGGTTAGGGTCTTACAACCTCCTCTTCTTATGAAATTTCGTCCTCGAAATTAGGGTTCGTACCTGGCATGTCGAAGAGGTGAGGATACCTTGACTTCATTTCAGATTCTAACTCCCAGGTCATTTCCTCAACATCGTGGTTTCTCAACAAAACATTGACTTGAGGTATAACCTTGAAGCGTAGAATATGATCATTCTTATCCAAGATTTTAATAGGTACCTCCTCATACGTTAAATCTTTCGCTATCTTGTCCAATTCTAATTCAATAATGTGGTTCGGGTCTTTCATATATTTACGTAACATAGATTCGTGAAAAACGTTATGAACACGAGATATACTAGACGGTAATGCGAGTCTATAGGCCACAGTTCCTACTCGATTGAGAATTAAAAATGGGCCAATGAATCGAGGATTGAGCTTTCCTCTCTTTCCAAATCTCGTAACTCTTTTCCATGGAGCAACACGTAACAACACATGATCTCCAATATTAAATTCCACGTCCATTCGATGAAGATCGTCATAACTCCTTTGTCGATCTTGTGAGGTTTTTATACGTTGTCGGATCATTTGAATCTTTTCCGTAGTCATACGTACGAACTCCGGTCCCAACAATGTTGTTTCACCCACCTCATCCTAGCATTTTGGAGAACGACACTTTCTTCCATACAACGCCTCAAATGGAGCCATGCCAATACTTGCTTGATAACTGTTGTTATAGGAAAACTCCACCAATGGTAAGAACTTGTCCCAACTTCTTTTGAAGTCAAGGACACAGAGTCTTAATAAATCTTCAAGAGTTTGAATAGTCCCTCTGACTGCCCGTCCATTTGAGGATGATATGTCGAACTAAATCGTAAATTCGTGCCCATAGCTTTTTGCAAACTAACCCAAAATCGTGAAGTTAATGTTGGGTCTCGATCACAAACTATGGATACTGGCATACCATGTAATCTTATAATCTCGTTTATGTACATACGAGCAAGACGTTCAAGTGTATAAGTTTCTCATATTGGTAGGAAATGAGCAGACTTGGTCAATCTATCAACAATGACCCAAATTACATCTATACCTTGAGAAACCTTGGGAAGACCAGTAACGAAATCCATGGTAATGTGCTCCCACTTCTATTCTAGAATTTCAAGTGGTTGCAATAGACCTTTTGGCACTTGATGCTCCGCCTTGACTCGTTGACAAGTTAGACACCTTGAGATAAACCTTGCTATCTCTCTATTCATATTGCTCCACCAAAATGTATGTCGAAGATCAAGATACATTTTGGTACTCCCAGGATGGATTACAAATGGTGTGTTGTGCGCCTCCATCTTGATTTTATACATCAAGTCAGAATCGTTAGGAACACAAAGTCTAGAGTTGACTTGAAGTATTCCTTCTTCATCGATTCTTGCTTCCGAAATAGCACCTTCTTGCACTTTCTTCCTCATACGCATCAGCTCCAGGTCTGTAGCTTGAACAACTTTAACTTTATTGATTAAAGTCGGTTCTACTCGTATATTCGCCATCATCACATGGGTCCCTGGAGTCTTTAACTCTATCTCCATCCTTTGTAAGTCATACAAAATGGGCCTTTGCGTTGACAATATCGCACTCATACCCGCATATGATCTTCTACTCAATGCGTCAACTACTACGTTCGCTTTTCCAAGATGGTATTGAATGGTATGATCGTAATCTTTCAATAGCTCAAGCCATCATCGTTGCTGCATGTTAAGTTCCTTTTGAGTGAAGAAATATTTGAGGCTTTTATGATCTGTATAGATCTCCACCATCTCTCCATACAGGTAATGCCTCCAAATCTTAAGCGCAAAAATGACAGCTGCTAACTCTAGATCATGAATAGGATAATTCCTCTCATATTCTCTGAGTTATCGTGAGTCATAGGCTATGAATTTCCCATGTTGCATGAGAACACACCCTAATCCTTTGCCTGAAGCATCGCTGTATATGACAAATCCCTCCGAACCAGCTGGTATTGTCAAAACATGTGCTAAAATGAGCCTCCTCTTGAGTTATTAAAAACTCTTCCCACATTCCTTGCTTTAACCGAATTTTGTATCTTTTCGAGTCAGCTAAGTTAATGGAGTAGCAATTCGAGAAAATCCTTCCACGAACCTCCGATAATAACCAGCTAAGCTGAGAAAGCTACGTACTTCAGTCACTGACTTAGGTTGCTCCCAACTTTGAATTGCTTCAATCTTTGTCGGGTCAACAGATATTCCATGATTTGATATCACGTGCCCAAGGAATGCTACTTCCTCAAGCCAGAACTCGCATTTCTTTAACTTGGCATATAACTTGTTTTTACGAAGCATTTGGAGTATCAGCCTCAGTTGTTGTTCATGATCTTCACAGATTTTGGAGTAAATGAGGATGTCATCAATAAAGACGACCACAAAGTGATCCAAATATTCCTTGAATACTCGATTCATCATATCCATGAAGGCAGCAGGAGCATTAGTAAATCCAAAAGACTTGACTAGGAATTCGTAATGCCCGTACCTAGTTCTGAAAGCAGTCTTTGGAATGTCATCAGTTTTAATCTTCAACTGATGATATTCGGAACGAAGATCGATCTTTAAAAAAAATTTGGCGCCTTGCAACTGGTCAAACAGGTCATCAATACGAGGCAACGGATATCTATTTTTGACAGTGACATGGTTCAACTCCCGATAATCAATACAAAGTTGCATACTCCCATCTTTCTTTTTCACGAATAGAACAGGAGCACCCCCAAGGAGACGTAATAGGATGAATGAAACCGATGTCTAACAATTCCTGCAGTTGGGTCTTTAACTCCTGAAGTTCAATAGGAGCCATTCGATATGCGGCTTTGGAAATGGTTTTTATACCGGGTTCAAGGTCGATACAAAATTCAATTTCACGTTCTGGGGGTAGGCCAGGAAGTTCTTTAGTGAATACGTCCGAAAATTTATTAACAATAGAAATATCATTCAAAATTGACGTATTTTTATTTAAATCTGTGACATGAGCTAAGAAAGCTTGACATCTATTTTCAATAAACGAATAGCTTTATGGCTTGAGATGACAGTGATTGATTTTAATGGTTTGGTTGCTTGAATTCGCATAATAGGTTGGTTATGAATATGAAAGCTAACAACTTTACGAAAATAATCAATTTTTGAATGATGAGTAGTTAACCAATCAATCCCTAGAATTACGTCAAATGCAAGTATTTTCAATAAAATAAGATCGACAAGTAATGTGAGGGTAACGATTTGAACCAAACAAGACTTATAAACAGTGGATGTAATGAAGGTTTCTCCCAACGGAGTTTCAACAGATAAGTCAAAGTCTAATTTCTCCGGAGTCAAATTTAAACGTTAAACGCAAGTAAGAGAAATAAAAGAATGGGTAGAACCGGTATCAAATAAGGTATATACTTCGCTAGAGTTTATGTTAAGCTTACATGTGATGACCTCGTTTGGGTTCCTTTCTTTCTAGGAGGTCACAATAAACGCTCTCCCTTGAACTACTGGTTTTGACTTGTCCTGGATGGCATTTGGTGTCACCGTTCCAACTGGACTTGGCTTCCCAATACGACAAAATCTAGCTAGATGACCTTCTCTTCCATAATTATAACACGTTTTGGACTACTGCACACAGTTTGGACTGATGTGTCCCTCCCCTCCGCATTTGAAGCATATGATAGGTGGTCATTCTCCTTCCTTAACAATGGGTGCTGGTGATGACGTATTGCCATCATTTTTGAATCTCCTCTTCTTGAAATGTCCACTTTTATTGTCTTGGCCATGAATACCACCAAAGGGGTTACAATTTCTGGCATGTTGATTCCCTCCACGTTTGTTGTCACCGTTTCGATTTCAGTTACCACTGGTATTATCATTTTGTCGACTGCTTTCTCTTGGTTGGGTTGACTCGTTATCACTCTCTAATAACTGAGCCCTATTTACAACATCTGAATACAAACACAGTTTGTGAGAAATTAAGTATTGACGTAGAGTTTCAAACCTCTTAGAAACATCCGCGTCATTCTCTCCTCATTATCAACTAAGTGGGACGCAAACCAGGATAACTCGGCAAACTTAGCTTCGTACTGTGACACGGTCATATTATTCTATTACAGCTTGATGAAATCTACCTCCTTCATGTGACGAATACTTTCAGGAAAGTACCTATCGTTGAACAGTTCTTGGAACTTCTCCCAAGACATCTTCAGTGCGGCAGGTTAAGTACACTTTACTGATTCCCACTAGTAGTCTGCCTCTCCTCGCAGGATAAAGGTGGCAAAGGGAACCTTTTGCTCTTTGGAGCATACCAAGTCATCAAATATCTTGGTGATCTGCTTTATCCACGTCCCTGCCTTAAGTGGTTTTGGCTCTCCAATAAACTCTGGTGGTCCCAGCTCCTTGAACTGTTTAGCGGTGACTGTCTAAGAGTTGACCTGCATTTTGAACATGAGCCATTCTCACCTGATGTTGCATGAATTGCATAAAGCCTCTGAACATCCCATTGTTCATCATTTGGTCAGCGTTGTTATTTTAGTGAGGATTATTGCCATCCTGATGGATATTATCCTGGGTATTGATCGTTGGCGACTCAACGGTCTCATGTGCTTCTTTACCTATCTCAACATTTTCAGATGCCATTTTCAAATACTGCCACAAAACAAGGGTTAATTGACATGTCACATATTATTCCTATACCCTGACCGACCAATTAAATACCAAATAAACTTAGGTAGGTCATACTAGCGAAAGAATTCCCCATCTCTCCCCTCCTAGTTCTTGTCTCACATCTCAGCCAAGGATCATATCCCTAAGCTTTGATACCAACTGTGATACCCCCAAAATAGGTATACATCACCCATCGTGAGTCGCCAAATACATGGTACAAAATTCAAATACAACTTAATAATACAACTGTCGTGTAAAATACGAAAAAACATAAACTGAGAGTTTTAATACGAATATTGTCTTCTAGATAGTATTCAACTCAAATGGAGTCCTCAATACATTAATTATCACACTATTTCATAGAATAATGAGGACTATTAATGCTATCATATGGACCGTCACTTCATTCCCCGACTAGTCCCAGCTACGTTCTCATTTCCTGAAGATAACAATGAAAGCAAAAGGGTGAGCTCAACTAGCCCAGTAAGAAATATTATGACTAAGATAATGCAGAATAATTTATAGTTAGCCTTCAACAGTGTTAAACTGATAAAATATAACAAACATCAAGTTTAACTGTAGCGGAACAAGCAATCCATTAGAAGAGTCAAGTAGAGCATAAAATCTACTATCTTCTATGATTTAAAAGATTTTTTTATCACTTTTATCGCTGATACTCAGCTTAATAAATAATCCACATCATCGAATCATCCCTGCACTATGGCCAAGGATATTCTTTAGTATCACGACCATAAATTATCCACGCATTACGGGCCAAGGATATTCGCGTATTCATCAATGGTCATGATCATGCCAACAACTGTCCATCAATGCACTACGGGCCAATGAGGACTTTTATCACATCATTTGTAATATTACGGTCATGATTATAACGAATAATCCCTGGTCATAAACCAAGTCCATCTATGAACTACAGGCCACGGATGACTTTCAACATAATATAAACATGAGGATGATGACAATGATATAAGAATTCAATAAAACAAGTTCAAGGATAAATTTTTAAAGATTTATAATCTAATTTATCCAGAATTCAATATTGTCCAAATTGTCAACATGATACTGCTTTGTGGAGTAAAATACAAGAATGATAATGTATCAAAAATGATTTGGACCGAAAAGAAATCAATTTTTATTATGAATAGTACTCCAGGTGAATAGTATCCGAGTAAATAGTACCCCGTGAATAGTACTTTATAAATAGTACTCGTGAATAGTACTTTGTGAATAATACTTTTTGAATAGTACCCGTAAATAGTACTTTTATGAATAGTACCGTATAAATGGATAGTACTAATGGACAGTACTCCGGCATGAAGAACTTAAATTTGACAAGAATGTGCAGAAAATATTGTGAAGCGATACTAGATGAAGAACAAATTTCAAGGATATTCTACTAATTTCACGGAATATAGAAGTAATACTTTAACCGAATGATGGTATAATCAGGAATACGAGACGAAATAATATTACTCACATACTGCAGAGTATGAAAGAAAATATTATTCCCATGAATACTGAAAAAAATAATATCCCTTACCTCATAAGAAGACTGGATACTTGAATAGTGAGGTAGCAGACTTCTCTTCTACTTTATCTCTAAAACTTCTCTCTCCATAAATGCTCTTGTGAGTCTTAGTGAATTGGTGAGAATGAAATAAGAATGAGCTTCTATTTATAAGAAAATATAGTTTTGATAATTGCACATTTTGGGGCTCACAATATTACAGTATAATACCTTCATCTTTTTTTTCATTTTTAATTTAGTCCTGCAAGTATTATCAAACTTGCACCACATCCCCTAATAGTACATCTTGTGAATCAATAGTACAATCATGTGAATCAATAGTACAATCATGTGAAAAAAATAATTACAGTATAGTACCTTCATCTATACCTCCATTTTTAATTTAGTCATGCAAGTATTATCAATCTTGTACCACCTCCCCTAATAGTACATGCATGTAAATCAATAGTACACACATGTGAACAAATAGTTATAAGCATGTGAATTAATATCATTTAATTGCTCATTTATCCGATTAATTACCCGATTGGTCAATATAGTCTCCAGAGATCCATTATTATCGAAATAGATGTCGATTTCCACTAACACTAATAATCCCAACATAATGGAAATATCAATTTCATCTTTAATCAACATAAACTTATTCATCATTAATATTATAACTCACAATATTTAACAACCAGATCATTCCCTGGAAAGAGGGGGCTTTCCGATAAGGATTTTTCCCTATTGGCGCACAATTAGGTGACCAAACCTCTCCTTGACAGAACTTTCTAGACATTGTCAATATTGCAAATAATAATATGAATAACTTTGTCGTCTCAATTATTGATTTAATAATATAAAATATTATGCAGATGATACTGTGACAATTATTGAATCAATAATATAAAAGATATTATGCAGCAATTACTGTAGCAATAATTGAGTATAACTGAGTGACTTCTCACGTAAGCATCAATAATCAATACAGTGTGCTACTATGCAACCACGCGTATTACTGTACTTTTACCACCGGGTAGTTCAATAGTTTAACGGTAAAACTTTCGCTGTTATTTTTATAAAAAGATAATTCTGTCATTTTCTAACTACGACAATACATCTATTGTGGAGTCCACCAATGATTGTGCCGTCGTACCAATATTCCCTTTTAAAACGAATATTCTCTAACCAAATGAATATTATATAACCACTTGCTTACCTTAAAAAATTTGTAAATAATACCCACAACTATAACATTATATCAAATCCACACCATAATATTCAAAAATATATTTCGAGAAAAATTAATCTTTATTCATAAAAGTTAGGTCTTACACTTGTAGTTAGGCTTGTATGGACGCAACACGTATATGTGAAACACGTTCTGGATGTCCTCCAACTCAGGTGGTAGTGCAACTTTGTACGCTACTTTGCCCACTCGCTTTAGTATCTCAAACGGTCTTATGAATCTTGGACTCAATTTTTCTTTCTTGCCGAAACGGATCTTTCCCTTCCATGGAAATACCTTCAAGAATACAAAACTGCCAACTTCAAAATCTCGGTCTTGCCGATACAAATCAGCATACTTTTCTGGCGATCTTGATCTGCCACTAGTCTGGCCCTTATTACTGTCACCACGTCCGTAGTTTTTTGTACTAACTCTGGTCTGAGTATTCGTTGTTCTTTGACTTCGTCCCAACATAATGGCGTTCTGCACTTCCTTCCATAAAGAGCTTCATACAGTGGCATGCCGATACTTGCATGGTAACTATTATTATATGTAAATTAATTCGACTAAGGGTAAGTGGTCGTCCCAATTTCCCTTGAAGTCCATCACGCAAGTCCTAAGCAAGTCCTCTAGCATTTGTATTGTTCACTCACTTTTTTCGTCTGTCTAAGGATGATAAGCAGTACTTAACCTTAACTGTGTCCCCATCCTTTCTTGCAAACTTTTCCAGAATTTTGAAGTGAAACGCGAGTCTCGATCAGAAACAATCGATACCGGCACTCCTTGTCGTGAAACAATCTCCTTTATGTACAGACTTGCTAAATAATTTAAACTGTAGCAGATCTTGATCGGTAGAAAATGTGTGGTCTTTGTAAGTCGATCCACGATAACCCAAATGGTATCCAAACCTTTCTGCGTGACTGGAAGTCCTACCAAGAAATCCATCGTAATATGCTCCCATTTCCAATCCGGTATTTCCAACGGTTGTAGCAACCCACTCGGCCGCTGATGCTCTGCTTTTACGCGTTGACAAGTCAAACATCTATTAACGCACTCTACGACTTCCTGTTTCAAATTGGGCCACCAAAAATGTTGCCTCAAGTCTCGGTACATCTTAGTGCCTCCCGGATGAACGGAATATGTCGTATTGTGTGCCTCGTGCAAAATCTCTTCTCTTAACTTAGTTACCGATGGTACCCATACTCTCCCTTCGAATCTTAAGATACCGTCTTTATCTATTCAAAATTTTTCTTCCTCATTTTTCGTGATCCTCTTCTTGATTTTCTCACATTCTCCATCTTTCTCCTGTGCTTCCTTTACTCTATCCAACAACGTCGAACAATCTTCCATTACAAATAACTTTTCTTCAGACCACTCGGACCCCTTTACCTCTATTTCCAACTTCTCCATATCTCTTATTAACTCCTCCTGAGTTGTCAGTTGAAACAATTTCTCCCTTCCTTTCCTGCGCAGAGCGTCGACAACTACGTTTGCCTTCCCCGGGTGATAAAGAATATCACAGTCATAATCTTTGATCAATTCTAACCACCTTCTCTGACGCATATTCAACTCCTTCTGTATGAAGATATATTTTAGACTTTTGTGGTCCGTGTATATCTTACATTTCTCTCCGTACAAATAATGCCTCCATATCTTTAACGCAAAAACTACTGCTGCTAACTCTAAGTCATGAGTAGGGTATCATTTTTCGTAATCCTTCAATTGTCGTGATATATACGCAATGACTTTGCCATGCTGCATCATCACACATCCCAGTCCTCTATTCGATTCATCACTATACACCTCAAATCCTCCCGTATCATCTGGTATTGATAATACAGGCGCCTCGCTTAATCTCTTCTTCAACTCTTTAAAACTCTCTTCGCATTTGTCGGTCCATACAAATTTCACCGTCTTCCTCATCAGATTAGTCAACGGGGTCACTATCTTAGAAAAATCCTGGATAAATCTTCGATAGTACCCGACTAACCCTAAGAAACTTTATACATCTGTCGGTGTTCTTAGTTGTTCCCAATTATTTATCGCTTTGAGCTTTTCGGGGTCTAATGAGATTCCATTCTTATCCACCACGTGGCCTAAGAATTGAATCTCATTCATCCAAAATTCACACTTTGAAAACTTCACATACATCTTCTTCTTTCGTAGTGCCTCCAAAACAATCTTCAGATGTTCAGTGTGTTCTTCCTCTGTCTTCGAGTAGATCAAAATGTCATCGATGAAAACTACTATGAATTTATCCAAGTATGGCTTGAAAACTCGATTCATCAAGTCCATAAATGCTGTCGGAGCATTAGTCAAACCAAATGACATTACCAAAAACTTGTAATGTCCATAACGGGTTTGAAACGCAGTCTTTGGTATATCCTCATCCCGTACTTTCAGTTGGTGATATCCTGTCTGTAGGTCGATCTTCGAGAAATATTTCGCTCCCTTCAATTGATCAAACAAGTCGTCTATCCTTGGTAATGGATATCTATTCTTGATCGTTACTCTGTTCAATTCTCGATAATCAATACAGAGCCTTATCGACCCATCTTTTTTCTTAATAAATAACACTGGTGCTCCCCAAGGAGACATGCTCGGTCGAATGTAACCTTTATCCAATAACTCTTGAAGTTGTATCATCAATTCCTTTATTTCTACTGGCGCCATATGGTATGGAGCTTTCAAAATCGGTGTCGTTCCCGGTGCTAAGTCTATTACGAATTTGATTTCTCTGTCTGGCGGAAGACCAGGCAAATCGTCCGGAAACACATCTTGAAATTCATTTAATACGGATATATCCTAAATTTCTACTCCATTTTTCTGAGTATCTACGATATAAGCTAAATAACCTACACAACCTTTCCTTAACAATTTCTTGGCCTACATCATCGTAACGTAACATGATTGCTTAAGCGATGAGCTACCATAAAACACTACCTTAGACTTACTTAGAGTCTTAAGGTTCACACACTTGTTCTGACAATCAATTATCGCCGCATGATTATATAACCAATCCATTCCCAATATTACGTCAAATTCTCCCATTCTAATCGGAATCAAGTCTACGCTCAGTTCATGTTCTCTAATGTTTGTACGATAATTTCGATAAATGTATTCTACGAGTATTATTTCCTTATTCACAACTTCTACGTTCAAAGAATCTTCTAAACGTTCTCGGGGCGTACTAAGTTTACTAGCAAATTCTTTGGATACAAACAAACAGGTGGCACCCGAATCAAATAATATATAAGCATTTATATTATTGATTGGGATTATACCTGACACCACATCCTTTGTAGCTATTGCATCCTGGACGGTCATGTTAAAGGTTCGGGTGGTCGATCGGTTGGGTTGCACAGGTCCACCAATCATTATCTTGTTTCCCCCTCCCTAGCCTCCGCCAGCTCCACTGCTTCCTTTTTTCGGGCAATCCTTTATCTGGTGCTCTGTTGATCCATAAGCAAAACATCCCTTGATCTTCTTTGGTTTTAGGCAATTTGGAGATATGTGCCCCTCTTGGACGCAATTTTAGCAAGTGTTTTTTCCCTTCCAGCACTCCCTCTGATGACTTCTTCCATACTTGTTACAAGCTTCAGTCCTTTTCTTGAAGTTTCCCTAATGACTTCCACCTTGATTATTGTTTCTGTTGTTTGTAGACACTCGAAATTTTCGGTACTACTGTCACTAATAATGCAGGAGGACAGATTCATCTTTTGAGAGAGAACCCTGAAAGACAATCCATACCGGATACTACCGAAAGTTCATCATCAGCCCCAGATCACTCTGGCAGTAACAAATACAACCTCGGATATAACCCCGAGGCATGCAAATACAATACCAGAACACACACTAGAGAAGATCGATTAATCTCAGAGATAACCCCGAGGTGTCCAGTCTCAGTCCCAACCATGGGAATAGCCACCAACTTTGGTGATAGCCCCAAGGAATGCAATTTCGGCGATAACCCCGAAAATGCTTATTTCAAATGCAACCAGTTTCAATCTCGGCGCTCATAACGAGATACACTATACCAACCCGACAATAACATCGGGAAGACAGGCACACCTCAAAGGTGACAATGAGGACCTTCAACAATTGCAGCAGTCTAATCTCAGTGAAATCTGAGCAACGTCTGCTTTATCAGCCCAATCCGACGATAACACCGGTGAGGGGCAACATCATCATCTCGTCAACACGATGCCACGTCACGTCTCTACAGAATAATGTCCCACAAGGCTAACCAATCCCGAGTGACTATTGTGTGGGGTAACGGATGAAAGTTGAAGCTTGAAGACCGGATGGCATCATCCCATCTTCAATGACTTTGTACAAACTCTAATCCCATGCCATCGTACAACTCTCGATAACGGTGGTCCGAAATAGGTCCTGTATACCTCAAACAGATGCCCGGATTGCACTTCTAAAAGTTCGAGTAGACATTACAGTGCCTGAGTGCACGTACTTCGAGACGACCCGATCCGATAAATACGAGCCCACCCGGGTTGCCTCTGGTACACCTGTGGCTAAAATGCCTATAAGTAGAGGGCTTGGGCAGCCCATTTTGAAAGAGAAAAAGGCGATGAAGCCCTGCCCAATTTGCTCTGCACTCACCCCATGCAGTGTACTTTCCCCTTTTAAATACATGTGAGCTCATATATAGCCCTTTTGTACCTACAAAAATCAGTGTTTACCCACTCTAAAGATATAGAAGTCTTCTTTAAAAGTCAGTTGTAATCCTTCTCACACACTTTAGAGTCTTTCTCTTCATCTTTACACACACCCTTCTACACGTTGAGAGTCGTGTTGCTTGCTTTTGCCCGGACTTCGGTCCGTGGTTTCATTTTAGTCTGTATATATATATGTATATATATATATATATATATATGTATATATATATTATATTTACATATATATTGACTAAAATTATCAAGTTATGCCTCGATTGAGCCTAGACTTCGGTCTGGAGCGTTTATCTGCTTTAATATATATATATATATATATATATATATATATATATTAATTGTGTGTCGAACTTTGTTCGATGAGCCTAGACTTCGGTCTGGTGCGTTTACTGCTTTAATATATATATATATATATATATATATATATATACACACACACACACACACACACACATTTATATATATTAACTTTATGTCGACTTTGTTCGATGAGCCTAGACTTCAGTCTGGAGCGTTTACTCGCTTATATATATATATATATATATATATATATATATATATATATATATATATATATATATGAACTGTTGTCGGACTCTGTTCGATGAGCCTGGATTTTATATCTGGTGCGTTTACTCTGTTTTTGTATATATATATATACTTATATATATGAACTATTGTCGAACTCTGTTCGATGAGCCTGGATGTTACATCCGGTGCGTTTATTGCTTGTATATATATATATATATATATATATATATATATAGAAAAATGATCAGGTCCGGGAGTCTGGACCTGATCAAAATCCGGACCAAATTATTTTTTTTTGTAGAACAACTAAAAAAATAATAATTATAGAACTAAATTTTTTCCATAATACAGTGTTTTGGGTGTATTTTTAATACCTACACCAACCAATGTATGTACAGTCTGCCCAGACTGTACAGAAATGTTTTGGTATATGCATCCAAATCACGCCAAAAATATTGTATTATGTAAAAAATTTAATTTCATAATATTTTTTAATTGTTTCAAAAAAAAAACAAAAAAAAAGTCCGGATTTTGATCAGGTCCGGGAGTCCGGACCTGATCCGGCCTATATATATATATATATATATATATATATATATATATATATATATATATATATATATATATATATCGTCCCACCTGGAGTTTACTTTGTGGTGGTTGATCGCTTTTACAGCTTTCTTTACATTTCGTCGTGCCTGGAGTCTACTTCGTGGCAGTTGATTGTTTTTTACAGCTTTATTTATATTTCGTCCCACCTGGAGTTTCCTTCGTGGCGGTTGACCGTATTTACAACTTTATTTACGTTTTGTCCAACTTGGAGTTTCCTCCGTGGCGGTTGATAGCTTTTTACAGCTTTATTTATATTTTTGATCCCCCATGGAGGAGCTTCGTGGTTGGTGATCATGTCTGTATATATATATTTACAGCTTTTATATATATAGCTGCTTATTGCTTTCATACAAATTGCAGTATCTTGTGCGCCTAGGAATCATGTGATCACAGATTCAACCTATTGGATCAAGATTCGGTTCCCGTGATGGACATTTTCAGCTGTAGGCAGCTTATAAATTATTCTGCGATGTCTGAATTTTCTCAGATGGTTTTAATACCCATCGAGGAAGTCGGCATTATTTTGTACATTATTTTAGTACGGATGCCTCGCATTCGTGAAATAAAATCAATCAAGCCGAACACTTAATAAAATGGGAGTGTAAAAGGTCTTAATTACTATTTAGCATCAGGGTTTGAAAAACCTTTTTTTATAAAACATCATTGCCATACCTTGCTAAAAACTGAATTTTTACATAAATTCAAAGCCTGTGTATATAGGTTCGAACGAGGCCTCGCACTACTTCCAAATAATAGCACATTGACCCCCCCACACACACATTCAGATAATAGTTTCTTGAAAAGAGGCGGTCACCGTGGTAACACGAATGTCGGGGGATGCCTAACACCTTCCCCCCGCATAACCAAGTCCCCGGACGCCCTAATGAATCTCGGTTTCACCGACCCGTTTAGCAGTGTCACATCACTTGCTTAATGTGCAAACCTTTTCTCGGTTGTGTTGGTAAAACCATTTAAAAAACCAACTGGCGACTCTTAACAGTACATCGTCGACATTATACATGTCGGACCTTTTTCAATTGTTTTTTTCAAACAAATCTCACCTAAAATGAGAACACCAAAGAACAAGTAACGGAAAGGGACATCTAAAAATCCCGACGTCGACAGGTGGCGACTCCGCTGGGGACTCAGTAAGAGGACTTTAGCCGCTATTTCAATCTTTTCAAAACTGTTATCTGCTTGTGTGAGGATGTTGCATTTACATTTTATGAATGCGTACGAATGCATTTCCTTATTGCACTTAGTGCTTCGCAGCATAACTGCTTGTGATATTAGTGATTCGCACCATAACTGCTTGTGATATTAGTGCTTCGCACCATATCTGCTTGTGATATTAGTGCTTTATACATGTCATCATGTTCATACGGTGAGACGCGATGTATGTGAATGTATGTTGTGTGGTCCCTCCACCAGGAGGCTATCCCGTCTGTGTTTGATTACTGGACTCGTGAGAAGACTAATTCTCCGAGGCTCAGGAAAGGCACCACCCAAATTCGCTCCAGTTGAAAGACCGGATTAACTTCCCGTCAAGTAGATTGCGATGATTTGGGAACCTTCATGCCAAAAAGCCGCGAGAGTAACCTAAGATAAGTCAGCCTCTGATAAACCCAAAACGGAGGAAAGTCTCTTCTTGCTCTCATTTCAATTACTTGTAATTTCATTCCATATCTATCTCCATGTAATGAGAAATATGAAGAGGTGTGTACACATACATATTTTGATTAACATGCTACAAACAGCTGACATCCGTTTTGCAGGATAAAAATTCCTAAAAAAGACACATCACATAGTATGTTATTGTATACATTCCCTAAAGACTAAACTATGCAAGTCTTTCGCAGGGAATCAATCGGACCTACTACTCGTTCAAAGTCCAAAAAGGCAACAGGCCTGCAGTCAATCATGTCATCATCCTACCAGACTGAACTTAATCCAGTTTCTCGCAAAGAATTCGACGGATTAAGCAAACAAATTACAGACTTGGCTGTTCTACTCAAAGAATTACACCAGTCTACACAGGGTCCAAAAATACCCGTACATGCTGAATCCTCCACACAAGGAGGAATCCCGGTCATTACCATACCTGAACTGGAGTTGGATACGACCAATAAAACTCATGATACTGCCCATCCCACTGGAGATCCAGACACTGGTGACATCAAAAAGAAAGTCCTCCAAATGGAAGAGACCATTCATGTTATTAAAGGAATTGGAACACACGGGAGTGTTTCATATGCTGATCTGTGTATTTTTCCTGGGGTCCATTATCCAGAAAAATTTAAAACTCCTGACTTTGAAAAAATATGGCGGGTTAGGAGATCCTTACACACATTTAAAAGTGTTTATTGGAGAACTTGGATCTTATGCAGATGACGAAAAGTTTAGAATGCAATTGTTCCAAAAGAGTCTAACTGGAGAAGCCCGTTCGTGGTACACAAGACTAGACAACTCCAAAATCCATAGCTGGGAAGAGCTAGCACATGCTTTTCTCACTCAATACAGCTTTCAAACTCAGATGGCTCCTGATCGGTATCAAATTACCAAGATCAAGAAATAGTCTAATGAGTCTTTCAGAGAGTATGCTCAGAGGTGGAGACGTCTGGCTGCCGAAGTTAGTCCTTCCATGACAGAATCAGAAATGGTCACGAATTTCATAGACATACAAGTAGCTCCCGTCTATGAGAGAGTTTTATCCGACATTGGAAAACCATTTTCTGAAATGGTCAAACATGGGGAGATGGCTGAGATGTGATTGAAGTCAAGAAAGACTCAAGACCTAGCTGCACTCAAAGTTGTTGCTGATCATATCCAATCTGGAAATTATGTGAACAACCCCCGGAGGGTTCATAAAAAGAAAGAAGAAGATGTTTCCCTGATACTACAGGGGCAAAAAGGCAATCAAAACATGCCTATTCAAAGGAGAAACTACACTCCCTTTCCAACACAGCCTACAAACCCTCCAATACCAAAAGGTGGAGAAGTCAAACGCCATCGAGTGTTTACACCCTTAGGTGATACCCTTGAGAAAATATTAAATCTTCTGACAACACAGAAGAAAATCACACATCTTCTTCCACCAGCCAGCCCTAATGGACGGGGTTTTAATGCTGCTAGGAAATGTGCGTATCATGCCGGGGCACCTGGACATGATACTCAGGATTATTGGGCCTTGAAACACAAGATTCAGGACCTGATAGACAACGGGGAGATTATGGTCACCAAACCAGATCAGCCTCACGTACAAGACAACCCTCTTCCTCAACACAAAGAAGAAAAGGTCAACATGATTAATTGGAGCAGTGGACAGAATTCCAATTTTAGCTGTAATTCTTCCCAGACCATCAAAAAGGTGATGACAAATGGGATTATTCCAAGTTCCAATTCACAATGGAACGAAAGATGAAAGCTCTCTGCAAATAAATTGAACAATTGGCGGAACTGGTGACTTATCAGCATCCAGTGACACGTCAATTAATTAGTCAGGAGCATGCCAATCTCCTACCTATTGTCATGAATATTCCCTCCTCACTTTTAGAAAATGAAATGCTGGAAGACAAAGTGACGAAGAGAGCAAATGCCAAAGCTCGTCGGGATTTTGCCAACAAAAGGGAATTCACCTATCTAGACCAACCTATGGAGGAAATCCTTCATATGTTAATCAATGAAGGAAGGATCAGTTCCTTTTTACCTCCAATCAACCTCCGTTCAAGACGGTACAACTCTGAGGGAGTATATCAATATCACTCCCAGTCTTGCGGTCACAACACAGAAGAATGCTGGGCACTCCGCCACCTTATTCAAAATCTAATCGACAATGATGTCCTGCGCCTAGCGGAAGACGATACTGTGTTATGTGAAAGTGAGAATGCAGGCCCTACTAAGTGGAAGAGTGTGGAACAGTCATATCCACTAAAACTGATGGGATTAATACATTACTCATAACGCCAACAATTCAACTCAAGGAAGTCTACAATCCTTTGAAAGTGGCCTCTCCCTAGCCAATCAACTTGCCATGTAGAGCACAATATCCTATTGTTAGCTTGCACATAGTTCTATAGAATTATGGAGAAGGTGAAGGATCCACCTCACATACAACTGCTACAGTGTCAAAGGAAAATCCACTGTATCTTCCCCAACGGGTGATGAAGCCCACCACCAAATCAAAGGGGAAAATACCCATGGAGAAGATCGAAGGATTCTTCCGCACTGTGGGTCATAATGAAGCTACGGTGGTTTTAAGATCCACAATAAATATCCATTTTAGACTTGGTCCTAACTTCCGAGAATCACCGGAAGGTCTTGTTAAAGGTTTTAGAAGAAGCCTATCTCCCAACATCAGTGGATACGGAAAAGTTTCGACATCTGGTTAATCACATTTTCAACAACAATGTGGTATCCTTCACTGATGATGACATACCATCCGAAGGGACCGGTCATTGCAAGCCGTTGTACATTGCGGTCTTGTCCTCCAGATATATGGTAGCTGGAGTCTTAATAGATGGAGGTTCCTCTCTGAATATCTGCCCATATGCTACCTTGGTGAATATGAACATCAATCTCAACCGAATTTGGAGTAGTCATACCATCATCAAAGCTTTTGATGGAGCCCGACGAAATTCGATCGGAATAATTGAGATGTCAATCGAAATTGGTCCTCACACATTCTGCGTATCTTTCCATGTGCTCAAGATAGATTCGGGATACAACCTGCTCTTGGGATGACCATGGATTCATATGGCTGGGGCAGTCCCCTCCACTCTTTATCAATAGTTGAAATACATTATCAACAATAGCCTGGTCACAGTCAACGATGAAATGGAGATTCCTCAGCACGGAGACATGTCATTTATCAATGCTAATGCAGATGTGGAATCAGTCAGTTTTTATGCTTTAGAAATAAGCAATACCCAATACCATGCTATTGGAGCACCATTACCCAAACCCAAGATTTCTGCCGAGGTAATGTCAGCCACTCAAGAAATGATGTCATTGGGTCATAAGCCGGGACACGGGTTGGGTAAAGATTTCTAGGGTATCGAGTACACAATTCGTTTAACCAGGCAAGCTAGAACAGCTGGGCTAGGCTATTCTGCCAGTTCTAGTCACAGGAATCCTCATAAACATCAGTAGATTTCTTTAACTTCAACCATGTGGCGTTTATCTTCGCCTTCAAACTTTAAGTCCGCCCAACCTCCCGTAAAGGTGCCAGCCAATGTAATGGCTATGTTATGTCCCAAGCCGGTACCGGTAAAAAGAAAAGAAATCTTTGTTCCAAATCGTACAGTGGAAGAAGAGGAACGAAGAATCAAGAAAGACGTCATCCGAATGATGTCAGGCATACGCATCATCGTTTATGACGAGCATACCAACAAATACACCCCAGACGATGATTGCCCAGACGTAATGGCCATCATTCGGGACAGGGAGGATGATGACAATCCCTCCATTACTGCAGTCCACCCGGACTTTGCCCTTGCCAATTAGAACAACGTCCCTTACATTGGTCGTCAACGGTAAAGAGGACAAAAACTCTTTCTGCCCTGTAGATATAATAATTGCTTACTTTTCTGTACAGTATTAGCAGTTTATTTTGCCAGTATATGCTAACACTGTATGATCAACACATTTCATATATACTAAATGAAAGCATATTTTGTTTCAGGACTCTGAATTTAGATGTGCCTGTACTTGCTGATACGGTTCCTCTTCTCCACAAGGATTGTACCTTTGATGTAGAGATGAATTCAGCCTTTGTGGACATACAAGATGACATTGAGGTGCCTCTAGAAATTCAAGAATGGGTCAAAGACAAGCCTAAACCCAACCTTGATCAAACCACTTCTTTCAATCTTGGAACCTTAGAAAGCCCTAAGTTAATCCAGATTGGTTCAGACCTTACCCCAAACCAACGGAATGACATGGTTATGCTATTAACCCAATTCCAGGATGTGTTTGCATGGTCTCATAAAGACATGATGGGTTTTTCCACTGACATTGTCCTTCATCGCCTTCCCATTAAAGAGGGATTTAAGCCAGTAAAGAAAAAGCTCAGGCGATTAAAACCTGAATGGAGTTTAAAGGTGAAAGAAGAAATTGTGAAAGAATTTCAAGCTGACATCATATTGGTGTCTACATATCCCAAGTGGATATCCAACATTGTGCCCGGGCCTAAACCTGGAGGGAAGGTGCGAGTTTGCGTGGATTACCAGGACTTGAACAAAGCTTGCTTAAAAGATAGTTTTCCCGTGCCATTTATCCACATTCTCATTGACAATACTGCACAATACGACATGTACTTCTTTGCTGATTGCTTTGCGGGGTATCATCAGATTATGGTTGCCGAGGAAGATCGTGAAAAAACTACTTTCATCACTCCTTGGGGAACTTTTTGCTATAGACGGTTGTCGTTCGGCCTCATCAATGCCGGAGCTACCTATCAACGAGCTAATATGGCTCTTTTCCACGACTTAATGCACAAAGAAATCGAGATCTACATGGATGACATCATTGTCAAGTCCTGGAAGGAGGATGACCATATAGACCATCTCAGAAAATTGCTCAACAGGTTGCGTAAGTACAACTTGAAGTTGAATCTAGCTAAGTGCGCCTTTGGCGTTAAATCAGGCAAGTTGCTAGAATTTCTAGTCAGCCACAAGGGGATTATGCTGGATCCTGCCAAAATCCAAGCCATCACCGAAATGCCCATTCCTCAGACGGAGAAGGAAATACGGGAATTTTTGGGAAGAATCGACTTCATTAGCAGGTTTATCTCCCAACTCACAGCAACATGTGAGCCAATTTTCAAGCTATTAAGGAATAACTCCTCCATGAAATGGAATGACGAGTGTCAGAAGGCCTTCCTTACAATCAAGAAATAGTTAGTCAAAGCTCCTATTTTGGTGCCACCCAGGGATGATGTTCCCATGTTTATGTACCTGTCCATTAGTGACAATGCTATGGGCTGCATAATGGGACAAAAGGACGATAGAGGCCAAGAACGAGCTATCTATTACCTCAGTAAAAGATTCAACAGCGGTGAACACAAGTACACTCTGATCGAAAAGACGTGTTGTGCTTTAGCATGGGCTTCCATGAGGTTACAACATTACCTCCATGGTCACACAACCCATCTCATATCCCGCGTGGATCCTCTCAAGTACGTGTTCAACAAACCTATGTTAAATTGCCGACTGTCCAGATGGCAGTTGATCCTACAACAATTTGACATCGTATATGTGACTCAAAAGTCCGTCAAAGGTCAAGGAATTACGGATCAACTGGCCGCCGCACCTTCAGGGGATTTCAAACCCTTGGAAACACATTTCCCTGATGAAGGAGTAATGACAGTGCAGCAACACCATCAGTACGATACGCACCAATCATGGAAGATGTATTTTGATGGAGCTATTAATATGGAAGGTTCAGGAGCTGGAGCAGTTCTAGTATCTGATACGGGGGAGCAGTATCCCGTTGCCGTCAAATTACAGTTTGTCAGCACCAACAATATAGCTGAGTATGAAGGTTGTCTCATGGGGCTAAAACTTGTCCGTTCAATGGGCATCGGGCAGTTAACTGTCTTTGGAGATTCGTAGTTGGTAATCAAACAATCCACCGAAATCTATCAAACCAAGGAACTACACTTACTGCCTTACCATCGGCAGGTTTTGAATATGTCTTTGGAGTTCGAAGAGATCTCCTTTCTACATATTCCTCGTAATAGAAATGACTTTGCGGACGCATTAACAACTTTGGCCTCCTTGATTCGCATATCAGACCAGGAACATTTGCCAAGTGTCACAATTTCCCTGTACAAGGCCCTAGCCTATGGGAATGACGTTGGAGAAGTATCGGATGAGCTACCTCCCATCCAACATCCTTGGTATCAACATATCAAGGAATATCTTCGAGATGGATCTACACCCGCTGAGGCGAGCCCGATTGAGAAAAGCCGAATCCATCGACTTGCTATGAAATTCTACCAGAGTGGAGATGCGCTCTACAAAAGAGATGCAGAACTAGGTCTCTTCAGATGTTTATATAAAGATCAAGCTCAAAGGCTTATGGATTAAATCCATGGTGGAGTCTGTGGCCCCCACATGAGTGGCTCCCTCCTTGTCAAAAAAAGTCCTTAGGACGGGACATTATTGGCTATCTCTCAAGGCTGATTGCAATGACCACATCAGGAGATGCTATCAGTGCTAGATTCATGAGAATGTTATACACGCCCCTCCACGGGAACTCCACAATATGAGTTCACCTTAGCCCTTCTCAATGTGGGTAATGGACGTTATCGGGCCCATTGAGCCTAAAGCCAGTAATGGTCATCGATTTATCTTTACCATGATCGACTACTTTACCAAGTGGGTAGAAGCAGCCTCCTTCCCTAGGGTTACTAAAGAAGTAATTATTGTTTTCATCAGAAACAATGTCATTTGTCGATATGGGCAACCAGAGGTGATTGTGTGAGACAATACCAAGAACCTCAACAACAAAATGATGGAGGAATTATGCAGTAAATTCCACATCAAACATCTTAACTCTGTCATCTATCGTCCGAAGATGAACGGTGCTGTTGAAGCGGCTAACAATAACATTAAGAAGATTATGCAAAAGATGTCTGTCAACCACAAAGATTGTCCTGACCTATTGCCTCTGACTCTGTTAGCCTACAGAACCTCAATGCGCACTTCCACTGGGGCAACCCCCTACGCTTTAACCTATGGGATGGAAGCAGTACTCCCCATAGCAGTTGAAATTGAATCCCTCAGAGTGTTAATAGACGCTCAGCTGGATGAAGACCAATGGGTACAAGACAGGTATCACTAATTGTCTCTGATAGATAAAAGGCGAACCACGGCTATCTTCCATGGTAAGTTATATCAACAAAGGATCGCCAGATCCTACAACAAAAAAGTCCGGTTACGGAAGTTTAAACAACATGACTTGGTTTTGAAGAAAATCCTTGACAACCAAGATTAGTCTAAGGGAAAATTCGCTCCTAACTGGGAAGGCCTGTTTGTTGTCAAAGAAGTATTGACATGAGGTGCTCTCAGATTGCAAGAAATGGACGACGATGAATTTTCACAACTCATTAACTTAGACGCAGTGAAAGGTACTATGTCTGAAGTAATTTGCAAACACCCTGGTGAATAATCATCAGGTCACCAGTCATTCCGGTTCTTTAACCCTTTACCACCTACAACTTTCCTACACTTTACCTCTCAGGAAAACATACATTTTAAGCCAGCAGCCTATCTTTTTCCTCTGCTTTCCTACAACTTAGGTAATCCCACCGCGGATTGAACCTCTTGCGTTTGTAGTTTGGCTATTCATACCTGGGATCAAACTTCTTATACCTGCAGTTTATCGTCAACCTAGAATAAAATTTTCTCCTCCCCGCGCTCTGACCTGCACATGCGATTATGCTTTTCATCTCGCCCTAAGGGGCGAAATACGTCGACCTGATCTCCTCTTTAATAGGAGTACGTAGGCAACCATTTCATATGGCCCGATCGCAATAAAACAAAAACAATAAAAACATTTCTACCCTTACAAAAGCAAAAACAACAAAAACAGTCCTACACCATTTCCGCCATACACAGCGTTGAACCTCATATACCAGGTTCGAACTACGCATACCTGATCTCCACTTCAATAGGAGTATGTAGGCAGCCATTCATGGTGCAGTCTCACCCCTTACCAAAACACAAAACCTTATCAGTTGGTACTGGGATCATCCTTTAATCCATCACATTTCATTTGGTTTCAGACCAAAGGGATGGAATTACCTGAACTCCTCTCAAATAGGAGATTCGGTGACCATCTAAGCTGCGTTCATACCTCGAAGAGTAACACCAATCCATAAGAGGTGGAATTAACTAGGCTTCTCCTAAATAGAATAATTAGCGACCATCTGTGGTACGGTCAATCTCAGAGAGGAAAGCCACACTCCTCTCCACATTTCCATCCAAAAACCGGTCCCAAGACACCAAGGATGGTATGGATACATAGAGATCGATGATCCATTCTGAACTATCCAGAGACAACTCAATGTCCATCCACCCAGGAGGAATTCAGAATATATCAAGACCACAAGCCCTGAAACAGCAGGCAAAATATCAAGCAAATAGCAAGGCATATCTAAAAGGGAAGTGATCCAAAAATATATTTCCCTGTCATATATAATGTTGTTTGATATATACAATGTAAAATATACAGGACAAAATGGCTAAGCTAGTATGTGCAGGAAAATACAATCTCATCTACAAGTCAGGATATATGCGAGCTAACAAGCCCAACAATGCGTCCTTCTCAGAGGAGGGAGGTGAAGTTGTGGTCTCCTGTACGAGAATATCCACATGACCCAAAAGATTTGTAGCCATCTGCATGGTGACCATATGATCATCAATATATGCGCTCATCTCTGCGATCATGCCAGTGGTAAGGGACCTCACTGCATCTGTAACAACTACATCCCGGGCAGATATAGCACTATCCCGCTCAACTATCACTGCATCTCTGGCTGATCTGGCCTCATCCCGCTCAACAACAGCGGCATCTCTGTGATCTAATGCATCGTCTCTCTCTAATAGAGCTGCGTCTCTCCCCTCAAGGGCAGTCAACATCATAGATTGAGCATGATCCCTCTCAAAGGACATCAGATGAAGACTCTGCTCTAAGTACTGTGCCGAGTACTGAATCACAAAAGTACTAGTACTAAGAGAATCTGAAAGAAATGCTGGCAACCTAGCAGCGGGCTCCTCCTCGATGTAGGTATCAATGTCCTCCATGGGCTCTCCATCGTATGACTCGCTATTCGGTACTGTAGATACTGCTGCAGCCGACAAAACCTCTGTCTTCATCCATGCAGAATACACTGCAGAACTACCTGGATGACTGATAGAAAAGGAAGTTATCTCACGATGATCCCAACAAGCATACACGCGGGATCGATCTTCTGCTGAGAGATATCGAGAAGCGGAATGCTGACCTATCGCCCCCTCAAAAGGTTTAAAATCCTAGAAATAGTCGAACTGCGACATCACAGCCAGTGGGTGATAAGTAGTCACGCCCCTCAAGCCAGCTAGAGGGAAAAAATCTATGCCCGGAGCGTGAGTAATGAACCTTTATGGTGAGAAAAGCCCCGAGCACGGAAATATGCTAAATGGATCTCTAATATCTGCCAAAAATGCGGACCAAAATAGAGCATCTGTAAACCCCAGCGGCTGAAAGGAGTATGACATGGACACATCATGGGAGAAGCAATACTCATGTCGTCTAAGGGTACCAACCGGTCTCAAGTGTGACATAAAACACACATACAACATGACCGAACTCCCAGTGAACACTCCTATAGGATACGTGCAACAATAGGATGCCGACTGCAGGGTCTCTGCCACAATCATAGGTACAATGGTATAACCCTCTTTAAGAGCTCTCACAGCCATGATCAAACTAATGTCTATCTCATCCATATATCGTGGCATATAGACATACGACAGTACGTACAACAACAATACATCAACCCTGGCCAAACGCCAATGGTCCTCCGGTGCGGTGAAATCCCCAGAATGTCGTGATTAGCTATCCTCAAAGCCAAATCTGTCGTACAAAAAATGTCGGGATATCACATGGCTAGATGTCAGCTCGTCCTACACTACTCTGCACCGCAATCCTGTGAGAGTCATGAATTGTCTACTCATGTCTCCCAAAGCCAAATGCACGCAAGGTCTGTCTAAAGGTAGAATCATCAACTGTGCATACTCCTCCAGAGTAGGAGTCAACTCATGGGTGCCAAATCAGAATACCTTCCTATCCGGTAGCCAATGCTCTAGCATCCTGTCCACAAACCCTGCAGGAACCTGAAAAGGCAATAAAGTCATGGTATGCTGCAGCAACTGATCTACGGTCACCCTATCTGGTGATGACATGCTATCGTACCACGATCGCATACCCAATGCCACCAATGATGGTGGGGTATGATCTATACGGCTAACTGTTGAAGAAGACATCTGTGCGGGCCGTGTCATAAGACCATCCAGGGGTCAATGTCGAATATCTCTGGACATACATACATATGCATAACATGATACATGCATTACAGATAATGGATGGCAATATGATATAGGGAATAAAAAGACGGTGCATACATTCCTAAGTATATCATCATCTAGTACATCATCTCTGTACAACTACAAATACAGGGAAATGGGGCACAGACGCCCTACTACTAATAGAGGCCTATCAAAAGATATAGTGAAAATGGGGAACAGTCACCCAATATCTAACAGAGGCCTATCAAAAGATATAACGAGAATACACGTCAGAAGAAGATAATGGTGTCGATATCTACATCATCAATCCTGTCCACCTGATGTAACTCCTCCTGAGTCACTGGATCTCTATCAACAGGGATGTCAGGCCTACAAAGAGGAGGATCTACGTCGGCAAAACCGAATGGGTCATCTGAGGGGCCAGTGCCTGAGCTGAAAGGAATGAATGTCTCCGCCTCTGCTGGATCTATGCCCAAATACCGGATAAATATATGTGTCTAATCCAACTGCCGGGTCAAGCTATCAATTTGGGTCATATGAGTCGGATCTCAGACACAAGCTATCCAATCCATCATCATCAAGGATCCTAGAACCATATCCCTCATAAACTATATGGCGCGGGACTGGGCTCCAATAGTGCGAGGGGACCACCACCGTTGGAACGTCTCCTGAGTACATGGACCCTCTGATAATGCAAAACCGTCAATCCCCAACAATGGGATATCAGTGACGGGTGACTGTGATACAAGCCAATGACGCCTGACAGGAGGCAAGATCTGTATACGGATCTCCCATGTGGTGCTCCTAATAGCACGCTCTCCTAAATAGAGCTCCCATCATCCATCTGTGAAGAGAGGAACTCTCCTAGTAGAAATCACGTACTCCACTCCAGTCGGGTATCCATCCCACCCCTCCGGCTCGGTCCAGTTCGAGTTGCAAATGAGTTCTTATGGACTAGAAAGGTCAAATAGGGAATAAAAATGCCACGCGATTGAGCAAAACAGCATACAATCCTGGTCTTCTCAGATGAGACTTTTAATCTGTACATCACTCATTGGTAGTCACCCGAACACGAGGTATACCCTACCAATGATCTCATTTGTCACAAATCACATCCGACAATACCTCATACAGGTCCGATGCCGCCAATTCCGAGTCGTTACCCTAAATGTCCCCGACGAGGGTTACAACGTATGTCCCCGATAGGGGTTAGAACGTAGGTCCCCAGCGGGGGTAAGAACGTAGATCCCCGACGGGGGTTACAATGTAAATCCCCGGTGGGGGTAACAACACGTTCATCCGTTGACACGTCTATCAACGAAGGTCAAGCAGCCTTGACATTATTTCAGCCGATGGCAAGTAAACCCATCGAAGCTTTGGGAACCGTTTAATAGTTGCGTGCGTACTCATGATTCCACAGTAGGTCCCCAACGAGGGTTACCATGTATATCCCTGGAGGGAGTAACCACGCATGCTCAGTCATTGACACACATATCAACGAAGGTCAAGCAACCTTGACGTCATTACAGCCGATAGTGCTAAAACCTATCAGAGCTCTAGATCTATTCGAGGTTTTCATACCCAACTACTCGTATTCCCCAGCAGATCCCCGGCGGGGGTCACAACGCAATGTTCTGTTGATCTACACGACAGCGAAGGTCAAACAACCTTGACAATCTACTCAAAGAGCCTCAGCCATTGATTCATACGTCAGCGAGGGTCAAACAACCTTGACAGTATATCCCATAGGATTTTTCAGCCGTTGATTCACATGTTAGTGAAATACACGTCAACGAAGGTCAGGCATCCCTGATAGCATTTGCTGTTGGCAGTAAATCCAACAGAATCTTGACATATTCTGGCGATACTAACCAGGAAAGGTCAATGTTATCAAAGAGGATAAATGATGGAATATGTTATACACATCCTTAAATAGACCAAGCTTTCTCCCCACAGATCTCTTGCACATAAGAGGTACCTCTTTAGGATCAAGTCATTATCAAGAACACAGGAATTTGGTGATAACTCCAACATCAGCATCCTAACATATTCGGATCACACATCAAATCTGGTCAGTATTGCCAATCCCCAATGGAAGCCACAGGGATCCAGCAATCATCCCCAGCATGTTGGGCTACAACCCCGTACACATGCATCATACATTTGCATCATTTTGTTACTCATAATACCATGTTTGTCTTGTTGTGATTCAAGTGTCTAGGATTCTTTATCCTACCCGTGCATCGCCATACATGAGTATGATAAAGAGGAATATCTGTAGACACTCAAAATATTCTGTACTACTATCACTAACATTGCAGGAGGACAGATTCGTCTTTTAAGAGAGAACCCTAAAAGACAATCCATACCAAATACTACCGGAATTTCATTATCAGCCCTAGATCACTCTGGGAGTAACAAATCCAACCTCAGAGATAATCCCGAGGCATGCAGATACAATACCAAAACACACACCGGAGAAAACCGATTAATCTTGGAGATAACCCCGAGGTATCCAATCTCAGTCCCAACCATGGGAATAGCCACCAACCTTGGTGATAGCCCCAAGGAATGCAATTTCAGCGATAACCCCGAAAATGCTTATTTCAAATGCAACCAGCTTCAATCTCGGCGCTCACAACGAGATACACTGCACCAACCCGGAAATAACATCGGGAAGACAGGCACACCTCAAAGGTAACAATGAGGACATTCAATAATTACAGCAGTCCAATCTCAGCGAAGTCTGAGCAACGTCTACTTTATCAGCCCAATCCGGAGATAACACCGGTGAGGGGCAACATCGTCATTTTGTCAACACGATGCCACATCACGTCTCTATGCAACAATGTCCCACAAGGCTAACCAATCCCGAGTGACTATTGTCCGGGGTAACAGATGAAAGTTGAAGCTTGAAGACTGGAGGGCATCGTCCCATCTTCAATGACTTCGTACAAACTCTAATCCCATGTCATCGTATAACTCTCGACAACGGCAGTCCGAAATAGGTCCTGTATACCTCAAACAGGTGCCCAGATTGCACTTCTAAAAGTTCAAGTGAATATTATAGTGCCTGAGTGCACGTACTTCGAGACGACCCGAATCGACAAACTCGGGCCCACCCGGGTTGCCTCTGGTACACCTGCGGCTCAGTCGCAGGTACACCTGGGGCTAAAATGCCTATAAATAGAGGGCTTGGGCAGCCCATTTTGAAAGAGAAAAAGGCGAGGAAGCCCTGCCCAATTTGCTCTGCACTCACCCCATGCAGTGTACTTTCCCCTTTTAAACACATTTGAGCTCATATATAGCCCTTTTGTACCTACAAAAGTCAGTGTTTACCCACTCTAAAGATATAGAAGTCTTCTTTAGCAGTCAGCTGTAAGCCTTCTCACACACTTTAGAGTCTTTCTCTTCATCTTTGCACATACCCTTCTACACGTTGAGAGTCGTGTTGCTTGCTTTTGCCCGGACTTCGGTCCGTGGTTTCATTTCAGTCTGTATATATATATATATATATATATATATATATATATATATATTAACTGTGTGTCGAACTTTTTTCGATGAGCCTAGACTTCGGTCTGGAGCGTTTATCTGCTTTAATATATATATATATATATATATATATATATATATAGGGTCTCCATCCACAGCAACTGGTTGTTGGGGAGCAACCCCTTTTATCCAGCCGGTATAAGTTGTACCGGCTTTCTAGTGCATTAACTGTTTTAATATATATATATATATATATATATATATGAACTGTGGTCGGACTCTGTTCGATGAGCCTGGATTTTATATCCGGTGCGTTTACTCTCTTTTTGTATATATATATACTTATATATATGAACTATTGTTGAACTCTGTTCGATGAGCCTGGATGTTACATCCGGTGAGTTTACTGCTTATATATATATATATATATATATTTCGTTTCACCTGAAGTTTACTTCGTGGTGGTTGATCGCTTTTACAGCTTTCTTTACATTTCGTCCTGCCTAGAGTTTACTTCGTGGCAGCTGATTGTTTTTTTACAGCTTTATTTATATTTCATCCCGTCTGGAGTTTCCTTCGTGGCGGTTGATCATATTTACAGCTTTATTTACGTTTGTCCCGCCTGGAATTTCCTCCGTGGCAGTTGATAGCTTTTTACGGCTTTATTTACATTTTTGATCCCCCGTGGAGGTGCTTCGTGGTTGGTGATCATGTCTGTATATATATATATTTATAGCTTTTATATATATACCTGCTTATTGCTTTCATACAAATTGCAGTATCTTATGCGCCTAGGAATCATGTCATCATAGATTCAACCTATTGGATCTAGATTCGGTTCCCGTGATGGACATTTTCAGATGTAAGCAGCTTATAAATTATTCTGCAATGTCTGAATTTCCTCAGATGGTTTTCATACCTGCGAGGAAGTCGGCATTATTTTGTACATTATTTTAGTACAGATGCCTCGCATTCGTGAAATAAAATAAATCTAGTCGAACACTTAATAAAATGGGAGTGTAAAAGGCCTTAATTACTATTGAGCATCAGGGTTTGAAAAACCTTTTTTTATAAAACATCATTGCCATAACTTGCTAAAAATTGAATTTTTACATAAATTCATACCCTGTGTATATAGGTTCAAACGAGGCCTCGCACTACTTCCAAATAATAGCACATTGACCCACACATACACACACATTCAGATAATAGTTTCTTGAAAAGAGATGGTCACCGTGGTAACACGGATGTCGGGGGGTGCCTAACACCTTCCCCCCGCATAACCAAGTCCCCGGACCCTAATGAATCTCGGTTTCACTGACCCGTTTAGCAGTGTCACATCACTGGGTCAATGTGCAAACCTTTTCTTGGTTGTGTTGGTACAACCATTTAAAAAACCAACTGGCGACTCTTAACAGTCCATCGTTGACATTATACATGTCGGACCTTTTTCACTTGTTTTTTTCAAACAAATCTCACCTAAAATGAGAACACCAAAGAACAAGTAACAGAAAGGGACATCTAAAAATCCCGACGTCAACATTGTTGTTGTTGTTGTTGTTATTTTCTCATTTCCTCTTTCCAGAATTACTCCCTCCGCTACTGCTTCCTCCATGATGCTCACTACCAGTGTTCTTGTTCTTATTCTCCTTATGATATAGACTTATGGCCTCACCGCCACCTTCCGTAATGACTGCCATCTCTAACAAGGTCTCAAAGGAATCAATCTGAAAGACTGATACCTTATTATACAACCACGACTTCAACCCTTGCTCGAAGTGTCTCACCTTCCTTTTTTTATCCCCAACTTGGTGCTCCGTAAATCGCGCTAGTTCATTAAATTTAGTTATGTATTGCGCCACCGTCATATCTCCTTGTTTTAACTCTAGGAACTTCACTTTCATCCTACTCTTCATACTCTTCGGGAAATAGTTCTCAAAGAACAACATCGTAAACCTCTCCCATCTTATCGTTCCTTCCCCCGCTCTCTGCTGATTAGTTTACCACCAATAGTTCGCTTCGCCCCTCATCATGTATGTGGAAAATACTGTCTTCTGTTCTTCACCCACGCGAGCTATAGTGAAAACCTTCTCGATCTCCTTGATCCAGGTTTGCACAACTATCGGGTCAATGGTTCCCGCGAACTCTGGAGGGTCCTACTGTAATACCTAGAAAAAAAATATTGATAATAATAAATAACATATAAATTTATTTATCAATTTTTAATATTTTAATTGAACTTTGCATTTTATTTGGGCCTTAATAAGTGATGAACAAATTAAATTAATAAAATTTGGGCCTTAATATTAATTGAACCCAATTAGAAGTTTATTAGAACAAGACCTCTTTATTAATAAGTACTAAACCTAATTTTCATATATCTTAACAAAATAACTGAAAGAAAAGATATAACGGCCGCTGATACAGAAAAATAAAAGGAGGAAGAGATCTAGGCGGCAGTGGTAAAGAGCAGAAAACAAAAGGGTAGACTCTCTCTATTAAGATAATATCAGTATGTGATCTCATTGCTTTCTTTTTCTCTGATAAACGAATTATGATGAATGAATTATTTTAATATTGATATCTATCACATCTGATGGAGATGGTCATTTACTGAATAAAATATGTAATAAATTGATTTTGTTGGTGTACTTGCGTGAGCAGTGCTTTGGTTGAATAACCCATGTAATATGTACAACAATTATGGTGACCAAGTAAGTTTTTGTAGTGCAGGATCACATGTTCCTATGTTATCTTAGAACAGAAAGCTAATTCTTTATATTTGGTCAAATCAGTGTATATGGAATCATGTATAAAATAAGTTGAATATATATATATATATATATGAATAATGAATCTGATGATTATTACTTTTGAAACGGAAGGCAGTGGTATTCATGTTTGGTATTTAGGTTGATTATATATATATATATATATATATATATATATATATATATATATATATATATATATATATATATATATATATATCCATTAAGGATATTAATTCGTTAAAAAAATAAAATGATGATTAAAAGACTATTTATAATTTAATTCGGGTTTATTTTGTAAAATTAATGTAATTGGAGAAATTACTTTCATATTAATATAATTTATAATTAGTAGGTAACTTATAATTATATTATTATTACTTTTAATTAGATCGGATGGAGGACATTTAAAGAGTTATATTTGGAATATAAATTTTGGAGTATTAATAATTGATATAAGGCGATGATTAAAGGCATATTAAATAGATTATGAATTATTTTAGAATTATTAGTTTGGATTATTTTTAATTTGAGGTGAATATGTTTAGGTTGTGAATAATGTTTCGTATTTGATATCGTTGGCATTTGAGGGTAACATTTTGTGGAGTGTGCTATAAACGGTTTGGAAGTATCAAGTACGGATTCCGTACTCTTTCAGCGACATTCTTTTTAAATTTGATTTGTTCGTTTTGTCCCTTATTTCAAATTTCTTTATTTTTTCACATAATTGTTCTTGTAAAATTCATATAATAATTTCATTTTGGAGTTGATATATATGACCCGTATTTGTACTCTTTGAATTAGGTTATCATGTTTAGTATTTATTTTAATAGTTATAGAGCGATACATGTTGCTACATTCTTTTTGAGACATTGTAACTATAATTTGATTTGGTTCAACATGTATATATAGAACCCTTCTGTTGGTATTATGTCGCATGTGTTGTGACATGGTATTTTTGTTAGAATATACTGTAGGGTATACCTGAGCTATAACCACCTGTGGGGGTACCACAGGCATGTCGTCTTGGCACGAGAGGCATGACAATTTCCGTGGCAGTGTAATTTGTCCACGGTGTCTCCATTTTAGGCTCCGGAGGAAGTGGGCCATTTGGTATTTTGTTGTGGGAGGCGTATGGGTTAATCCTAGTTTTCTGTTTTACGGATTTGTGATGTTGTGCCAAACACACCTATCCGATTTGCATACATTTGGATTCGCGGTCCAATGTGTGATTTGTCTGTGAGGCATTATTTTGGTTGCCTGTGTGGTATCATTTGGTTACCTGGGTGGCATCATTTGACTTGCCTGTGTGGCATTATTTTAATTTGCCTGTGTGACATTATTTTGACTTGCCTGTGTGGTAATGTATATTTCTGAGCTCATTCGGTATGAAATAACACCCAATCATTTGATTCAGCCTATTATTTCATTGTATTAGTTTTATTTGTTTCTATTCAGTTCAATTCATTGAGTTAGTTACTTCAGTTCATTATTTCTTTATTTTTTTTGTTTTTGTCAATTCTGTTGATTTAGATATATTCCCAGATCTTTGGAGATTATATTATCGTCAGAATTTATACTTGAGGCTTTGTTCAGTATTTTGTCTCAATTATTTTCGTATATCAGTTGTATATCTGTATCTGTACTGGGCAATTGGCTCATCCTGTGTTTTTCTTCCGACAGGTTTGCAGGGGGTGATTCAGGGCTAGTGTGATGAGAGAGTTGTCTTTGACCATCTAGGTTGTTTCGAATGTTGGTTTTGGTTATTTTGACTCTATTTGAAGAATTGTATTTAGTACTTCATTGATGGATATCACTATTAGTATTTTGACGTTATTAGTGCTCTGTTTACTTATTTTGAGGTTTGTTGTGCTTTGCACGTGACCTCCCTTTCCTTTTCAGGAATGGGGTGTTACACCTACACTCTTAAAATCTATGAAGGTCGTTACTGGAACAGCTTGGGGAATAGGTGGTACGGGTTTGTTTCTTCCCCTCAAAGCTTCTCCCAATAAATCTATAAGTCTCTGTATCGGATCTACTGGTCCTCTCACATCATTAACAGACTCTTCTGGGATAGTAATTCTACGTCTGGGTGGCATTTTCTGCATCACAAAATTTTTCATTTTATTATCTAATTATCATATTTAGACATTTCTCAATTGAAAAGAACTGAAGGTTTAAAACACGTTTCTGAAATAAGACCATTTATATTCATATGCCAAAGGGTTACATCACATATTCTTTTCTAGCATACTTCTATAAATGATAACACATATCCCCTATTATCATAAAAGACGGGACAACACTAGCTTACTACCCCTTTAAACACTTTTCAAAAGTTGGGGTTACCATCATCTAACATTTTACACAAAAGACTGAGACTACAACAACATATTAAACAACACAAATAAAAAAGACTACAACTACTAAGCTTTTCCTCTAGATTCAATCTAACATCACACGCTCCACGGCGCTCTGATATTCCTTCTGCGTAATGTGTACCACCATATCCTGACTTATGTATGTCAGGTTTGTCCTTGCTCAGCTTGTATGATGTACCCACCATCGATCAACCACTCCATGGTCGTGCGTAGAGCATAGCCCATCTTGTTCATCTTCCTTCTCTTGCACCGCACATCATCTCGAGATCATCCACCCTATCATGAGCTTCCTCCCACTTCTCTTCAAAGTGAATCCTATCCATCACCTCCATCTCTAACAGAGTTTCGGAGAACCTCCTTCTCCGTCCTCCATCACTCACTACCCTCTGCTCCATTTCTTCTAGCTTCCCTGCTAGGTCCACATTCTTGCTACCGATCGGTGAAACAAGGTCCCCATCTGATCCTTGCCTCTACGGTGAGCAATTTCACCTCCATCTCCTACATCACTAATTTCCTCTCAAGAGTCTCAGTCTCTAGCTCCTCGACTCTATATCCTAATTCCAAAATCTGCTCTTCATACTCTCCCAACATCCGATCCTCTAAAGTAGCCTCGTCGGAGTCCTCCATACGCTCGGTTTCCTCCTCCATAGGCTCCTCCTCAGGATCAGACTCCTCAGGTAGAGGCTCCATCTCCTCCTCATCATCATCATCAATAGGGGCCACTACTGATATGGGTTCTGCTATCAATGGTGCCTCATATACCACGTGGATATCATGCGGCTCCTCCTCTACTACTGGGCTAGGTCCTCCCATGTCAGTCATCCTACAATCACCAACATAAGACAGACAAATAACAACTCCATCAGAATGTTAAATAAACATAAGTTCATTGTATAGAATGAAGTTACATTTCATAACACACTATGTCTCTAAAGGAAAACTCTACTGAGTTTTATCCCCTTTCTAACTTCTAAGTTTTCCTAAGTTATAATCTAAGGACTCTCGTTCCTAAGGTTTTGAACTATAGCTCTGATACCAACCTGTGATCCCCCAAATTCGAATCGCCCACTTGGTTACGCGAATTCGGTTCGTCACATTCTCATGGTAATACCATAATAACTAAAATCACACATTCACAACAGAAAATTTAATTTAGAATAATATACAATGTTATTATAATTATTCCCCCAAGTCTCGCAACCTACAGTACTTAATAGATTACATAATAATATCGAATAAAGACTTATTACATAATCCTACTTAAGCTTAATTTAGTCTGTAAATAGTCTTAATACAACATAATAGTCTTAACATAAAGGGACAAGCTAGTCGGTAGCCTTGACCTTGCCCTTGTCCTTCCCAGAGACACTTCCCTATTCCGCCTTAACTTAAAAGTTTTAAATAAGCAAGGATGAGCATAAATTTTCCAGCAAGTAATATACAACAAGGGTAAAGAGTTTTATAACACGAGTTTAAAATATCGAAGTATCATTCCTAAGATAGTTGAGAGTTTCAGAATAATATCATGAATAATGAATATCAATAATTCTTGGAATAAGAATGATAATTCAATATAAATCAACAGATATATATGAATACAAAGACTATCAATGTATCCAACTGAATAAAAAACTTACACTGAGCAGTCATGAAGGACTATCGAACATCTACTAGAATTACTAATATTAAACTGATAACCCAAAAGAATCAAGTACTGTAGATGATCAGTCTACAATACTCTAAGTTATGCATAACACCACAGAAATAAACCATGAATGTGTTGGGGTTTTCAACAACATACACTCCCCTTACCATAAGGGTTGTTCAACTCAGTTTTCAAGATTTCCGCACCAATCAATTGGTTTTGACAGTTTTATAACATACATATAGTCTAGCTGAATCAATGACATAGACCCTTTCACAATATTCAAGAATAATACCAAGTTCAACATGAATAATAGTTTTCTCAAGAGTTTACATACTAGCTCATTTGAACGAGAAAGTAATATAACATAAGGTTTGCTTACGATATGCGTTGAATAAAGTAATGCAAAAGTTAGGATACTTGCACAATGTAAAGGATAGTTCAGATACTTTCCTTAAGCGTAGTTTATCCACATTAAGAATTAACACTTTTGAATCTTATTTATAGCGTATTATATGTTCAAGATGTTCATTAGCTAACACAGTCTTTAATCAAGCTTGACATGATTCAAGTATGCACATACGGTACAAAATCAGCTTATAGATTCATCATGAATAAATTACCTAGTTATTTCATAAGCAAATTAAGAATGCTCAAGGTTAAGTCCTTTTTACCCATGGACTTTCCTTTTACAAAACATCATCATATTATTAAATCACATATATACATGTATAAGTAGGTCTTAAACCACTTTTAGCAAAATAGGTATCATACAAGTTAGCTGTCCAAAGATCATATTTCAAAACTAACCAAGTTCCGATTTCAGACCGGCGCAGCTGCGCCATAGCTAAGCCTAGGA